>CM035095.1:35001196-35068732 GCA_020205505.1 Panax japonicus
TATATATATATATATATATATATTTATTATCTATTATATATTATACATATACATACTTATGTATGTAAATATATAATATATATGTTATTTAAACATATACATATTATTTATTATTAAATATGTAATACATAAATATAAATATGTTATATTATGGTTTACAGATTGGTTTATGGGTCGACCAATATATGAGTCACGTATAATTCTAAACATTGTTTGAAATATAGTAATTTTTTTGATTGGTCTTGCTTGAATGTGATGGTTCGTTGGTGGTCATTAAATAAACAACCAAGAATTATGTCTTAAACTTATTGTGATTTGGATGTTGAATGATTTCTTTTATGTAAATCTATTTAGTTTTTTTTTTGTTTTACAATACTTAATTCTTAATTATTCTACTTTATTTATACTTATGGTTGGATACAATTTTTTCACTTGGGCACCCTTTAAATGTATTGAAATCTGTTTGTATATGTTGTTGCCAAGTGAAAATTTGTTAATATTTTGGAAATGTTGAGTGCATAGAGTGGCTTGGAAAGATTGAGTGAATTTTTGTAACGTACAGCTTGCAACCATGTAATGAGGATGGGGATAAATATAGAAGATTCAGCCTTCTCGAAATTGGATCAATTTTGGTATTTCAAGCTTGAAGAAATTTCAGTAACAAAGGTATTATTAAAATTAGAATTGTTGTTAGCATATGTTTGAATGATATTGTACTAATACGATTTAAGTTTGAACGAGATTTTAAAAATATTTTGCAGGTTGTATTGATTCTGAGCAAGCTCGCTCAATTTAGAAGTTTTTACGAACATGATGGTACTATTTATCGTTATATTTTATTTTTATTCTTATTTTTTTAACTTAATTTTTCTGTTGAGAACACAGGTTTAACAAGAGTTGCAACTCTTTTGGACAGAGGAGGGACGTAAGAATGTAGTGAGGTTTAGATTTTATGATAAATTTAGGGAGGGAAATAGATGGTGTACTTAGGTATAGGAGTAGGAGAGCTAATTTTTAGGTTCCAAATATTTAAGGAGGTGGTATAATTATATTACTATATCATATATTATATTAAGTAGGTGGTATATCATTTCATATCATATCATATCATATTATATATATATATTATCTATTATATATTATACATAATATACATACTTATGTATGTAAATATATAAATATATAATATGTTATTTAAACATATACATATTATTTATTATATAAATATGTAATACATAAATATAAATATATGTTATATTATGGTTTACAGATTGGTTTATGGGTCTACCAATATATGAGTCACGTATAACTCTAAACATTATTTGAAATATAGTAATTTTTTTGATTGGTCTTGCTTGAATGTGATGGTTCGTTGGTGGTCATTAAATAAACTACCAAGAATTATGTCTTAAACTTATTGTGATTTGGATGTTGAATGATTTCTTTTATGTAAATCTATTTAGTGTTTTTTGTTTTACAATACTTAAATCTTAATTATTCTACTTTATTTTATACTTATGGTTGGATACAATTTTTCACTTGGGCACCCATTTGAATGTATTAAAATCTGTTTGTATATGTTATGCCAAGTGAAAATTTTGTTAATATTTTGGAAATGTTGAGTGCATAGAGTGGCTTGGAAAGGTTGAGTGAATTTTTGTAACGTACAGCTTGCAACAATGTAATGAGGATGGAGATAAAATATAGAAGATTCAGCTTCTCGAAATTGGATAAATTTTGGTATTTTCAAGCTTGAAGAAATTTCAGTAACAAAGGTATTATTAAAATTAGAAATTGTTGTTAGCATATGTTTGAATGATATTGTACTAATACGATTTAAGTTTGAACGAGATTTTAAAAAATATTTTGCAGGTTGTATGATTCTGAGCAAGCTCGCTCAATTTAGAAGTTTTTACGAACATGAGGTACTATTTATCGGTATATTTATTTTTTATTCTTATTTTTTAACTTAATTTTCTGTTTGAGAACACAGGTTTAACAAGAGTTGCAACTCTTTTGGACAGAGGAGGGACGTAAGAATGTAGTGAGGTTTAGATTTTATGATAAATTTAGGAAGGAAAATAGATTGGTGTACTTAGGTATAGGAGTAGGAGAGCTAAGTTTTAGTTCCAAATATTTAAGGAGGTGGTATAATTATATTACTATATTATATTATATTAAGTAGGTGGTATATCATTTCATATCATATCATAACATATCATATCATATCATATCACATCATAACATAACATAACATATCATATCATATCATATCATATTATATATATATATATATATATATATTATATTATCTATTATATATTATACATAATATACATACTTATGTATGTAAATATATAAATATATAATAGGTTATTTAAACATATACATATTATTTATTATATAAATATGTAATACATAAATATAAATATATGTTATATTATGGTTTACAGATTGGTTTATGGGTCGACCAATATATGAGTCACGTATAACTCTAAACATTATTTGAAATATAGTAATTTTTTTGGTTGGTCTTGCTTGAATGTGATGGTTCGTTGGTGGTCATTAAATAATTTACCAAGAATTATGTCTTAAACTTATTGTGATTTGGATGTTGAATGATTTCTTTTATGTAAATCTATTTAGTTTTTTTTGTTTTACAATACTTAATTCTTAATTATTCTACTTTATTTTATACTTATGGCTGGATACAATTTTTCACTTGGGCACCCATTTGAATGTATTGAAATCTGTTTGTATATGTTATGCCAAGTGAAAATTTTGTTAATATTTTGGAAATGTTGAGTGCATAGAGTGGCTTGGAAAGGTTGAGTGAATTTTTGTAACGTACAGCTGGCAACCATGTAATGAGGATGGAGATAAAATATAGAAGATTCAGCTTCTCGAAATTGGATCAATTTTGGTATTTTCAAGCTTGAAGAAATTTCAGTAATAAAGGTATTATTAAAATTAGAAATTGTTGTTAGCATATGTTTGAATGATATTGTACGAATACGATTTAAGTTTGAACGAGATTTTAAAAATATTTTGCAGGTTGTATTGATTCTGAGCAAGCTCGCTCAATTTAGAAGTTTTTACGAACATGAGGTACTATTTATCGGTATATTTTATTTTTTATTCTTATTTTTTTAACTTAATTTTCTGTTTGAGAACACAGGTTTAACAAGAGTTGCAACTCTTTTGGACAGAGGAGGGACGTAAAAATGTAGTGAGGTTTAGATTTTATGATAAATTTAGGAAGGAAAATAGATGGTGTACTTAGGTATAGGAGTAGGAGAGCTAATTTTTAGGTTCCAAATATTGAAGGAGGTGGTATAATTATATTACTATATTATATATTATATTAAGTAGGTGGTATATCATTTCATACCATATCATATCATAACATATCATATCATATCACATCATAACATAACATAACAGATAACAAACATATAATGATCATACATATCATATTAGATATAATATATTATATTATCTATTAATCTATGATATATAATTATAATACTTATGTATGTAATATATAAATATATAATAGGTTATTTAAAACATATAACATTTATTCTATATATAAATATGTAATACATAAATATAAATATATGTATATTATGGTTTACAGATTGGTTTATGGGTTCGACCAATATATGAGTCACGTATAATTTAAACATTTGTTTGAAATATAGTAATTTTTTTGATTTGGTCTTGCTGATGTGATGGTTCGTTGGTGGTCTTTAAATAAACTATCAAGGAATAATGTCTTTACTTTATTGTGACATGGATTTTGAATGTTTCTTTTCTTATATCTATTTGTTGTATTTGTTTTAACAGTCACTTTAATTCTTATTATTCTACGTTATTTAAACTTTTGGGGATATAATTTTTTCACTTGGGGCACCATTTGAAGATTGAATTCTGTTTGTATGCTATAATGTTGTGTTCAAGTGTGAAATTTTATTAAGTCTTGGAAGGATGAGTGCATAAGTGTAGCTTGAAAATGTGCACTCCGTTGAATTTTTGTAAGTACAATTTGCAATCGTGTAATCTAAGATGGGGATAAAATAATAGAAGATCCAGGCTTCTCGAAATGGATCAATCCTAAGTAATTTCAAGCTTGAAGAAATTCAAGTGCAAATGTATTACTAAAATTAGAAATTATGTTTGTATGTTTGAATGATATTTACTAATGCGATTAAGTTTTGAAAAAGATTTTACAAAATATTTTGCAGGTGTATGATTCTTCGCAAGCTAGCTCAATTTTAGAGTTTACGAATATGAGGTACTATTTATCGGTATATTTGTTTTATTTCTTATTTTTTGCATTTAATTTTTGTTTGAGAAACTGTTTAACAAGAGTTGCAAACTTCTTGGACAGAAGAGGAAAACGTAAGAATGTAAGAGGTTTGCTTTTGTGATAAATTAGGTAAGGGAAATAGAGGGATAATTAGGTATAAGCGTAGGAGAGCCTAATTTTATGTTCCCAAATATTCAGGAGGTGGTTATAATTATAGTATTATATAAGGAGGTCGTATAATAATTCATACTATATATTATCAGATATTGTTTATCTATATTATCTATTTATATATTTATACATAAGATACAGGAGTATATATGTAAATATATAAATATATGATATTTATTTAAACATATATATATGTATTATTAATATCTAAATATGTACTATATAAATATAAAGTTCATTATGGTTTCCAGATTGGTTATGGGTCGACAGTATATGCGTAACGTATAATTCTAGTTTTGTTTGGAGATAGTATTTTTTTGATTGGTCTTGCTTGAATGTGAATGGTTCGTTTGTGGTAATTAAATAAAACTACCCAAGAATATGTCTTTAACTTGTTTGTGATAGAATTGAATGATTTCTTTTATGTATTATTCTATTTGAGGGTATTTGTTTACAGTACTTAATTTCTTAATATTTTACTTTATTTATATTTGGTTTGGATACAATTTTCACTGGGCACCCATTTGAATGTAATGAAAAATCTGTTGTATAGTGTGCCAATGTGAAAATTTGTTATATCTTAGAAATGTGAGTGCATAGAGTGTGGGTTGGAAATGTTGAGTGGATTTTTTGTAACGTACAGCTTGCAACATGTAAATAGAAGATTCAGCTTCTCGATATTGGATCAATTTTTTATTTTCAAGCTAGTAAGAAAATTTCAGTAACAAAGGTATATTAAATCGAAAGTGTTGTTTGAATGATATTGTACTATAGTGATTTATGTTTGAACGAGATTTTAAAAATATTTGGCACGGTTATCATTGATTCTTAGCAAGTCGCTCATTATAAGTTTTCGAACGTGGGTACATTTATCGGTATATTTATTTTTATCTTATTTTTTGAACTATTTTCGTTTGAGACCAAAGGTTTACAAGAGTGCAACCCTTTTAGGAAAGAGGAGGGACGTAAGAATGTAGTGAGGTTTAGATTTATGATAAAATTTAGGAAGGGAAAATAGGGAAATAGTGATGGTGTACTTAAAGTATAGGAAGTAGGAGAGCTATTTTAGTTCCAAAAAATTCAAAGACTGGTAGAGATTATTTATTATTCTAGCTATTATATTAAGGAGGTTGGTATTATCAGGTTCATAGTCATATCATAAAAAATTCATTTATATATATATAATATATATATATAGATATATGATTATTATCTTCGCTCTATATATTATACATAATATACATACTTATGTATGTAAATATTATAATATATATATGTTTTTTACAAATGTAATATTATTTATCTATCTAAATAGAATACATAATATAAATATATGTTACATTTATGGTTTACAGATGGTTTTATGAGTCACGTTGTAATTTAAACATGCTGGAATATAGGAATATTTTTTGATTGATCTTGTTGAATGTGATGGTTCGTTGTGGTCATAAATAACTACAAAATTAGTCGTAACTTATTGTGATTTATGGATGTTAAAATGATTTCTTTTATTTATATCTATTAGTGTTTTGTTTTACAATACTTAGTCAATATTCTACTTTATTTTATACTTTTGGTTGGATACAATTTTCATGGCGTACCCATTTGAATGTATGAATCTGGTTGTATATGTTGGCCAGTGAAAATTTGTTATATTTTGGGAAATGTTGAGTGCATAGAGTGGCTTGGAAGGTTGAGTTAATTTTTGTAAGTACAGCTTGCACCCATGTAAGAGGAGGATGGGGATTAAAATAGAGAAGATTCAGATTATCGAAATGGATCATTTTGAGTCTTCAAAGCTTGAAGAAATTTCAGTAACAAAGGTATTATACAATTAGAAATGTGTTTAGCTATGTCTGAATGATATTGTACTAATTACTATTTATTTAAGTTTGACCGAGATTTTAAAATATTTGCAGTTTATATGATCTGAGCAAGCTCCGCTAATTTAGAAGTTTTAGAACATGAGGTACTATTATCGTTATATTTATTGGGTTTATGTTTATTTTTTAACTTAATTGGTTTGCGAACACAAGGTTAACAAGAGTTGCCAACTCTTTTGGGCCCCGCGGGGGACGTAAGATGTGTGAGGTTTAGAATGTTATGCTTAATTTAGGACGGAAAATAGATGGGTACTAGGTCTAGGAGTAAGAGCGTAATTTTTAGGTTCCCAATATTTAGGAGGTGTGTTATAATTCTATACCTTATATATTATATTTAAGTAGGTGGGATATCAGTTCATACCATATCATATCATTACATATCATATCATATCACATCATAACAAAAAGAACAAAATATAATATCAATCATATCATATCTTATCATATATCTATATATCTATATATAATATATATTATTACTATTATATTATATAATAAGACTATTATTATTATGTAAATATATAAATATATAATATGTTATTAAAACAATCATATATTTATTATATAATATGTATACATAAATATAACTATAGTGTATATTATCGTTACAGATTGGTTATGGTTCGTTCGACATATCATGAGTACGTATAATTCTAAACATTGTTTGAAATATAGTAATTTTTTGATTGGTATGCTGAATGTGACTGTTCGTTGGTGGTCATTTAACGAATTATCAAGATTTATGTTCTAAATCTTATTGTGACAGGATGTTGAATGATTCTTTATAGATATCTATTTCGGTATTTGTATTTCAGTACTTAATTCTTAATTATTCTACTTTATTTTCCACACTTTTGGTTGGATATAAATTTTTCATTGGGGTACCCCATGAATGTTTGAATTCTGTGTATGTCTAATATGTTTTTGTGTCAAGTGAAAATTTTATTACTGTCTGGGAAAGGTGAGTGAATAAAGTTAGCTTGAAACTGTGATAGTGCATTTTGTAACGGCAATTGCAATCGTGTAAATCTGAAGATGGGGAATAAAAGTAGAAGATTCAGCTTGCTCGAAATTGGATCAATCCATGGTTAATTCAAGCTTGAAAAATGTCAGTAGCAATGTATTGACTTAAAACTTAGAAATTATGTTTGCTATGTTGAATGATCATTTTACTAATGCGATTTAAGTTTGAATGATTTTAAAAATATTTTGTATTTGTATGATTCTTTCGTCAAGTCGCTCAAATTCGAAGTTTTACGAATATGAGGCTCTACTATTTATCGGATATCTTGTTTTTTATTCTTATTGTTTTAATTAAATTTTTTCTTGACACATGGTTTAACAAGAGTTGCAAAAACTTCTTGGATGGAAGAGGAACTTAGATGTAATGCGGTTTAGATTTTGTACATAAAGTTAGGAAGGAAATAGAGTGGGAATACTTAGGTATAGGAGTAGCCAGAGCTAATTTTAGGTTCCACAATATTTAGGAGGTGGATTATAATAATTATTTAATTTTTATTTTTTTTTAAGGAGGAGTATCTCATTATATCTATATAATCTCACATCACATCACAATCACATCATTCATACCTATCATATCATATCATATCATATCATCTCATATTATATATATTGTATATTAATTATTCTACGATCTATTCTACATAATTACAACGTATGATGTAAATTATACTATAGATATTTTTATTTAAACATTTATAATATCATATATGTATTATTGATTATAAAATTGAATATATAAATATAAAGTTAACATTATGGTTTACAGGATTGGTTTCTGGGTCGACCAGTATATGAGTAACGTATAATTCTAAGTTTTGTTTGGAATATAGTAATTTTTTTGATTGGTCTTGCTTGAATGTGATGGTTCATTTGGTGGTCATTAAATAAACTACCAAGAATTATGTCTTAAACTTGTTGTGATATGAATTTTGAATGATTTCTTTAATGTATATCTATTTAGTGTATTTGTTTTACAGTACTTAATTCTTAATTATTTACTTTATTTTATACTTTTGGTTGGATACAATTTTTCACTTGGGCACCCATTTGAATGTACTGAAATCTGTTTGTATATGTTGTGCCAAGTGAAAATTTTGTTAATATCTTAGAAATGTTGAGTGCATAGAGTGTGGGTTGGAAATGTTGAGTGAATTTTTGTAACGTACAACTTGCAACCATGTAATATAGAAGATTCAGCTTCTCGAAATTGGATCAATTTTTGTATTTTCAAGCTAGAAGAAATTTCAGTAACAAAGGTATTATTAAAATCAGAAATTGTTGTTTGAGGTGATATTGTACTAACGTGATTAGTTGAACGAGATTTTAAAAATATTTTTCAGGTAATATTGATTCTTCGCAAGTTCGTCAATTTAGAAGTTTTTACGACGTGAGTACTATTTCAGTATATTTTTTTTTATCTTAGTTTTTTAACACTTAATTTCTGTTGAGACCACAGGGTTTAAACAAGAGTTGCAACCTTTTGGACAGAGCGAGGGACGTAAGAATGTTAGTGAGTTTAGATTTTATGATAAATTAGGAAGAGAATAGAGGTTTTGTACTTAGGTATTTGGAGTAGGAGAGCTAATTTTTAGTTTCCAAAAAAAAGTTAAGACCTGGTTCGAAGAAATTATATTATTATATATATCTTATATTAAGGAGTGGTTATCATTACATATCTAATCATATCAAAACATATCATATTATATATAATATATATATATATATAATATTTATCTATTATATATTTATACCAATTCCTACATTTAACATAATATATACATATGTTTTTAAACATGTACATATTATTTATTATATAAATATGTAATACCTAATATAAATATATGTTATATTATGGTTTACAGAATTGGTTTATGGGTCGACCAATATATGCAGTCACGTATATTCTAACATTGTTTGAAATATAGTAATTTTTTTTGATTTGGTCTTGCTTGAATGTGATGGTTCGTTGGTGGTCATTAAATACACTATCAAGAATTATGTCTTAAACTTATTGTGACATGGATTTTGAATGATTTCTTTTATATATATCTATTTCGTGTATTTGTTTTACAGTACTTAATTCTTAATTATTCTACTTATTTTAAACTTTTGGTTGGATATAATTTTTCAGTTGGGGCACCCATTTGAATGTATTGAATTCTGTGTGTAGTGTCTATATATGTTGTGCCAAGTTAAAATTTTATTAATGTCTTGGAAAGGTTGAGTGCATAAAGTGTAGCTTGAAAATGTTGATGGTGAATTTTTGGTAACGTACAATTTGCAATCGTGTAATCTGAATAATGGGGATAATAATATAGAAGATTCAGCTTCTCGAAATTGGATCAATCCTGGTAATTTCAAGCTTGAAGAAATTCAGTAGCAAATGTATTACTAAAATTAGAAATTATTGTTTGCTATGTTTGAATGATATTGTACTAATGCGATTTAAGTTTGAACATGATTTTAAAAATATTTTGCAGGTTGTATTGATTCTTTCGCAAGCTCGCTCAATTTAGAAGTTTTTACGAATATGAGGTACTATTTATCGGTATATTTTGTTTTTTATTCTTATTGTTTTAATTTAATTTTTTGTTTGAAAACACTGGTTTAACAAGAGTTGCAAACTTCTTGGACTGAAGAGGAACGTAAGAATGTAATGAGGTTTAGATTTTGTAATAAATTTAGGAAGGGAAATAGAGGGGAATACTTAGGTATAGGAGTAGGAGAGCTAATTTTTAGGTTCCAAATATTTAAGGAGGTGGTATAATAATATTATTATATTAAGGAGGTCGTATATCATTTCATATCATATCATATCACATCACATCACATCACATCATATCATTACATATCATATCATATCATATTATTATATATTGTTATATTATATTATCTATTATATATTATACATAATATACATACGTATTAAAATATATAAATATATGATATTTTATTTAAACATATATATATATATATATATATATATATATATTATTTATTATACAAATATGTAATATATAAATATAAATGTTACATTATGTTTTACAGATTGGTTGACCAGTATATGAGTCACGTATAATTCTAAATTTTGTTTGGAATATAGTAATTTTTTTGATTGGTCTTGCTTGAATGTGATGGTTCGTTGGTGGTCATTTAATTTAAATTGCAAATGACAAAATTGCCCTTTATGGGATTTTTATAAGATAACTTGCAAAATTGGCCAAATCTTTATTTGGTTACCAACTCCATTGACTTTGTGGCCTTAAAAAATCCCAGAAAATCAGCTCCATGAGCCAGCAAGATCTGATCTATCAACTAAATATGCTATATAAAGAATCAAGAGAGAGAAAATACATAAAAATTGCCATTTGTACCCTACAAGCTCTCACAACTATCTATATCTCTCTAACCTCCGAATTTGCTTAGTAAATCGTCATAATACCAGCCTCTAGATCAAACAAGAACACTGGGGGAAATACGATCAAGACTTGGGAACAAGAAGGTTGTATAAACCTAAAACTATTAGATATGTATGCTTAGACAACTTTTGTGTTTATGTGTTTAGATTAGTGCTAGATGATGTTTATGATGATATATGTTTGATTATAACTAGATCTATAGCATCAAAGTGATAAAAATTGAGTTTTTGAAAAATGTTTTGGAGCAGTTGTGGTCTGCAAGTAATGTCCGTCGACACAGCTCCTTGCTCGTTAAGGCATTTTGATGTTTAAGTTTGATTTTGTAGATGGTATGCAAGTTTCTTTAGGTTGCAAAAAGAATATCAGCGCCTATTTGTGTCGGATCAGTAGATTAACGTTCAAAATTCCGTGACCGGGCTTGTCCGGTAAAAATTGGGTAACCCGGGAAAGTGAAAAACCGAACCTGACAAGTATTTTGAAGGCCTTTATCTGACAGAATTTACATGATATGTTAGTGTTATTATAACCATGTTGTAGAATGTACAGTGGACTATAGATCTGGATCTTTAGGTATTTTAAAACATCAACAGACCGAATATAAAAGATGGACAAACTAGACCATCCGTTCACGGGAATAGTTTCATTAATATTTATATATTAATGGTGATGATTTAAAAATGATTTTAATTATTTTAAAAATCATTTAAGTAGAATATGGATGATTTAAAATATTTTAAGTTATTGGTAATAACTTTAATATTTTGAAAAGTATGTTATTAATATTTTGATATTATTAAATATTAATAATGGTACGATTAATTGATAATTGAATCATTTGAAAATGATTTTGATATTTGAAAAATTATTATAACTTATAATAATTGTTTGATAATTATTAAAAGCTTCCGAAAAATATTATTAATGATAATTGACTTATCTAAATTAACATTGAAGCTTAGAGACCAAGTTTAATTGACAATCAATGTGTTAATTGTCGAATAGGGTGACCAGAACACCGAGAATGGACCGAAGTCCAACCAGACTGAATTAGTTTGACTTGTTAAGTGTTTATATGGGTTATAAACACTAATATGGCTATGTGGTAATGTGTCTAGGAGAAGTTTGACTGTGAACTACGGTGTTGTGTGTTATGTGGATAATTATGCTAATTGTTAGACCGATATTATTGGTTATAGGTCTTTCGAAAGCAGATAAGTATTTTGTGTAGCTGTAATCAACGGAAGAGGCAAGTTCCCTAACTCAACCTTGAGTTATTTCATTCAATTATTATTGGTGGATAATTATTGTTAATTATACCACGTCCAGGGATTTATTGTTGAAATTAAATTATTGAATTAGAAAATATATATTCGTAGAATTACTGTTGTTGGATATTCATATCTGTAGAAGTTAGAATTGACAGTACAGATAATTCCTGTTTATTGTCGAATTATGTTTAGAAATGTCTTAGCAATTATTCTGGTTAGACAACAATTGGTTTAAAAAATTGTTAGGTTTGAGAAGAGAAGCAAATAGAATTGATATATCCAGTATTCTTGTAACATCAAACTTTTGATTCAAGAATGAGAAGAACAACACTTTTATATGAAAGGGAACATTTTGTTGGTCTAGAATTCGAACCTCTTGAATGCGCTTGTTTTTGAGTATTACTGCATAATATTAGGGTACAAAGAGTTGGACGGCTCTGAGTACTTGCCAGAGGGGTTGATGTTAAATCTTTATGGTTATCTGATTACACTCGAGTATTTATCAAAGTAAATCCTGATATCTACCGAGAAAATAAAGTTAAGTATCTGTGGGATCAATCAGTTAAATCTGGAGAAATAATTCATTAGTTAGAATTGATTCTAGATATTCACTAGAATACGTGAAACTTGAAAGCGTTGACTCATTCATTAGTGAATTAGGATGTTGTATAGAAACGAGGAAAACTGTATTGAATAACGATTTGTTAAGCTATTCAAAGTTCCGAAAACTTTGGTTTCATTCTATCAAATAGATAGTCTGTTGTTTTAAGCCTTATACATTATGTATGTATAACTGCGAGGGCAAATTAGTGGCTCACCATTGCTAAATAAAATTTTTTAAAGATAGGGCACGAAGTGGCAGGAGGTGCTTTGCAGGATAAAGGCAAGGCGTTTAAGTAATTCATTATGGATTAGCATAGTGAATCTGTTGTATTGTAAAACCCTTTGTACTACCAAAAGGGTATGTTTGTAAAGTTAAGGTTAATGAACTGGTGTGTTGTCTATTATTTAAAATCTGATAAATCTTATGAAAGTTAATATCTTTCTATAGTAGGTAGTTAAGTGTCTATTATATTGTGGAAGGAACACCAAACTAGGGGATTCAGGGTAACTACAGATTTGGGAGTGGTCACAGGTGGTAATCAGAGCTGTAGTAACCACAAGGTGTCACCAGCTGGTCTGGTAGTAGAGCTGTAAGTTATAACACTAATGGGGTGGGAATAACACGAGGATTATAACCATAGCGAGATAGAGAAATACTCATTAGAGTAGTACTAGTGAGGGATCGTTGAAGGATCGATGTGAGATAAGTAAATTCGTTAGTGAGAGCAATTTTGTTTTTATTGGTTACACGTACTAATCAAGTTGTTTAAAAATGATTGATAGGATGTCTGGAGGAAGGAATAAGATGTGTAAGGAGAAGCAGCGGCTTGTCCACCCAATGCCAGTAGCTGATTGTGCAAGCACATAGCAAATCGGTTTTGAAGACGTGGGGAAAGATGAACCAATGACAATATTGGGAGTGATCAGACGATTACTCCTGAGATGATCTAGTGGTGATGAGGTAGCGCGGTGAAGTTGAAGAAGCGAATGTTGGAACTAAGAACTAAGAGCAGGTTGTTGAACACAAGGATAGCTATCTGGGGAAGTCAGGAACTCCGGAGCAAAGGTATTTCTTTTGGAAGAATTTTGAAAACCGGAGCGGGCGTTAGTGATGACTGGGAAGAATGGAACGAGCTGAAAGCGCAAGTGGAAACGAAATGAAGGCTGAAGGTGTTGGGGATCAATGAAGGAACCAGTAAAAAGGACAAGAAGAAAGAAAAAGAGGAACAAAGACAGCGAAACTCTGGAAATTGAACCCGAAGAAAAAAGAAAGTTTGCAGTATGTGTGGCACAACTCACGTGGGGGAATGCATGATGCTGGACGACGTGTGTTAACTTGTAAGCGGATAAGGACATTATTCTTTGAATGGTCTACCGAATTTGAGGAAGTGTTCTTCATGTGGGCATGATGGGTCCACGAGTTTAACAAGTGTCCAAAACAAGACGAAGATTGGTGATAGGAAGGGTGGTGGACACTTAGATTATCGTAATAGTATCTTGGTAGAAATTAGAAGTTTCTGAGATAAGATATGTAATATCCCAGACGATATTTGAACATATGTAAATATATGTTTGTATGATGGAAATCTTTATTTTCTATATGAATATAAGATTTAAAATGGAAAAGTTGGGAGTTATTAAACTCAAATTATGATAAGTACGGAACTCTAAGTGTTGTAAGTTGATGTAATGGAAGTAATATGAAATTGGAGAATGCCAAATTTTTGTGTAAAGGGGGTTTGGGGATTACAACTTTGGAAGTTGTGTCTGTTAACCCTAGTATTATTTTAAAGGGAATTTATATGTGGTTAAAGTACTATAGGTACTCTGTGCTATTGATAAATCTGAGATTGCTTTAAGAAATAGTGTTGAATTCTTATTGTGTACGATTTGTGTAGAATAGCGTATTAATATTAAGATTGTATTTAAAACAGGATCAGCCGCTAGCTTACAGAATCGAACCATACGAGAAGAAACACGTCGTGGACATAACGACGGATTGTCAAAGTGGACCCGATGCAGAAATTATTTTGTGGATATACTGGCCAAAGCTATGGAAAAAGGGCTACGCCAGGGAGGGGAGACCAAGGAATCAGGTCATAGCCGACAGCATTGGCTAATTTTAAGGATTTTAAAGCGGTAGGACCGCCTGAATTCAAAGGGACTACGGATCCGATTGAAGCCCAAACTTGGGTGAAAGAGATGGAGAAAGCGTTCGTTATTGCGCGAGTGGCAGAAGAGCAAAAGACGGCTTTTGCGACATACTTAATGAAGGGAGAAGCCAATTATTGGTGGGAGACAAATCAAGCGAGAGCGGGTACGGCTGTAATAACATGGACAAGATTTAAGGAGTTGTTCTTTGAGAACTACTTCTCGCCGAGTATGCAAGCTCGGATGGAAGTTAAGTTCTTGGAACTTAAGCAGGAGAATATGTCTGTTTCAGAGTATGCTGCTAAATTCAACGAATTGGCGCGATTTGCACCTCATCAGGTGGACACCAAAGCTAGAAAAGCAAGAAGATTCGAGAACGGATTGAAGCCGGGGATTTACAACAAAGTAGCTGTGCTGCAGATCAACACTTTTGCGGCTTTATTGGAGAAAGCATTAATTGCTGAAGGAGGAAGCGAGGCTGCATCTCGTTTTCACCAGGAGAAGAAGAAGAATACCAGTGAGGGTGGAAGCAGCGGTGGTAGTAACCCAAACAAGAGGAAGTGGAGCGAAAATACCCAATCAGGTAGTAAAGTTGAAGGGAATAAGAAAGGAGGAGGGCCTTGTGCAAATTGTGGGAAGAACCATGCAGGAGTTTGTTTGAAGAAGAAGGGGGTTTGTTACAACTGCGGACAAGAGGGGCATATGTCGCCAAATTGTCCCAGCCCGAAAAAGATTCAAGGTTGCTATGCGTGTGGATCGACTGATCATCTGGTGCGGAACTGTCCGAAGAAGAATGCAGAAAAAGAAAGTGCCAACAAGGGACCTGGTGGTGGAACCTTGGCGATTCGAGGACCTGCACAGCCAGGAAGACCAACAGCCCGTACATTTAACATGACGGCGCTAGATGCAGTGGCTACTCAGGAGGTAGTAGCAGGTACTGATTTCGTTTAGAAATTTAATTACGCAACTATTATGATTTAGATAATTCTGTGAACTGTTTTCTTTTATAGATTCAAGTCATACGTTAGAATTTGAAACACAAAGTAATATTGTGTTGATCAAAATAAATTGATGATACAACTTTAAAAGATTGTAGAGAATAAGAAAGCGGTGATTCCGAGGACGGAATCCTTTTAAGGAGGGGTGAATGTGATAACCCAGGATTTCGAATAATCCAAAATTTGCGAATAATTTTTTTTTTAATTAATATTAATATTAATTTGGTGACAAGTATTTGTGATACGAGTCTCGAGAAAGTCAATTTGTGTATTGACTAATAAATTTAGAGTAGAGTTGTGCATAACAACTTTAGAAAACCCTAACCCTAATTTTCAGATAGGGATTCGATAGAAAATACAATTAAAATAATTGTATTATTGATTATGTGTTTGTACTGTTTAGAAATGTTGACCAATAGTTGGCTGGATAAGGTTTGTAATTAATAAACCTTAATAAGGGATTTAAAACCCTAATCTTAAATATAGAAAATAATTTGTACAATTAAAAACCCTAATTGTACGCTGGAAACCCTAATTTCAAAATCGGGAATTGTAAACCCTAATTAGGCAACCCTAATTTTTATTAGCATACCTAAAGTATTTGTTAAACTTAAATATGATTAGAAAACTCTAATTATATTTTTGTATATTAAATTTCTATTTTAGAAACCCTAATATTATTTTAGAAAATTTATTTTTCTAATTAAACCCTAAATTTGAAAATTCTGGGAACTAGAATTTTTAATACCTAAAGGGTTCAAATCTTAAACCCTAATCCAAGCCCCAAACCCTAAGGATTTGTACAAATTCCATGTTTACCATTTAATTTAAATTGCAAATGACAAAATTGCCCTTTATGGGATTTTTATAAGATAACTTGCAAAATTGGCCAAATCTTTATTTGGTGACCAACTCCATTGACTTTGTGGCCTTAAAAAATCCCAGAAAATAAGCTCCATGTGCCAGCAAGATCTGATCTATCAACTAAATATGCTATATAAAGAATCAAGAGAGAGAAAATGCATAGAAATTGCCATTTTGCCTACAAGCTCTCACCAACTCTTATATCTCTCTCAACCTCCGAATTTGCTTAGTAAATCAGTCATAATACCAGCCCTAGATCAAACAATAACAGATTGGGGAGCATAGATCAAGAATTGAAACAAGAAGGTATAAACCCTAAAATCTAATTTGATCATGTATGCTTAGATAACTTTTGTGTTTATGTGTTTAGATTAGTGCTAGATGATGTTTTATGATGATCTATGTTGATATAACATAGATCCATAGCATCAAAGTTGATAAAAATCAAAGATTTTGAAAACTGTTCTTGAGCAATTTTTGTGGTCTGACAAGTAATGTCAGTCGCCACAGATCCTTGCTCGTTTAAGCATTTTGCTGTTTTAAGTTTTGATTTTGTAGATTGGTATGCGTTCTTTAGTCTTCAAAAGAAATCAGAGCTATTTGATGTCAGGATCAGTAGTTATTAACGGTCAAAACCCGTTGACCGGGCTTGACCGAGTAAAAATCTGGGTAACCCGAAAAGTGAAAAACCGAACCTGACAAGTATTTTGAAGGCCTTTATCTGACAGAATTTACATGATATGTTAGTGTTATTATAACCATGTTGTAGAATGTACAGTGGACTATAGATCTGGATCTTTAGGTATTTTAAAACATCAACAGACCGAATATAAAAGATGGAAAAACTAGACCATCCGTTCACGGGAATAGTTTCATTAATATTTATATATTAATGGTGATGATTTAAAAATGATTTTAATTATTTTAAAAATCATTTAAGTAGAATATGGATGATTTAAAAATATTTTAAGTTATTGGTAATAACTTTAATATTTTGAAAAGTATGTTATTAATATTTTGATATTATTAAATATTAATAATGGTACGATTAATTGATAATTGAATCATTTGAAAATGATTTTGATATTTGAAAAATTATTATAACTTATAATAATTGTTTGATAATTATTAAAAGCTTCCGAAAAATATTATTAATGATAATTGACTTATCTAAATTAACATTGAAGCTTAGAGACCAAGTTTAATTGACAATCAATGTGTTAATTGTCGAATAGGGTGACCAGAACACCGAGAATGGACCGAAGTCCAACCAGACTGAATTAGTTTGACTTGTTAAGTGTTTATATGGGTTATAAACACTAATATGGCTATGTGGTAATGTGTCTAGGAGAAGTTTGACTGTGAACTACGGTGTTGTGTGTTATGTGGATAATTATGCTAATTGTTAGACCGATATTATTGGTTATAGGTCTTTCGAAAGCAGATAAGTATTTTGTGTAGCTGTAATCAATGGAAGAGGCAAGTTCCCTAACTCAACCTTGAGTTATTTCATTCAATTATTATTGGTGGATAATTATTGTTAATTATACCACGTCCAGGGATTTATTGTTGAAATTAAATTATTGAATTAGAAAATATATATTCGTAGAATTACTGTTGTTGAATATTCATATCTGTAGAAGTTAGAATTGACAGTACAGATAATTCCTGTTTATTGTCGAATTATGTTAAGAAATGTCTTAGCCAATTATTCTGGTTAGACAAACATTGGTAAAAACTTGTTAGGTTTGAGAAGAGAAGCAAATAGAATTTGAAATCCCAGTATTTCGTTGTAAAATCAATCTTTTGATTCCAAGACTGAGAAGAACAACCTTTTATATAAAGGGAACATTTTGTTGGTCGTGAATTTGACCTTTGCGCGCGTTTTGAGTATTATGCATAATATAGGGTACAAAGAGTTGGCCGGCTCTGAGTAGTTGCAGAGGGGTATGATTTAATCTTTATGGTTATCTGATACACCTGAGTATTTATCAAAGTAAATCCTTGATATCTACCCGAGAAAATAAAGTTCAAGATCTTGTGTGATCACTCAGTATAAATCTGGAGAAATATTTCATTCTTAGAATTGATTCTAGATTATTCACTAGAATACCGTAGAAACTTTGAAAGCGTTGTACTCTTTCATTAGTGAATTATTATGTTGTATAGAATACGAGAAAACTTGTTATTGAATAACGATTTGTTCAGCTTTTTCAAAGTTCCTCGAACTTTGGTTTCATTCTATCAAAATAGATAGTCTGTTGTTTTGAATCCTTATACATTTATTGTATGTATTAACTTGCGGGGCAAATTAGTTGCTCACCCTTGCTAAATAAAACTTTTCAGCTAGGGACGAAGTGGCAGGAGGTGCTGTGAAGGATAAAGGCAAAGGCGTTGTAATAAATTAATTATGATTAGCATATTGAATATGTTGTATTGTAAACCCTTTTTGTATATCCAAAGGGTATGTTTATAAAGTTAAGGTTAGTGAACCTGGGTGTTGTATTATTATTAAACTCTGATAAAATCTTATGAAAGTTACTATCTATATATATTATGGGTAGTTAAGTGTTATTTATATTGTGGATCGTGAACACCAAACTCGGGAGTCATGTAACCCGGATTTGGGGGTGTCACAGCTACAAGGTTGTAGAGAATTTGATTTCGTGTGGAATGGATATAAAATTCGTATTTTTTTGATAAAAGGGCTATTTATTATGAATTGTTGAAGTTTTGAAAATTAAAATAGTTTTATTAAAATTATGGGTGGGACCCACTTTTATTTTTATCAAAGCATGTGCTGAGATTTTTCAAGAATGGCATTCCTTGATAGTCATGGTCTTGGCATGCCTAAGGAAAAAATAAAATAAAATATTATTTTATTAATTTAGTCTCCTATGGCGTTTTAGCATTTTCCTATAAATAGGCGCTTAGGTTAGAATTGAAAATCACACCAGAATTAGAGAATTCTTCTTCTATAATCTTGAGCGTATTTCTTTTGAATTTTAGAAAGCTTTGAGCGTAGAAAATAGTGAAAGTTTTCTTCAAGAATATCCCCGCTATACCAGTTGCAATACTCTTCTTTTCAAGGTAAGGTATGCTATTTTTGTTCAATATTCGCTTGAAATAATATTTTTTTCCATACTATGTAGTATATAAGTAATATTATTTTATTTCAGATTTCGAATTCTATACTCGTTTTGTTAAAATTTTGGCTTCTATACTCCATGAAATTAGTAGAATATCCTTGATATTTGCGTTTCATCCAGTAACTTTTCATGGAAATATTATTCTGAGCATTATTGATAAGTTTTAACTTTTTCATGCCGGAGTACTATTCACGAGATTATTATTCTCGAAGTACTATTCATGGAGTACTATTCACTCAAGTACAATTCACCCGGGGTAGTATTTATGATAAAAATATATTCGTTTTTGGTCCAAATTATTTTTGGTACAATATTATTCTTGAATTGTACTCCACAAAGCAGTATCATGTTGACAATTTGGACGTTATTAATTTCTGGATAAATTAAATTATAAATTTTTAAAAATTTATCCTTGAACTTGTTTTATTGAATTTTTATATCATTGTCATCATCTTCATGTTTATATTATGTTGAAAGTCATCTGTGGCCTGTAGTGCATAGATGAACTTGGTATGATTATGACCAGGGATTATTCGGTATAATCATGAACGTAATATTACAAATGATGTGGTAAAAGTCCTCATTGGCCCGTAGTGCATTGATGGACAGTTGTTGGCATGATCATGACCATTGATGAATACACGAATATCCTTGGCCCGTAGTGCACGGATAATTTGTGGTCGTGATACTAAAGAATATCCTTGGCCGTAGTGCAGGGGTGATTCGATGATGTAGATTATTTATTAAGCTGAGTCTCAGCGATAAAAGTGATGAAAAACCTTTTAAATCATAGAAGATAGTAGATTTTATGCTCTACTTGACTCTTCTAATGGATTGCTTGTTCCGCTGCAGTTAAACTTGATGTTTGTTATATTTTATCAGTTTAACACTGTTGAAGGCTAACGATAAATTATTTTGCATTATCTTAGTCATAATATTTCTTACTGGGCTAGTTGAGCTCATCCTTTTGCTTTCATTGTCCTCTTCAGGAAATGAGAACGTAGCCGGGACTAGTCGGGGAACGGAGTGACGGTCTAGATGATAGCATTAGTAGTCTTCACTATTCTATGAAATAGTGTGATAATAAATGTATTGAGGACTCCATTTTAGTTGAATACTGTCTAGAAGACGATATTAATTTTAAAACTCTCAGATTATGTTTTGTCGTATTTTAAACGACAATTGTATTATTAAGTTGTATTTGAATTTTTGTACCATATATTTGTCGACTCAAGATGGGTGATGTATACTTGTTTTAGGGGCGTCACAGTTGGTATCAAAGCTTAGGGATATGATCCCTGGCTAATATATGAGACTAGAACTAGGGGGACAGACGGGAAAATCCTTCGCTAGTATGACCTACCTAAGTTTATTTGGTATTTAATTGGCCGGTCATAGTATAGGGATAATATGTGACATGTCAATTAACCCTTGTTTTGTGACAGTATTTGAAAATGACATCCGAGAATATTGAGAATAGCAATGGAGCACAGGAGACCGTAGAGTCACCACATATGAATACCCAGGATAATGTACAACAGGAAGACAATAATCCTCATGCAAACAACAACACTGACCAAATGATGAACGATGGAATGTTCAGAGGCTTTCTGCAATTCATGCAATATCAGGCAAGAGAGACTCCTGTCCGAAATGCAGGTGGAAACACTAGCAACTCTCGGACGGTCACTGTTAAATAGTTCAAGGAGCTGGGACCATCGGAGTTATTTGGAAAGCCAAAACCACTTAAGGCGGAGACGTGGATAAAGCAGATCAATAAGATATTTGATGTCTTGGGATGCTCCGAGGAGCAAAAGGTTCCCTTTGCCACCTTTATGTTGCGGGCAGAGGCAGATTACTGGTGGGAATTTGTAAAGCGTACTCAACCTGCCGCACTGAAGATGTCCTGGGAGAAGTTCCAAGAACTGTTCAACGACAAGTACTTTCTCGAAAGTATTCGTTACATGAAAGAGGTAGAGTTCATTAAACTGGAGCAAAACAACATGACTATGTCATAGTATGAAGCCACGTTTG
Source organism: Panax japonicus (assembly GCA_020205505.1). NCBI lineage: Eukaryota > Viridiplantae > Streptophyta > Magnoliopsida > Apiales > Araliaceae > Panax > Panax japonicus. Next base: position 35,023,072 of record CM035095.1, read on the forward strand.
CCGAGTTGTCCCGGTTTGCGTCCCATTTGGTTGATGATGAGGAGAGAATGACGCGAATGTTTCTAAGAGGTTTGAAACCCGAGATACGTCAATACCTTATCTCTCATAAACTGTGTTTGTATTCGGATGTTATGAATAGGGCTCAGTTATTGGAGCGCGATAATGAGTCAACCCAACCAAGAGAGAGCTACCAACGAAATGATAATACTAGTGGTAGCAGTCATCGAAGCGGTGACAACAAGCGTGGAGGGAATCAACAGGCCAGAAATGGTAACCACTTCGGTGGCAATTATGGCTAAGACAATAAGAGTGGACATTTCAAGAAGAGGAGATTCAACAATGATGGAAAGACGTCGGCACCAGTACCCGTTGTTAAGGAAGGAGAACGACCACCTATCATATGCTTCAAATGCTGAGGGGAGGGACACATCAGTCCAAACTGTGTGATGCAGTCCAAAGCGTGTTATAATTGTGGAAGAAAAGGTCATCTAGCCCGATTTTGTCATACACCGAAGACAAGTCCAGCTGGGATGGAGGCACCAAAGGTCGTCCCAGAAAAGTCAAAGCCGGTAGTTCACGGAAGAGCGTTTGCCGCGACCTCCCAAAAAGTAAGGAACCCTAACGAGGTCATCACGGGTAAGCTTATCATAAACTCTAGTGAAGTCTATACTTTATTTGATACCAGTTTTACCCATTCTTTTATTTCTCCTACTTGCGCTCAACGTTTAAATTTGACTCCAGAGAAATTAGACTCTGACTTATCTATTGAAACTCCGTTGGGAGAAACCTTCATTACATCCACTGTTTATAAGTCTTGTTTGGTTCAAATCGGTACCCTCACATTACCTGTCGATCTTATTTCATTGAAAATACTTGCATTTGACGTAGTTCTAAGGATTAATTGGTTAACTACTTATCATGCAAAAATTGATTATTTTTTGTAAGGTTGTTAGCTTTCATATTCCTAACCAACCTATTATGCAAATTCAAGCAACCAAACCATTAAAATCAATCACTGTCATCTCAAGCCATAAAGCTATTTGTTTATTTAAAAATGAAAGTCAAGCTTTCTTAGCTCATGTCACATATTTAAACAAAAATACGTCAGTTTTGAATGATATTTCTATTGTTAATAAATTTCCTGACGTATTCCTTGAAGAACTTCCTGGCCTACCCCCAGAGCGTGAAATTGAATTTTGTATCGACCTTGAACCCGGTACAAAACCCTTTTCCAAAGCCCCATATCGAATGGCTCTTATCGAACTTCAGGAGTTAAAGACCCAATTGCAAAAATTGTTAGACATCGGTTTCATTCATCCTAGTACGTCTCCTTGGGGTGCTCCTGCTCTATTCTTGAAGAAGAAAGATGGGAGTATGCGACTTTGTATTGATTATCGAGAGTTGAATCATGTCACCATCAAAAATAGGTACCCATTGCCATGTATTGATGACCTGTTTGACCAGTTGTAAGGCGCCAAATTCTTTTCAAAGATTGATCTTCGTTTCGGATATCATCAGTTAAAGATTAGAATCGATGTCATTCCAAAGACGGCTTTCATAACTCGGTACGGGCATTATGAACTCCTTGTCATGTCTTTTGGATTGACTAATGCTCCTGCTGTCTTCATGGATATGATGAACCAAGTATTCAAGGAATATTTAGATCACTTTGTGGTCGTCTTTATTGACGACATCCTCATATATTCCAAAAGCCGCGAAGATCATGAGTAACACTTGAGGTTGATACTCCAAAAGCTTTGTGAAAACAAGCTTTATGCCAAGTTGAAGAAATGCTAGTTCTGGCTTGAGGAAGTAGCATTCCTTGGGCACGTAGTATCAAGTCATGGAATATCTGTTAACTCGACAAAGATTAAAGCTATTCAAAGCTGGGAACAACCTAAATTAGGGACCGAAGTACGTAGTTTTCTCGGCTTAGCTGGTTATTATCGGAGATTCGTAGAAGGGTTTTCTCGAATCGCTACTCCATTAACTCAGCTGACTTGGAAAGATACAAAATTAGGTTGAAGCATGGAATGTGAGAAGAGTTTTCAAGAACTCAAGAGGAGACTTATTTCAGTACCTGTTCTGACAATACCACCTGGCTCGGAGGGATTTGTCATCTATAGTGATGCTTCGGGCAAAGGGTTAGGATGGTTTCTCATGTAACATGGGAAAGTCATAGCCTATGCCTCTCGACAACTCAAAGAATATGAGAGGAATCATCCTACTCATGATTTAGAGTTGGCCGTTGTCATTTTTGCGCTTAAGATTTAGAGGCATTACCTGTATGAAGAGAAGGTGGAGATCTATACGGATCATAAAAGCCTCAAATATTTCTTCACTCAAAAGGAACTAAACATGCGACAACGACGTTGGCTTGAACTGTTGAAAGATTATGATCATACCATCCAATACCATCCTGGTAAAGCGAACGTAGTAGCTGACGCATTGAGTAGAAGATCATATGTGGGTACGAGTGCGATATTGTCAGCGAAAAGGCCCATTTTATATGACTTAAAAAGGATGGAGATAGAGTTAAAGACTCCAGGGACCCACGTGATGATGGTGAATATACGAGTAGAACCAATTTTAATCGATAAAGTTAAAGATGTTCAAGCCACAAACCTGGAGCTGATGCGTATGAGGAAGAAAGTGCAAGAAGGTGCTATGCCGGAAGCAAGAATCGATGAAGAAGGAATACTTCAAGTCAACTCCAGACTTTATGTTCCTAATGACCCTGCTTTAAAGTATGAAATCATGATGGAGGCGTACAACACACCGTTTGCAATCAATCCTGGGAGTACCAAAATGTATCATTATCTTCGACATACATTTTGGTGGAGAAATATGAAGAGAGAGATAGCGGAGTTTATCTCAAGGTGTTTAACTTGTCAACGAGTCAAGCCGGAGCATCAAGTACCAAAAGGTCCATTGCAACCACTTGAAATTCTAGAATGAAAGTGGGAGCACATTACCATGGATTTCGTTACCATTCTTCCCAAGGTTTCTCAAGGCTTAGATGCGATTTGTGTCATTGTTGATAGATTGACCAAGTCGGCTCATTTCTTACCTATACGAAAAACTTATACACTTGAACGTCTTGCTTGTATGTACATAAACGAGATTGTAAGATTGCATGGTATGCTAGTATCCATAGTTTCTGATCGAGACCCAAGATTCACTTCAAGATTTTGGGTTAGTTTGCAAAAAGCTATTGGCACGGATTTATGATTTAGTTTGGCTTATCATCCTCAAACGGACGGGCAATCAGAGAGGACTATTCAAACTCTTGAAGATCTATTAAGACTCTGTGTCCTTGACTTCAAGGGAAGTTGGGACAAGTTCTTACCATTGGTGGAGTTTTCCTATAACAACAGTTATCAAACAAGTATTGGCATGGCTCCATTCAAGGCGTTGTATGGAAGAAAGTGGTGTTCTCCAGTATGTTGGGATGAGGTGGGTGAAGCAACGTTGTTGGGACCGGAGTTGATACGTATGACTACAGAAAAGATTCAAACGATCCGACAACGTATAAAAACCTCACAAGATCGACAAAAGAGTTATACTGATCTTCATCGAAAAGACGTGGAATTCAATATTGGAGATCATGTGTTGTTACGTGTTGCTCCATGGAAAGGAGTTACGAGATTTGGAGAGAGGAAAGCTCAATCCTCAATTCATTGACCCATTTTTAATCTTCGAACGAGTAGGAACTGTGGCCTATAGACTCGCTTTACCGCCAAGTATGTCTCGTGTTCATAACGTTTTTCACATATCTATGTTACGTAAATATGTGAAAGACCCGAACCACATTATTGAGTTAGAACCGGACGAAATAGCGGAATATTTAACGTATGAAGAGGTTCCTATTAAAATTTTGGATAAGAAGGAGCATATTTTAGGCTCCAAGGTTATACCTCAAGTCAAAGTTTTATGGAGAAACCACGATGTTGAGAAAATGACCTGGGAGCTAGAATCTAAAATGAAATCAAGGTATCCTCACCTATTCATCATACCAGGTATGTACCCTAATTTCGAGGGTGAAATTTCATAAGAAGGGGAGGTTGTAAGACCCCAACTTTTATGAATAAAGATGAATTTTCTATAAATATCATTTTTGAATATTATGGAGTGAATTTGATATAATGTTATAGTTGTGGGATATATATAAAATTTTCAAAATACGCAAGTGGTTATAAAATACTCATTTTTGTTGGGGAATATTCGTTTGGTCGTGGAATATTCTTGTTGTCGAGGAATATTCATACGACGGCGTAGCCATTTGTGGGCCCCTAACAGAATAACTGTTGGATGAAGAAAACGACAAGTTTGAGTTTTATAAATAACGGCGTAGTAGTTACCGTTAACACTATTAGAATACCTGGTGGTTAAAATACAGTAATACGTGTTGTTGCACAGTAGCACACGGTATTGCATAGTATTTTTAAATTATTGATTCTTACGTAAGAAGGCACTACTCAATAATTATTACAGTAATTACTGTTCAATATTTTATTTTATTTATTCAATAATTGTTACGTTGATATTTTATATTATTGTTGTTTCAATAATTGTCAATGCACAGTATTTTCCATTATCAAATCAATAATTCATATTATTTGAATAATATTATTAGATAGCATTCTTGGCAATGTCTTGAAAGTTCTGTCAATGAGAGGTTTGGTCACCTAATTGTGCGTCAGTAAGGAGAAATCCTTATCGAAAAGCCTCCTCTTTCATAGGAACGGTCTGGTTGTCATTATTGTGATTCTATAATATTATTTGTGAATAATTAATTATTAATTTATATGATAAAGAAATATTTATTTTATGTGGACATAAATGATGGATAGGAAAATATTTATTTTATGTGGTTATAAATGGAAGAATTAATTTTGAGGTATTTTATCAGTATTTTGTCGGATTGGAGGTATTAAAAAATCAAATCCATGTTCTTAAAGCTCTATTGCGTGAGTGATAATTTTGATCCGACCGTTGGATCGTTGTGATTTTTGGATATGTTATACATATAAAAGTTGAGTATATGTCCACAAATTTTGAACCGTTAAAAATTAACGTAAAATTTATTATGAATTTTATGAGGTGTTGAAAATCGTCGGTTTGTGGAATTCGAATATTTTTTGTTTGGAATTTGAAAAAACTTAAAGCTACAAAGTTGTAGAGAATTCGATTTCGTATGGAATGGACATAAAATTCATATTTTTCTGATAAAATGACTATTTATTATGAATTGTTGAAGTTTCGGAAATTAAAATATTTTTATTAAAATTATGGGTGGGACCCACTTTTGTTTTTATCAAAACATGTGCTGAGATTTTTCAAGAATGGCATGCCTTGATAGTCATGGTCTTGGCACGCGTAAAGAAAAAATAAAATAAAATATTATTTTATTAATTTAGTCTCCTATGACGTTCTAGCATTTTTCTATAAATAGGCGCTTAGGTTAGAATTGAAAATCACACCAGAATCAGAGAATTCTTTTTCTATAATCTTGAGCGTATTTCTTTCGAGTTTTAGAAAGCTTTGAGCGTAGAAAATAGTGAAAGTTTTTTTCTAGAATATCCCCGCTATACCAGTTGGAATACTTTTCTTTTCAAAGTAAGGGATGTTATTTTTGTTCAATATTCGCTTGAAATAATATTCTCTTTCATACTCTGTAGTATGTAAGTAATATTATTTTGTTTCAGATTTCGAATTCTATACTCATTTTGTTAAAATTTTGGCTTCTATACTCCATGAAATTAGTAGAATATCCTTGATATTTGCGTTTCATCCAGTATCTTTTCATGAAAATATTATTCTGAGCATTCTTGATAAGTTTTAACTTTTTCATGCCAGGAGTACTATTCACGGGGTTTCTATTCCCAAAGTACTATTCTCTCGAGTCCTATTCACCCGGGGTACTATTCATGATAAAAATTAATTCATTTTTTGTCCAAATTATTTTTGGTATAATATTATTCTTGAATTTTACTCCACAAAGTAGTATCATGTTGACAATTTGGACATTATTGATTTCTGGATAAATTAAATTATAAATCTTTAAAAATTTAACCTTGAACTTATTTTATTGAATTCTTATATCATTGTCATCATCTTCATGTTTATATTATGTTGAAAGTCATATGTGGCCTGTAGTGCATAGATGGACTTGGTATGATTATGACCAGGGATTATTCGGTATAATCATGACCGTAATGTTACAAATGATGTGGTAAAAATCCTCATTGGCCCGTAATGCATTGATGGATAGTTATTAGCATGATCATGACCATTGATGAATACACGAATATCCTTGGCCCGTAGTGCATGGATAATTTGTGGTCGTGATACTAAAGAATATCTTTGGCCGTAGTGCAGGGGTGATTTGATGATGTGGATTATTTATCAAGTTGAGTCTCAGCGATAAAAGTGATGAAAAACCTTTTAAATCATAGAAGATAGTAGATTTTATGCTCTACTTGACTCTTCTAATGGATTGCTTATTCCGCTGCAGTTAAACTTGATGTTTGTTATATTTTATCAGTTTAACACTGTTGAAGGCTATAGATAAATTATTCTGCATTATCTTAGTCATAATATTTCTTACTGGGCTAGTTGAGCTCACCGTTTTGCTTTTATTATCTTTTTCAGGAAATGAAACATTAGTCAGGGACTAGTTGGGAACGAAGTGACGGTCGAGATGATAGCATTAGTAGTCCTCACTATTCTATGAAATAGTGTGATAATAAATGTATTGAGGACTCCATTTGAGTTGAATATTGTCTAAAAGACAATATTCGTTTTAAAACTCTAAGTTTATATTTTATCGTATTTTACATGACAGTTATATTATTAAGTTGTATTTGAATTTTTGTATCATGTATTTGGCGACTCAAGATGGGTGATATACCTGTTTTGGAGGCGTCAGAGTTTGGTCGTGAGTTTTTATTTCCCAGTAATTAAGGATTCATATTATATACTCTCTCCGTCATAGAATAAAATTTTTGGTGAATTTTTCACGCATATTAAGAAGAGGAATAAAATGACAAAATTACCCATAATATAATATGTCATTAATCATTTTCAATATAGGCGAGAGTGTGACTTTTTAGCTTTTCAATTCAAAATATTTTCAACACAACTAATTATACTTATTGAATATGGAGAGAGAATTAGAATAAGAAAAATATGAGATATTTAATGCTAAAGGTATAATAGGAAAAATTGTGTAAAAGTTTGGTTATTAAAGGAAAAATTGTGTAAAAGTTTGGTATAATAGGTCTAATAATTTTCTCATTAATAAAGTGTGAGACTAGTGTTATGCAATAAACTTAATTTTATAATAAAAAAATTCATGTTCATATAAGATAGAATTATGAAAATAAAAAAAAAAGAAACTTCTAAAAATATTACTCTCTATATTATACAAAAAGAGTCGTTTTAATTTTGAGTAAAATACAGTGATACCCCATTTAGATAACCATAATAACACTCACATCCCCTCTAGTTTTTTAAGTAACAATTAGTACACCTGCAAGTTTTTAGGGTTGACTAAATATATAAAATTATATATTTACTATTATATGTTATCAAATTTTAATTACTGAATAATATATGTGTGTGTGTGTCTGTGTTTAATTATCATTTTAATACAATACATTTTAATTATAGTTTTATTTGAAATAAAGACTATCTCATTCAAATAATTTAATTTAATTAGCACATATTTTTGGATAATTGTGATACAAATATTAAGAATTTTAAATTAAATTATTAATGGACATTTTCTAATTAAAGTGCTTGAATATGTTGATATTTTAGTTTTTGGTGTTTAACAACAAATTACGTCACACATCCTATGAACATCCACGACAGCTGCTTCATGTGCTATCATCATATTTGTTGCCACATTGGAAAGTAATGAGTTTAACTACTTTTGCAAATTGTCATATTACCCTCGACATTAATAATGAAAAATTATTAGTATTTTTTCTTTAACAAATTTGTCTTTTATTGTATTCAGATATATTACATATTATTAAAAAAAATTGGGTAAATTTTGAATTTGAGTAATGTCTTTACCATTATTTATAAGTATTTTCATAATAAGCACAATTTTAAAATTAAAATTCTTTAAAATTAATTCAAACTTCAAAAATAACTAAAATTTTGAAAACTAATTATTTTTTATTTTTGAAAATTAATATAATTATTATTTATATTATGAAATCGTTAAATCTAGACTTAAATATAAAAGAAAGAAATATTAAAACACTTCAAACATCAATTATTTTTTTTATAAATCCCAAATTAATAAACATAACAACTAATTAAATAAATTAACAAATAATAAAACAAACAACTTAAAAGTAAAATAATTAAACAAACTAAACTAATAATACAATTCAAACAGACCCACCATAAAAAATTAAAAACTTGTGTATCCGAATTAACTAATAAATTGAACCGGAACAAAAATAATTCTAATTGGAATGCACTTCTGATTAATCATGAATTTGTTGTCCCACGATATATGCTCAGTCTTCAAATTCTTCATCAATACCCAGTAACCCATGAATCTAAATATCCTCCATTATTATCTTAAATAATTTCAATTTCTTTATTACAATCTAGCTCAATAGTTGTTGCAAATATTAAATTTCTTCTTCTCTCTAACTTTCCACCCTTCAAAATCACAATCATTTATAACTTGTTAATGTATTTTGTTGCAATATCAATGGCCTAAACCAGATCTGTGAGAAGGAAATAGTAGAAATACTACCAAACAAAGAATTTACCATGCTCTGCTGCTCTCCCAATATACCATCTTCATTGGCCTCTTAATCACAGAAAAACAAAAATATGTATATACCAACCTTTGAATCATGGGAACAGACTTAGAAACAATTTCCCCAACAAAAAATTCAAAGGAAAAATTAGATCTAGAAATAAACTCAGACCAGTAAGTGTAATAAATAAAAAAATTCGAACCACACTAAAATGATAGATTAATGTTTATTTCAAGAAAAAGGCGAGGAGATGAGGATGTAGGATGGCGGCGACTTTTCTATTGCACAGTTCCAGAAAATCGGACACATCATTTTCAGTGACTAGAAATAATAGATTTTAGATTTGTCCATTATTTATGACCAAAGATGAAAAGAGTATAAATTGTTAAGCGGCGGTGTAATTGCAGATTGCATCAAAACACTAGTATAACCATGGAACTGTAAGGAAGTGCTGGTTTCATTTAGAAAGTCCAGTCATGAGTCAATAAGGGTATAACAGTCTTTTGCTTTAATAAATGGTGTAGCAGAGCAGTAATCTGTTAGATCTAAATTGAGTCGGTTATTGTTGTTCTCTTTTTCTTTTGTATAAAAGGGCTAGCTGTAATCAGTTGAAGGTATGGAATAGAATTGTTACTCTTCGTCTCTCTCAATATCAGTCTCCTTTCCTTATGATCTTGCTTTTCTTCATTCTTAGTTAACTCTTCCTTCTCTTGTTTTGGTATATTGACTGAGCTAAGAACTGAATCCAAATTTCAGTTCCTTACAATTAGTATCAAAGCCGTGACGATTTTATGTTGATGGCAACGAACAACCAGAGATTAATTAACCTTGAGAATAATCCACAGGAATTGCAAAGCCAGCTGCATTCATCGATGGAACTACTGAAGAAAGGATTTGATGAGAAATTGGAACAGATGTTGAAAGGTTTTGAGGCAATAATGTCAGCTCAGGGCCAGAAACAAGGACCAACTTCTTCTTCTTCTGGTAAGGACGGACAATCATCAGGTAGTAACTCTTCATCCTCTAATCCAAACACATCTGGATCAATCCTAGGTGCTTATGAAGGAGGAACTCTTCCTGTTACTAATGGTGAGGGAATTTTCAGAACAATTAAACTTGAATTCCCTAAATTTCATGGAAATGATCCTAGGTCATGGATAAGGAAATGTAATAAATTGTTTTCACATCATAATGTAGCTGAAAATCAGAAATTATATTTGGCTACTATGCATCTTGAAGGAGAAGCTGAGATCTGGTATTCAAGTTTTGTAGAAGGTATAGTTAATTTGACCTGGAATGACCTAATTGAGGAGTTATCGGCTCGATTTAGTCTAGAAGCTAAAATCAATCCTGTAGCTGAGCTTAAGAAATTGCAGTAAACTAGTACTGTTGATGATTACAGGGGAAAGTTTGAAGAGCTAAAAGGTTGGGCTGTGATTAAAAATCCACAACTAAATGAGGAATTCTTTATCGATTGTTTTGTTGGTGGTTTAAAAGAGGAGATTCAGTTGGGAATACAAGAATTGGGGTTTAAGACTCTCAAGGAAGCAATTCGATTGGCAAGAGTGGAATAAGATAAATTAGAAGCATGGATTAAAAGGAGTAGATCTGCTTTTAAAACTACTGCTGGAAATTTGGTTAATAAGAGCAGTTCTGTAGTTTCTGGAATGCAGAAAGGGGTTAATAATGTGGGAGGAAATAGTGGTGCTCATGTGGTTGAGAATATAGCAGAAGTACAGGTGCCTAAAACAAAAAAACTCCTACCCATTAGGAACTTAACCAGGGAACAAATAATGGAGAAGATGATGAAATGATTGTGTTTTTATTGTGATGAACCTTATGGGTTGGGTCATGTTTGTAAACAACCTCATTTGTTTATGACGGTGCCTTCTGTGGAAGAGGAAATTGGTGTGTACCAAGAGGAACAGATTGTGTATGAACCAGAACTACTCGGAAAAAGAGAATTATACAAACTGGTCTAAGAAGATCAGGTCAATGATGTGCAAATAACCTTACACACTTTATCAGGTCATAATACTGATAGAACTGTTAAGGTACAAGGTATAGTGAATCAAAAAATAGTTAGTATCTTGATTGATAGTGGAAACACTGGTAATTTCTTAGATCCACAAGCAGCAAAAAGACTCAAGGTCAGAATTGAAAATACCACTAAGGCAGTGGCTGTCTCCGTGGCTGATGGGTTTAAACTGCAAAGCAACCAAGTCTGTCCTGAGTTTAGGTGGCAAATGCAATGAAAAGAGTACCACACTGACATGAGGATTTTACCATTAGGAGGGGTGGATGCAGTACTTGGGGTTCAGTGGTTAAAAACTGTAAGTCCAGTAACTTTTGACTTTAATAAATTACAGTTCCAGTTCAATCATGAAGGGAAATCAGTGACCGTGCAAGGAGACAATATGGATGTTACTCCTATGGTCCAACTTATGGATTCGGGAAAATTTACAAAGACCTTGCAGAGTTCAACACATGGGTTTTTTGGTTATTTGTATGGGATTTCAGAGTGTAAGGATTGTAGTTTACAGAATGCTAAATGTCCTAAGCTTCTGAGATTGTTGGAGTCCTTTTTCTGATGTTTTTACAGAACCAAAGGGACTACCTCCTGAAGGGGCACATGATCATCATATCAATTTAAAAGAAGGAAGTCAGCCTATCAATTTAAGGCCTTATAGATATCCATATGTTCAGAAAGTAGAGATAGAGAAGATTGTTACTGATTTACTTCAGTCTGGGGTCATTCAAAATAATAGTAGCCCATTTGCTTTTCCAGTGTTGTTGGTAAAGAAGCATGATAACACATGAAGAAGGTGTATTGATTATAGGGCTCTAAATGATATGACTATCAAGGACAAATTTCCCATACCTGCCATAGATGAATTGTTGGGTGAACTTCATGGTGCTAAGTGGTATTCTAAACTTAATTTACGATCTGGGTATCATCAGATAAGGGTTCATCATCTTGATATACCTAAAACTGCTTTTAGAACCCATTCTGGCTACTATGAGTTTAAAGTAATGCCTTTTGGGTTAATGAATGCCCCATCCACTTTTCAAAGCCTCATGAATACTGTGTTTGCTTCTTATTTGAGGAAGTTCATCCTAGTTTTTTTATGACATTTTGGTTTATAGTCCTACTTATGAATCTCATTTACAGCACATAGACGTGACTTTGGGGTTGTTAAGGCAGTATGAGCTGTATGCAAAAATGTCCAAGTGTGCTTTTGCCACTCAAAGAGTTCAATACCTTGGACATGTCATCACTCCTGAGGGTGTTTCTATAGATCCTGAGAAAATAGATTGCATGCTTCAATGGCCTAAACCTGTTAGTATCAAGGGGTTGAGGGGGTTTTTAGGCTTGACAGGATATTATAGGAAGTTCATCGGGTATTATGGATTGATAAGCAAGCCTCTCACTTATATGCTTAAGAAAAATCAGTTTATTTGGACTCCTGAATCTAAGACAACTTTCTTTCAGCTGAAGCAAGCTATGGTTGCTGCTCCTACTTTAGCAATGCCTGATTTTACCCTTCCTTTTATCTTGGAAACTGATGCTTGTGGAACAGGTATTGGGGCTGTGTTGATGCAAAAGGATAGGCCTATAGCTTATCTTAGTAAAGCTATTGCTACAAGGCATTTAGGTTTGTCTACTTATGAGAAAGAATTGATGGTTATGGTGTATTCTGTGCAAAGGTGGAGGCATTACTTGTTGGGAAAAAAGTTCATTATTAGGACTGACCACCAAAGTTTAAAGTACTTATTGGATCAAAGAATTACTACTGTTAATCAACAAAGGTGGATTACTAAGTTGATGGGAATGGATTATGAAATATGTTATAAGAAGGGAAAGGAAAATATAGATGCAGATGGATTATCTAGATTGCATCGGAGTTATACTTCTGATTTGGGAACTGAGAACTTACATTGTTTAGCTCTTTCTACAGTCACTCCTCAATGGATTCAAGAATTGGCTACTGCATGGGCTGAGGATGCAGAACTACAACAAATTATTTCTCAGTTAGTGGTAGATTCCCACTCAGTTCCTCACTATTCTTTTATTAATGGCAGATTGAGGTATAATGGGAAGTTGGTAGTAGGGAACTCTGCTGCATTAAAAATGAAGCTTTTACAGGAATTTCATAGTTCTCCTGTGGGAGGTCATTCTGGGAGGAGAAAAACTTTTGAAAGAATATCCCAGTATTTCTTTTGGCCTACTTTAAGGTCTGATGTTATTTCTTTTGTTAGAGAATGTGAAGTTTGTCAGTTGAACAAGCATGAAACCAGTGCCACACCTGGGTTGCTGCAACCTTTACCTGTTCCTGATACACCTAAGAAGGATATTGCCATGAATTTTATTGGGGGACTCCCTAATTCCCATGGATATAATTCAATCTTAGTGGTGATTGATAGACTTACCAAGTACGCTCATTTTTTGGGTTTGAAGCATCCTTATTCTGCTGTAGATGTAGAAGATGTGTTTATGACACATGTACATAAATTACATGGGCTGCCTACATCTATAGTTTCCGACAGAGATAGGATTTTTATTGGGCATTTTTGGCAATCTTTGTTCAAGTCCTTGGGAACTCAGTTAAAGCTCAACATTGCCTATCACCCTCAAAGTGATGGCCAATCTGAGAGATTAAATCAATGTTTAGAAGTTTATTTGAGATGTATGTGCAGCCAACGACCAAAGTCTTGGAGTGCGTGGTTATCTCTAGCTGAATGGTGGTACAATACCCACTATCACAGTGGTGCACAGTTAACCCCATTTCAGGCCGTGTATGGTTATACAGCTCCTCATCTCTCTTTCCACCAGTTTGGCCAAATTTTTGATCCTACTGCTAAACAGTTTAGTACTGTTTGGAATCAATTGTTATAGTTATTGAAACATAATTTGATTCAAGCTCAGAACAGAATTAAGACTTATGCTGATGCGCATAGGCAGGAAAGAAATTTTAATATTGGAGATATGGTTTACTTAAGACTTAGACCATACCAACAACTTTCTATGACTCAGTCTAGATATTCTAAGTTGGATTCTAAGTACTATAGGCCATTTCAGGTGCTTGAACGAATTGGTCTTGTTGCTTACAAGTTGCTTCTTCCAGTACATGCTAAGATACATCCTGTTTTCCATGTTTCAATGCTTAAAAAGAAAATTAATATAGCTGTAAAAGTTTCATAGGTTTTACCTTCATTGGATGTTCATGGGCAGTTTGTGGTTGAGCCTCTAGCAGTCCTTGCTCGAAGGTTGGTGAAGAAGAATAATGCACCAGTTGCAGAAGTTTTAATTCAGTGGTCTAATACTCTTCCTTCTGAAGCTACTTGGGAGCTTTGGTCTGATGTTCATGCTCGGTTCCCACATTTTCTTCCTTGAGGGCAAGGAATTTGTTAGGGGAAGGGATTGTAAGGAAGTGTTGGTTTCATTTAGAAAGTACAGTCATGAGTCAATAAGGGTATGATAGTCTTTTGCTTTAATAAATGGTGTAACAGAGCAGTAATCTGTTAGATCTAAATTGAGTCGGTTATTGTTGTTCTCCTTTTCTTTTGTATAAAAGGGCTAGCTGTAATCAGTTGAAGGTGTGGAATAGAATTGTTACTCTTCGTCTCTCTCAATATCAGTGTCTTTTCCTTCTGATCTTGCTTTTCTTCATTCTTAGTTAACTCTTCTTTCTCTTGTTTTTGTATATTGACTGAGCTAAGAACTGAATCCAAATTTCAGTTCCTTACAGGTACAATAGAAATGAGCAGCAGATCTAGGTTGGAGTGGGCAGCGGGCGTTAGATCTATTCTTCCTTATTCAATTTATCGCCGCCTCAAACGAGACAACCGCCACCTCTGCCGCACCAAACTTCATCGTAGCCTTCCGCAAAGCTCCAAATTCTTCAACGGGAAAACATGAGATGACTCTCAGATCTATATGTATATATGTGTATATATACTCTCAGATAGAGATTAAAAAAATTTGGATTACTTTTTTTTTGAATTTCTCACAGATCTATATGTATTATGTATGATGATGGAAGAGGAAAAGTTAATTAAATGAAATAGCTTGGAGAATGATGGTGATGTTCAGTTGGTGAATGGGTGGGAGTGATGTAGTGGAAGAAGAATGAAGAAGCTCTTGAATTATTTTTATTTGATTAATTTAATTAATTTTCCAGCTCAACCTTCTTTCTCTTCCACAGTACAAAAAAATTAGAGTAGACATTTTCACGTAATTTTGCCCGTTAAAAACTTAACTGGTTTGATGGTTTTTATTATTTTTATAAAAAATTGAGAATTTAATGAGTTGATCGTAAAAAAAATATAAATAAGACCATAGTTCAGTGACAAAATATATTTAACCCCTTAATTCTCCCATAAACTTATGAAACTCGGGGTTATCTCCGAGGTTGGAAACGATCCTTCTAGTGTGTGCTCTGAAGTTTAGAAATGATGTTCCCGGTGTGTGTTCCGGGGTTTTGAAATTATGTTCCCGGTGTGTGTTCTGGGGTTGAGACTGAACTTCCGGTAGTATCAGGAATGGATGTGAGCTGTCTTACAGGGTTATCTCTGAAAGACGAATCTGCCCTCCTACAATGTCAGTAACAGGTGTGCAGAAAATTTTGAGTGTCTACAACTATGCCATGAAACAAGACTTTGTCCCAAAAATGTACAAGCATGGCTCGTGGTTTTTCTATCTATTTGACAACCTGCACAGTCAGCATCTGAGTAACCCATTAGATCAAAATTGTTACATTTTGGATAAAATAATCCTTGATTTGTGGTGCCACTCAAATATTTAAATATTCTTTTAACAGCTTGTAAATGTGATTCTTTGGGTCTTGCTTGGAATGAGCATATAGACAAACACTGTACATTATATCAGGTCTAAAAGCAGTTAGATATAATAAGGATCCGATCATACCTCTATATTTTGTTACTTCTACATCCATACCTTTTTCATATGTTGTGAGTTTTATTGATGTACTCATCTGCTGGATAGATTCCTTCGTCTTGCTGTTTTGTTTTATGTGATAGGCTGGATCAGCAGCTGTCTCTAAATTTCCTGCATCGTCTTCTCTTTCTTTTGGAATACCATCGTTAGTTTCATTAAATTTGATATGCATAGATTCTTCGATGCACATATTTTTCACATTATAAATGCGATATGCTTTACTGTTTTAAGAGTATCCAATGAATATTCCCTCATATGATCTAGCATCAAACTTACCCAGATTTTCACTAGTGTTAAGAATAAAACATTTAGATCCAAGCACTTTGAAGTAGCTTATATTAGGAAGACGATTATTTAATAATTCATATGGTGTCTTCAAAATAATTGGTCAGATTAACACTCTATTTAGAACATAACATGATGTGTTTACAGCTTCGGCCCAAATTTTTTTTGGAAGTTTACTTTCTTGGATTAGGATTCTAGCTGTTTCTTGTAATGTTTAATTCTTCCTTTCAACCACTCCATTTTGTTGGGGAGTTCTAGGTGCTGAGAACTCATGAGTAATTCCTTTTTGATTACAGAATATAATGAAATCCTTTTGAAACTCAGTACCATGGGCACTTCGAATTTTTATAAGATTAAGACTATATTTTGTTTCCAAGTTTCTAATTAGATTTTCAAATTCTTTAAATGCCTCATCTTTAGTTCTAAGAAATAGTACTCACGTGTATCTAGAAAAGTCATCAACTATCACAAAAGCATAAAATTTACCATTTAGACTAGCATGCCTTTCGGGTCCAAAAAAATCAAGATGTAGTAATTATAAGGGAGAGGAAGTTGATACGATGTTCTTGGCTGTGAATGATGTTCTTACTTGTTTTCCAAGTTGACATGGCTCACATATACCTTTCTTCTCAAAATTCATTTTGGGTAGTCCTTTCACTAAGTTCTTTGATGATAACTTTTTGATTAGGTCCATATGTACATGTCCCATTCTTCTATACCATAGATTTGCTTCATCTTGAATTGTTGCCAGACATAATTCTTCCTCCTGTTGCTCAAAATCAAGAGTGTATATATTTTCTTCTCTTTGGGCAACTAAAATAGCATTGTTAGTACCATGTGAAATTGTACATTTGTCTCGTTCAAAATTCTCTTGATGTCCATTATCCATTAATTGACTCACACTGATTAAATTAAATTCTAAGCCATTTACTAGATGAACATTATTAATATTAACCTTACCGTTACAGATTTTACCTTTTTTGATTATTTCACATGACCGGTTATCACCAAACATGACAGTTCCATGTTTCTTTTTGATATTTAGCTCCACAAACTTAGATTTGTCACCCGTCATGTGGCGTGAGCATCCACCGTCAAGAATCCACTTTTGAGAAGATACTTTTGCTTTGAAACATACCTGTTTAAGAAAGATACATTTTATCTTTTTGGTACCCATATCTTTTTGGGTCCATGTGTGTTAGTTGAAATCAAATCACTTTTCCTTATCCATACTACTTTACTTCGATTGTTATTTTTCTTTCTTAAACAATTTATCTCTAGATGCCCTTTAGTGTCACAAGTTTTGCAAGTAGTGAAAGGCGTACAGTAATTTAATTTAAATGATGATTTAGATTTAAGCATTTCAACTTCTTTTCTATATACTGGATTATAACCAATGCCTTGTTTATCATAACTGGGTCTTTGTTTCCCTAACATGAAATTTAGATTTTCTTCACCATGAACAAATTTAGCTAGAGAATTTTTTAATGATTCTATTTCCTTTTGATGTTCATTAGTTGGAGGTGTTTTATTACAAGATTCATCACCAAATGCATTAATGCATACATCTCTCATTTTTATTTCATTTGTCAATTTTTCAACTTTAGCATTTAACTGTTTTACTTTATTGAAAAGTATTTTATTGTAATTATCTAAATAATCATTTTTAGCGGCTAATGTTTTTTCTTCATTTGTGTGTGTTACTTTTTCTAATTCTTTCTTTTCATCTATTAGTGCTTCAACTTCGCCCATTAGAGTGTTTACTAGATCTTTTAAGTATATATTTTTTTCTTTTAGCATTTCATTTTCTTGTTTCAAAATAATAACATCAGAAAGAGATACCTCACTAGATTCACCTTCAAGTCCCATGAAGCATATTTGAGCTAGTTCATCATTTTCATCTATCTCCACTTCGAATTCTTCATTGTCACTCCACGTAACTGTCCACAACAGTTCAAGGTATGCTATAATTGTAGAAAGGAAGGACATATCGCTCGAGATTGTACGGTAGCGAAACCAAGTCCAATGGGGATGGTGACTCAAAAGGCTATCCCAGAAAAATCAAAGTCAACGGTTCCTAGAAGAGCGTTTGTCGTGACTGGTCAAAATGTGAGGAACCCAAACGAGGTGATCACGGGTAAGCTAATAATAAATTCTTGTGAAGTTTATACCTTACTAGATACCGGTGCTACCCATTCATTTATCTCTCTTGCTTGTGCTCAACGTTTAAACTTGACTCCGGAGAAATTAGACTTTGACTTATCTGTGGAGACTCCGTTAGGAGAAACTTTTATTACATCCACTGTTTATAAATCTTGTTTGATCCAAGTTGGCACCATCACATTACCTGTTGACCTTATCTCTTTAAAGATACTTGCATTTAACATGATTTTAGGGATTGATTGGTTAGCTACACATCATGCCAAAATTGATTGTTTTCGTAAGGTTGTTAGTTTTCATATTCCTAACCAACCTGTTGTGCGAATTCAAGCAACTAAACCACTAAAATCAATCACTATTATATCAAGCCATAAAGTCATTCGTTTATTAAAAAATGGATGTCAAGCTTTCTTAGCCCATGTTATGGATTTGAATAAAGACACGTCAGATTTGAATAATATTTCTGTTGTTAGTGAATTTCCTGACGTATTTCCTGAAGAACTTCCTGGTCTACCCCCAGAACGTGAAGTTGAATTCTTTATTGACCTTGAACCTGGTACAAAGCCCATTTCTGAAATCCCATATCGAATGGCTCCTATTGAACTTCAGGAGTTAAAGGTCCAACTACAGGAGTTGTTGGACATCGGTTTCATTCGTTCTAGTACATCTCCTTGGGGTGCTCCTATTTTATTCGTAAAGAAGAAAGACGAGAGAGTGCGACTTTGTATTGACTACCGGGAATTGAACCATGTCACCATCAAGAATAGGTATACGCTACCTCGTATTGATGACCTGTTTGACCAGTTACAAGGAGCACAATTCTTTTCAAAGATAGATCTTCGTTCTGGATATCATCAGCTGAAGATTAGAACTAAGGATATTCTAAAGACTTCCTTCAGAACTCGGTACGGGCATTATAAATTCTTAATCATGTCTTTTATATTGACTAATGCTCCTGCGGCTTTCATGGATATGATGAACCGAGTATTCAAGGAATATTTGGATCAGTTCGTTGTTGTCTTTATTGATGACATCCTCATATATTCCAAAAGTCGTGAAGATCATGAGCACCATTTGAAGCTGGTACTCCAAAAAGGCTGCGTGAAAACAAGCTTTATGCCAAGTTGAAGAAATACGAGTTTGGCTTGAGGAAGTAGCATTCCTTAGGAACGTGGTGTCAAAACATGGATTATCTGTTGACCCGACGAAGATTGAAGCATTACAAAGTTGGGAGCAACCGAAGTCGGTGACCGAAGTACGTAGCTTTCTGGGCTTAGCTTGTTATTATCGGAGATTCGTGGAAGGATTTTCTCGAATCGCTACTCCATTAACTCAGCTGACTCGAAAAGATATAAAATTCATATTGAGCGAGGAATGCGAGAAGAGTTTCCAAGAGCTTAAGAGGAGACTCATTTCGGCACCTATTCTGACAATATCGTCTGGTTCAGATGGATTTGTTATCTACAGCGATGCTTCAGGCAAAGGATTAGGATGTGTTCTCATGAAACATGGGAAAGTCATAGCCTATGCCTCGTGACAACTTAAAGAATATGAGAGGAATTATCTTACTCATGATCTAGAGTTGGCAGCAGTCGTTTTTGCGCTAAAGATCTGGAGGCACTAACTATATGGGGAGAAAGTGGAGATATATTCAGACCATAAAAGCCTCAAATATTTCTTCACCCAAAAGGAACTCAACATGCAGCAACGACGTTGGCACGAGCTGTTAAAAGACTACGACCACACCATTCAATACCATCTTGGAAAAGCGAACGTGGTAGCTGACGCATTAAGTAGAAGATCATATGCGGGAACGAGTGCAATGTTGTCAACACAAAGGCCCATTTTGTGTAATTTACAATCGATAAAGTTAAAGTTGCTCAAGCCACAAACCCGGAACTGATGCGTATGAAGAAGAAAGTACAAGAAGGCGTTATTCTAGAAGCAAGAATTGATGAAGAAGGAATACTTCGAGTCCACTCCAGACTTTGTGTTCCTAACGACTCGGATTTGAAGTACAAGATCATGATGGAGGCACACAATACACCATTTACAATCCATTCTAGAAGTACCAAAATGTATCGTGATCTTCGACATACATTTTGGTGGAACAATATGAAGAGAGAGATAACAAAGTTTATCTCGAGGTGTTTAACTTGTCAACGTGTAAAGGCAAAGCATCAAGTCCCTAAGGGTCCATTGCAACCACTTGAGATTCGAAAATGGAAGTGGGAACATATTACCATGGATTTTGTTACGGGTCTTCCCACGATTTCTTAAGGTATAAATGTTATTTGGGTTATTGTTGATAGATTAACCAAGTCTGCTCATTTCTTGCCGATATGGGAGACTTATTCCCTTGAACGTCTTGCTCGTATGTATGTAAATGAGATTGTGAGATTGCTTGGCATGCAAGTATCCATAGTTTCGGATCGTGACCCAAGATTCACTTCACAATTTTGGGTTAGCTTGCAAAAAGCTATGGGGATGGATTTACGATTCAGTTTGGCATACCATCCTCAAACGGACGAAAAATCAGAGAGGACTATTCAAACTCTTGAAGATATATTAAGACTCTGTGTCCTAGACTTCAAAGGGAGTTGTGATAAGTATTTGCCATTGGTGGAATTCTCCTACAACAACAGTTATCAGGAAAGTTTAGGTGTGGCTCTATTCGAAGTATTATATGGACGAAAGTGTCGCTCTCCAGTATGTTGGGATGAGGTGGGTGAAGCGACATTGTTGGGACCAGAGTTGGTATGTGTTACTACAAAAGAGATCCAAATGATTCGACAACGTATACAAACGGCACAAGATCGACAAAAGAGTTATACAGATCTTCATCAAAAGGATGTGGAATTTAGTATTGGGGATCATGTATTGTTGCATGTTGCTTCATGGAAGGGAGTTACAAGATTTGGGAAAGAGGAAAGCTCAATCCATGATTTATTGGTCCATTTCATATTCTTGATTGAGAAGGAAATGTGGCATATAAACTCGCGTTACCTCCAAGTATGTCTCGTGTTCATAATATTTTTCACATATTTGTGCTTCGTAAATATGTGAAAGATCCGAACCATGTTATTGAGTTCGAACCAGACGAGATAGCCGAAGACTTAACGTATGAAGAGGTATCTGTCAAGATCTTGGATAGGAAGGACCATGTCCTATGCACAAAGATCATACCACAAGTCAAAGTTTTGTGGAGGAACCATGCTATAGAGGAAATGACCTGGGAGTTGGAAACGGAAATTAAGGCAAGGTATCCTCACCTTTTTGAAAACCAGGTACGTACGTCAATTTCAAGGACGAAATTTCATAAGGAGGGGAGGTTGTAAGACCCCAACTTATTAGAAATAAAATTAAATTTCCTCTATTTATTATTTTGAAATAGTATGGGTTGATTTGATTAATGTGGTTAGTTATGGGTAAAATACGCAAATATTTTAAATAAGCAAGTGGTTATAAAATATTTATTGTTGTCGGGGAATATTCGTTTGGTCGTGGAATATTCTTGCTATCGGGGAATATTCGTACGACGGCACAACCTTGTGTGGGCCCCATAACGGAAATAGATTGAATGAAGAAAATGACAAATATAAGTTGTTTATAAATAACGGCGTAGTTGTTACCGTTAATACTGTTGAAATACTCAGTGGTTAAAACACAGCACACGGTATTGCACCAATTATTGATTCTTACGTAAAAAGTCACTACTCAATAATTGTTACAATAATTACTGTTCAATATTTTATTGATTCAATAATTGATGCATTAAAATTTTATATTATTTTTGTTTCAATAATTGTCATTACACAGTATTTTTCATTATCAGATTAATAATTCATATTATTTGAATAATATTATTAGATAACATTATTAGCAATGTCTAGAAAGTTCTGTCTAAGGAGAGGTTTGGTCACCTAATTATGCGCCAATAAGGAGAAATCCTTATTGGAAAGCCCCCTCTTTCTTGGGAACGGCCTGGTTGTCGATATTGTGATTCTGTAATATTATTTGTGAATAATTAATTATTGATTTATATGATAAGAAAAATATTCATTTTATGTGGATATAGATGGAAAAAAATTTTTAATGTGACAATTGTTAAAAATTGTTATTTTATCTTTTTCTGATAAAATAATTCATTTAAATATATTATTATATTATAATAATATAATAATGGTGATATTTTTACAATGAATGTGTGATATATGAATAAATGAGGAGGAAGAGTATTTTTGTTACAATGAATGTTAAAAACTTGTTAAACATGTCGGTGGACCCATTTTCTTGACTGAAATTTGATTATAGCCTGCAAAATCGCCTGTTTGTGGATTTCGGTCAATTTCTATTTGGAATTTGGAAACACTTTTTTCTTCAAAGTTGTAGAGAATTAAATTTCTTATAGAATGGACATAAGATTTGAATTTTTCTGATAAAAGGGCTATTTATTATGAATTATTGAAGTTCTAAAGTTCTGGAATAATTAATTTTTGGAAGTTTTAAATGTTTATATTTAGAAAAATGTTTTTTTTCATTTGTGGGCCCTACTTGCATGTGTTAAATGGTTGAAATCAGTTGGTAGGGAGTGCGTAGGAATTTAATTTATAAATATTAATATTTTATTAAATTTTCTGCTTTGGTGTTCTAAGCAATTTTCTATAAATAGGGTGCTTAGGTTAGAATTAAAAATCACACCAGAAACTAAAATCTTTTCTCTATATTATCGAGCGTATTCATGTGAGCATTTTGATACTTTGAGTGTTGCTATACGGTGCAAGTTCCTTCAGAACTATATCCAGTATTCTAGTCAGAAGTACTATCTTTTTGGTGGTAATGAATATTATTTTTTTTAAATGATATTATTTCTTTCAATATCATTATGCCGGAATATTGGTAAGATTTTTCTTGTGAAATTCTTGTCTTTTAGTGTCGGGGTTACTAATCACGTATATGGCACTATTCACGTATATGACATTATTCATGAATACGGCACTATTCACAAAAAATTGAATTTTCATTTTTTGTCCAAGATATCTATTATGGATATTAGCTTTGATTGTATCCATGTTTTAATCATTCTTGAATTTTACTCCACTTTGGTTATTTATGAAGTATTTTTGAACTGGGATTGTTTAAAGTACGAATCCTTAATATTTGTTCTTTTGTTTCATTGGATTCGTTTTCTTTAAAATATTTTTCATCATCCTCAGTCCTAATTGATTATATTACTGAATATTTTTGGCCTGTAGTGCAAAGATGAATGATTTTCTGATGAATATCTTTGGCCGTAGTGCAAAGATGAACAGGTGTTGAGATGAACATGACAAACTGATGAATATCTTTGGCCTGTAGTGCAAAGATGAATATTTGATTCAAGTTGTATATTAATTGATGTTACAGAGATAAAATATTGATGATGGACTTTTAAATTCATAGATAATAGTATATTTCATTCTCTACGTAACTCTTCTATGAATTATTATTTCCGCTGCGAATATTGATCTGAAACTTGTTGTCTATTTTATTCTATCAGATTTTTCCCTGTTGAAGACTAACGATAATTTGTTCTATATTATCTTTGTCATAATATTTTTTACTGGGCTAGTTGAGCTCACTCTTTTCCTTTTTGTTTCATTTTTTTTCTAAGGAGGCGAGAATGTAGCGAGTACTAGCCGGGGTATGGAATGAAGGTTCTAGGAAGTTGTTTTTGAAGTTCTCACTATTTTGTAAAATAGTGTATCAATAATTGTAATGAAGACTTATTTGGGTGTGAATATTGTCTAGATGACAATATTTGTATTTAAACTCACAGTTTATGTGTTGTCGTATTTTGCACGACAATTGTATTAATAAAGTTGTAGTTGTTTCTGTACCATGTATTTTGGCGACTCAGAATGGGTGTTGTATACCTATTTTGGGGGCGTCACATCACTACTTAGTGTGATAATAAGTGTAATGAGGACTGAATTTGAGTTTGTATATTGTCTATGAGGAAATATTCATGTAAACTCTCAGCTATGTTTTGTCGTTTTTTTACACGATAGTTGTATAATGAAGTTTGTAGTTGAGTTCTGTAGTGTGATATCTGGCGACTCAAGATGGGTGATGTATACCTGTTTTGGGGGCGTCACATTTATCATATAAAGTGACGCTTCAGGTAAAAGTTTAGGATGTGTTCTCATGAAACATGGGAAAGTCATAGCCTATGCCTCACGAAAAATCAAAGAATATGAGAGGAATTATCCAGTACATGATATAGAGTTGGTATCTATCATTTTCCCGCTTCAAATCTGGAGGGATTACTTGTATGGGGAGAAAGTGGAGATCTATACGGATGATAAAAGCCTCAAATATTTTTTCACCCAATAGGAACTCAATATGCGACAATGATGTTGGCCCGAGCTGTTGAAAGATTACGATCATACCATTCAATACCATCCTGGAAAAATGAATGTAGTAGCTGACGCATTAAGTAGAAGATCATATGCGAGTACGAGTGCGATATTGTCAACACAAATGCCCATTTTGTATAACTTACAAAGGATGGAGATAGAGTTAAAGACTTCAGGGACCCACGTGATGATGGAAAATATATGAGTAGAACCAACTTTAATTGATAAAATTAAAGCTGCTCAACCTACAGACCTGGAGCTAATGCGTATGAGAAAGACAGTACAAGAAGGTGTTATCCCGTAAGCAAGAATCGATAAAGAAGGAATACTTTGAGTCAACTCCAGACTTTGTGTTCTTAACGACTCTGACTTAAAGTATAAAATCATGATGGAGGCGCACAACACACCATTTGCAATCTGTCCTAGGAGTACCAAAATGTATCATGATCTTCGACATATATTTTGGTGGATCAATATGAAGAGAGAGATCGCAGAGTTTATCTCAAGGTGTTTAACTTGTCAACGTGTCACGACGGAGCATCAAGTGCCAAAAGGTCCATTGCAACAACTTGAAATTCCAGAATGGAAGTTGGAGCACATTACCATGGATTTCGTTACTGGTCTTCCCATTGTTTTTCAAGGCATAAATATCATTTGGGTCATTGTCGATAGACTAACCAAGTCTGCTCATTTCTTACCTATACGAGAAACTTATTCACTTGAACATCTTGCTCGTATGTATATAAATGAGATTGTAAGACTACATTGTATGCCAGTATCCATAGTTTCTGATCGAGACCCAAGATTCACTTCACGATTTTGGGTTAGTTTGTAAAAAGCTATGGGCACGAATTTTCGATTCAGTTCAGTATACCATCCTCAAACGGACGGGCAGTCGGAGAGGACTATTCAAACTCTTGAAGATCTATTAAGACTCTGTGTCCTTGACTTCAAAGGAAGTTAGGACAAGTTATTGTCATTGGTGGAATTCTCCTACTATAACAGATATCAAGCAAGTATTAGCATGACTCCATTTGAGGCTTTGTATGGACGCAAGTGTTGTTCTCCAGTATGCTGGGATGAGGTGGGTGAAGCAATGTTATTAGGACTGGAATTGGTACGTATGACTACGAAAAAGATTTAAATGATCCAACAACGTATAAAAACCTCACAAGATCGACAAACAAGTTATGCCGATCTTCATCGAAAGGACATGGAATTCAATGTTAGAGATCATGTGTTGTTACGTGTTGCTCCATGGAAAGAAATTACAAGATTTGGAAAGAGAGGAAAGCTCAATCCTCGATTTATTGGGCCATTCAAAATCCTCAATCGAGTAGAAATTGTGGCCTATAGACTTACCTTATCGCCAAGTATGTCTCATGTTCATAACGTTTTTCACATATCTATGTTACGTAAATATGTGGAAGACCCAAACCACATTATTGATTTAGAACCGGACGAAATAGCGAAAGATTTAACGTATAAAGAGGTACATGTTAAAATTTTGGATAAGAAGGAACATATTCTATACTCCAAGGTTATACCTCAAGTCAAAGTTTTGTGGAGAAATCACGATGTTGAGGAAATGACCTGGGAGTTTGAATCTGAAATGAAATCAAGGTATCCTCACATCTTTGACATTCTAGGTGCGTACCCCAATTTTGAGGACGAAATTTCATAAGAATAGGAGGTTGTAAGACCCCAACTTTTATCAATAAAGATTAATTTTTCTCGAAATATATTTTTGAATATTATGGTGTGGATTTGATATAATGTTATAGTTGTGGGTAATATTTATAAATTTTGCAAAGTAAGCAAGTTGTTATAAAATATTCATTTTAACAGAGAATATTCGTACGACGGCACAATCATTGGTGGACCCCACAACAGAATTATTGTCGGAGTTAGTAAATGATAGAAATATCTTTTTATAAAAAAACAGAGAAAATTTTACTGTTAAACTGTTAAAATACCCGGTGGTAAAAGTACAATAATATGCGTTGTTGTATAGTCACACAAGGTATTAATTATTGATGCTTACGTGAGAAGTCACCCAGTTATACTCAATTATTGCTACAGTAATTGCTGCATAATATCTCTCATATTATTGATTCAATCATTGTCATAGTATCATCTGCATAATATTTTATATTATTAAATCAATAATTGAGACGACAAAGTTATTCATATTATTATTTGCATTATTGACGATGTCTAGAAAGTTCTGTCGAGGAAAGGGGTTTGGTCACCTTATTGCGCGCCAATAGAGAGAAATCCTTATCGGAAAGCCCCCTCTTTCGTGAGAATGATCTAGTTGTTAATATTGTGAGTTATAATATTATTGATGAATAATTGTTGTTTAAAAATGTGTTTTGAGAAGCCAAGTGAATTGAGATAAATAGAGGGAATTTTTATGAAGTATTTGTTATAAATTTGGCTTATTATTTGGACCCCTACTTGCCCATTTTTCAAAATAGTCGAGAGAAAGTTATCTCATTTTTGTTATATATATATATATATATATATATATATATATATATATATATCATTGAAATGGGGGGAGAAGTCCTGGACGGGAGGAAATTCTATTATTATTATTATTATTATTATTATTATTATTAATATTATATATATATATATATATTATAATAAGTTCTATTTTTTTATGAAAAATAGAATATATTATGCATAGTGTTTGCATAGTGTCTGTATAGTTTTGCATAGTAAAATCAAAAAAATTTCTTCACCGGTTGAGCGCCCGTGAATGATTCCATGTGTAGTCCATGATTTTCTAATTCAAATAGTATCCTTCCATTCTCCTATAAATAAGATGCTTAGTTTGGAAATAAAAATCACACCAGGATCAAAGAATTATTCTTCTATAATATCGAGCGTATTTCTTTAGAATTTAAGGAAGCTTTATTGTAGAAAACAGTGCAAGTTTTCTTTAAGAATATCTCCGTTATACCTAGTCAGAAATACTCTCATTTTGAGGTAAGGGGTATTATTTATTTCATATTCGCTTACGATATTATTTTTAGTATTCGTAAGGAATTTTATTTTCGTTCAATATTCGTAAAGAATGTTATTTTCGTTCAATATTCGTAAGGAATATTATTTTTGTTCAACAGTCGTAACGGATATTATTTTTGTTCAATATTCCTAAGAAATAATATTTTCTTCCATACTCTGTAGTATGTAAGTAATATTATTTCGTTTTGAATATCGAATTCTACACTCATTTTGTTAAAGTATTGTTTCTATACTCCTTGAAATTAGTAGAATATCCTTGAAATTAGTAGAATATCCTTGAAATTTGCGCTTCAACTAGTATCTTTTCATGAAAATCTTATTCTGAGCATTCTTGATAATTTTTAATCTTTACATGTTAGAATACTATTCACGGGGTACTATTTCCGAAGTACTATTCATAGGGTACTATTCACCCAGGTACTATTCATGACAAAAATTAATTTCTTTTCGATCCAAATCATTTTTGATCCAATATTATTCTTGAATTTTACTCCACAAAGTAGTATCATGTTGACAATTTGGATATTATTGAATTCTGGATAAATTGAATTATAAATCTTTAAAATTTATCCTTTACTCTTATTTATCCTTTACTTTTATTTAATTAAATTCTTATAAATGAAGTTATTTCTGTCATTTTCTAATTCCAACAATAATTCTGTTGTGGGGTCCACCAATGATTGTGCTGTAGTATAAATATTCCCTGATAAAACGAATATTCCCTGACTAATCGAATATTTTATAACAACTTGCTTACTTTGCAAAATTTATAAATATTACCCACGACTATAACATTATATCAAATACACACCATAATATTCAAAAATATATTTCGAGAAAAATTAATCTTTATTCATAAAAGTTAGGGTCTTACACCAATACATAATATCATGTACCTTATGTACATTAATCTAATTAATATTATAATTGGGCTAATTATAAAATAGTTGGATATTCTCAATCCATCATTTTCCATAAAATTTATCTTCACAAATATACCCAATTATAATAATGATAATTAATATCAATTATTTATTAACTCACCATTTATTTTCTTTTAATACTTCCCATTAAATCTCCCTTTGATTTAACTTTCCTAGTTATGCCACACAAGACATAATTATGTGAACTTAGTAATTAATAGTCCACAAGCTTATAATAATACAATCTCACAAAATAATATTATTATTAACATTACATCTTATAATATGGTCATAATATAATATCATTACATTATATGTTCTCATAGCTTATATACTAGCACTAATTTAATGGTCTTTATTCATAGCCAATCTATTACCCTCCTATGGTCATTACACAGGGGGCAAAGAAGAGTTAGTGGCTAACTCCCACCAACTACTACTATTCATTGTACCCTAGCCATTGGGCTAACCATCATTGCTATCACATGAGCTATCTAGCATGCTTATTTAACTCCAATTTTCAGCATTTCTAATGGTCATGAGAGTAGTCTATTGCACCATATTACATTTTATTATCTCACTTGTACATAATGCTAACATACAAGTCTTTATACAAATGTATTCAAATACTTCCTTTATACATCCATATACGCATATAGATGTATACATGCATCCCTCACATTATATAATTTGTCGACGTCGGGATTTTTATTTGTCCCTTTTTGTTCTTGTCTTTTGGTGTTTTTAATATTAGGTGAGATTTGTTTGAAAAAAAATGTTTGAAAAGGTCCGACATGTATATGTCGATGATTGGACTGTAAGAGTCGCAAGTTGGTATTTTTAAATGGTTGCACCAACTCAATCGAGAAAAGGTTTGCACATTGACCTAGTAATGTAACACTGCTTGACATGTCTGTGAAATCAAGATTCGTTAGGGTCCGGGGACTTGATTATGCAGAGGGAAGGTGTTAGGCACCCCCAGTCATCCGTGTTACCACGGTGACCGCCACATTTCTATTTAAACTTCTATCTGAATGTGTGTGTATGTGTGTGTGGGTCAATGTGCAATTATCTAGAAGTAGTGCTATGGCTCGTTTGCACCTATATACAAAGGGTTTGAATTTTGTATAAAAGTTCAGTTTTAACAAGATATAGCAATGATGTTTAGAAAAGAGGTTTTTCAAACCCTTGTGCTCAATAGTAATTGAGGCCTTTGATACTTCCATTTTTATTATGTGTTCGGCTAGATTGCTTTTATTTTCGAAATGCAAAGCATCTTCGAGAAAATAATGTACAAAGCAATGTCGAACTCCTTGTGGGCATGTAAGCCGTCTAAGGAAATTTAAACACCGTGAATAATTTACAAGCTGGTTACAGCCAAAAATATCCATCATGGGAACCGAATCTAGATTCAGAACAGAATCTGTGATCACATGATCCTAGGCTCACATGATGATGCAGTATGTATGAAAGCTGTAAATAGTATATATATATATATATATATATATATATATAAGCAATAAAAGACACGGACCGATGGTCCGGGCATACACACACAACACGACTCTTAACGTGAATAATTATGTGTGAATGGAAGTGGAGAAAGGCTTTAAGAAATGTTAGGTGTCTTACAGTGGGCTGCCAAGAAGACTTCAAATGGGTTTAAATGAATGAATAATCGGTTTTCACCAGTAAAATATAGCAAAGCACAAGCTCAGAAGTGTTTGAAAAGAGAAAGCACTTAGTTTAAAGTGTGTACAAAGCAAAATGGACAGGGCTTCCTCGCCTTTTCTCTCTTTTAAAAATGGCCACCCCAAGCCCTCTATTTATAGAGGGGGAGCCGCAGGTGTACCTACGACAGCCGCGAGTCTACCTGTGGCTGCCTGGGGTGACCTGAGCTTTGCGGGTCCCACTATTTCAAAGTACGTGCACTTAGAGAATGCGCTGTTCGCTCGAACCTTCATAAGTTTTAATCCGGGAGTCCGATGGAAGCGTGCCATACCATTCGATAAAGCTCATTCCGAGAGCTAGGACATGACATAGGATTTTCCTTTTTTGATTTTTGGAAGATGGGTCCATGCTAGCATTTATGGGTCTCCGACAGGTAGTCTGTTAAGCTATTTTGTGTAGTTTGCGCTTGAAAGTTAAGAGATGGTTCTTGTGAGACTTCTTTTGAAGCATTTTGAGTTAAACTGAGTTTATTTGGTTTGAGTTGAGATTGAGTTGGCAAAATGACCATTTTCCCCTCCCGAGGTTATCTCCGGCTTTAGCACAGTTGTAAAAGTCTTTTCCTAGGGTTATCTCTGAGATTGGCCTGCTGTTGACTCTGACTATCCTCTGGGTTATCTCTGAGGTTGTCTTGACCTCCCGGGGTTGACTCCGGGCATTGAAATTGGATCTCCTGGGGTTATCTCCGGGTTTGGAACTGATGTTGTGGTCCTCTAGGGTTATCTCTGAAGTGTGAAAAAGATGTTTTTATCCTCCTACATAGTTAGTAACAGGAAAACAAAATTTTGAGTGTCTATAGATGCCCCTCTTTATTATGTTCATGCAATGTAATGGAATGGACATAATAAAGATTACTAGACACTTGAAATATGCCAATGTAATTTTTAATGATGCAAATCACAATGTAATGAATGTTATGATGAATGTTAAAATGTTTTCGCAAATCGCAGTTCACAAATCGCACATCGCATTTGTCCAATTGCACTTCGCAACTCGTACATCGCATTTCGTAAATCACAATTCGTAAATCACATTTCGGACATTGCAAATCGCTTTACCTTTACCAGTTATTGTTGATGCCTATGTTGGTGCTGACTCCAACGGTTTGGCTTTTTGTCGTTGTTTCTGATGCCTGTTTGATGAAGAGAAATTGAGATGTTTTTTATATTTCTAATGGGGATGAAGTTCTGAAATCACTGGACCTTCTCAATGCATACACTGGTAGTTTATAATGGTACCTACCCTTCTAGTAGTTTAACAACGGATCCTACCCTGCTGGTAGTTAGCTACGCTGACAACACTAAACTATTTTGATTCCCACTCGAATGGTGGTATACAAAGCTTTCATTGCTAAACTGTCTTGATGTTGTGCTGAATTGATGCCAATGGTTTATAATACCGGATCTTCCGATATATTCGCTGAAGTAATATTCAATGGCTTACCTTATAAGAATTCTCCTGATGTTACGCTGGATTGATGCCAACAGCTTACAATACCAACTGATGTATGTGACGAAATTTTTATCTAATATAGGCATTTAATGTACATGCATATTTAAATCTATTGGAGATGCATGACAAAACTTGATAGAGATGTAAGCTAATGTAGCGCACTTACACATGTGCAGATCATGCATGATGTGATGATCTTGATTTATCCTTAGGAATCTATTATCCTAGGTTGATGCATATTTTAAATTATCTAAATTAGAAACTTACCTCACCTTTTCTGAGGCGATTTGGAGTTTCTTTCACTGTTGGGTGCTTGTGCCCCCATTTCCTTGTGTTTTTGATTCGCAACCCAGCTGGACTGATGACCTGAGTGCCTCTGACATACCTAGAGGGTGCAGCTCATTTTTTTGCTACCCAACTTTGAACTTTGGTGTACAGGACTCAACTTAGGAAGATTTGACTCAGGTTAAAATGTTAGATGGTATAGATTTTATTCGCTAGACCTTTTGTCGTTGGGCTTCGGCTTTTGAGTTAAGTACTTTCTTGAGAACTTTCTCCTTCTTCTGTAGGGGCAAGCTTATGTTGCCATGATTTCTTTCAAGAGTTCTCCTCTTTCTTTTGATGAGAAGCTTGATCCCGCCTTAAACTCCTTCCCCAGTGATTTTGCATGTTGTCGCCAGGGATTCATATGGGAAACTCTCTTTGTTGACCAAGTCGCGAGTAAGCAATATCCTATACATCAAAAGAACAAAATGCAACAAAAGCTTAACGGCTTGGCCGTCAGGAATTATACACTCTTGTGAATAAGGCATTTGAAGTAGAAGTTATGTAATTGAATGAATTATGAAATCGCAAGAAAATTTTGAAACATCCATGGTCGTTATTCATGGGTAGGATTAGATTCAAAAGATTTATCTCCCTATATCAGAGATACTTCATCTTTGCTCTAGATGTTCTTCTTCTCAGACTTGATTTCATATGACACATGTACTATGAGTGATGCAACCCTTAGTAGAGGTTTCATTTCTATGCCTTTGCAAAATTTTCTAATTTTCTTTCCTCTCGCTTAACTTGTCTCGTTTTCTTAGGCTATTCAGAATTATCCATGTAACGAGTTTTGGACCAATGACTCCCAAACCGGAGGGCTTTAGGGAAATAGGTGTTAAGATACCCCTTCGGGTTTACTAGCTCGAGTAATAAAGGCCACGATTTGAGACAAATTAGGCGATCACTTTAATCACTTCCTCGCCTGAGTTTGAGAGGTCCATTTCCTTAGGATCTAAGTCACCCATGTAGGGAGCGTTGGGCCGGTGACTCCTAAACCAGATGGCTTTAGGGCACCAGGTGTAAAGACACCCCTCAGGCTTAATTACTCGAATAACCTATGCCACGATTCGGATCTACTCAGGTTTTGCCTTTTCTTTTTTTAATGCTCATTTTCTTAGGTGCTAAATTACCCAATGTAACGAGCGCTGGGCTGATGACTCCCAAACCAGATGGCTTTAGGGCACAAGGTGTAAAGACACCCCTCAGGCTTAATAACTCAGGCAACCTGGACCACGATTTGAGACATTAGGCTGGCGACTTATCCTTTATCTTTTCATTAATTACCATTATTTTTGCCATAGCTACATACCCCGAAACTAAGAGTTAGGGAAATTGCAAAGTGCAAACATGCATATGAGGTCAAGTCTGTTCCAAAAAGTGCTTTGAACTAGGATGTCGTGCCTATCAAAAGTTTGAATAGTCTTAACTCTCTAAACATTCCCGTGATTCTCGCCCCACGGACGCTTATCAAAATTAATCTCATTCATAACAAGTTAAGTAAAAACCTTTTTTTAACATGTGTATTATCGCTAATGCATGCAAATAGAGACTGAAAGCTCATAAAGTGGTGAAAGAGTCATACCTCAGATGTGGATTATTCATTCTAAGAACAGTATAATTGGAAAAGACCAAATGATCATACCGAATCGCTAGTGAGATGATGTGAGGGAAGCTCTAATGATGATGTACCATGTTGATGGTACTGACTGGTGCATTTTCCTCTTTAGGATGGTTGATAAATCCCCCAGTGTTGAGTTGTCGTTGTTTCTAAGATTGCCCCAGTCTTATTGTAAGGGCTCCAATATAAGGTTGTCGCTGATTTTGAAATTGCCCCAGACTTACTTATTTTTTTGGGATAGTTGCTTTGACAGATGGGCTGATAAGATATCAAGATCGTAAGAGGCTTTAACCCCGGTACCATATGGTGAACAGGAGGTAGATTTAGGCTTTGATGCCCTCAATCATTGTTCCTGACTTGTTCGCACAATCGGCCTTAATGATTTTCATCTGATTTGATGAAGACTTGTGATTGAGGATGTCAGTTCTTTGAAGGTCCTCGCTATTGCTTATCTTGGTCTATCGTTGTTTCTTTCTTTCTGGGACTTGTACCATATTTAATGGAATAACATTGAAGTGTTGTTGGGTATTCTCAATATGGGTCGCTGACTTTGAGAGCTTTTCTTGGCATCTTGGGATTGGTGTTTGGGATTAGATGTTTCTTTTAAGGGTCAGACCGCACCACTGATGGTTGCCTATGTACTCCCATTGATGAGGGGAGATCAGGTCTACGTAGTTCCTACTTGATGAGCTGAATGGTTTGAGAAGTGTTTGTTTAGGTTTTTTGGGTTTTTATTTATTTTGACCGCACCATAAATGGCTGCCTACGTACTTCTATTAATGAAAGGAGATCAAGTCTTTCGTAGTTCAGGCCTAATGAGATGAGACCTAACTGGCTTGATTTTGATTTGTTTTGATTTTTTGGTTTTCTTTGATTTTTTGATTTTTTTCCATATTTACATGCATGAAAAATAAAAGGGATACTGCGAA
Organism: Panax japonicus; assembly: GCA_020205505.1. Lineage (NCBI taxonomy): Eukaryota > Viridiplantae > Streptophyta > Magnoliopsida > Apiales > Araliaceae > Panax > Panax japonicus. The sequence continues at coordinate 35,057,678 of CM035095.1, forward strand.
GAAAGTGATACCGTCCCAATATCTCCTGAAACTCCCAACTTTATCTTATAGATCTACATCTTCTTGGCTAGCTGAGGCATGATAGTCCAGTTGTTAGTGCTTATGTTGCCTATTATATATTATACATAATATACATACTTATGTATGTAAATATATAAATATATAATATGTTATTTAAACATATACATATTATTTATTATATAAATATGTAATACATAAATATAAATATATGTTATATTATTGTTTCAGATTGGTTTATGGGTCGACCAATATATGAGTCACGTATAATTCTAAACATTGTTTGAAATATAGTAAATTTTTTTGATTGGTCTTGCTTGAATGTGATGGTTCGTTGGTGGTCATTAAATAAACTATCAAGAATTATGTCTTGAACTTATTGTGACATGGATTTTGAATGATTTCTTTTATATATATCTATTTCGTGTATTTGTTTTACAGTACTTAATTCTTAATTATTCTACTTTATTTTAAACTTTTGGTTTGATATAATTTTTCACTTGGGGCACCCATTTGAATGTATTGAATTCTGTTTGTATGTCTATATATGTTGTGCCAAGTGAAAATTTTATTAATGTCTTGGAAAGGTTGAGTACATAAAGTGTAGCTTGAAAATGTTGAGTGAATTTTTGTAACGTACAATTTACAATCGTGTAATCTGAAGATGGGGATAAAATATAGAAGATTCAGCTTCTCGAAATTGGATCAATCCTGGTAATTTCAAGCTTGAAGAAATTCAGTAGCAAATGTATTACTAAAATTAGAAATTATTGTTTGCTATGTTTGAATGATATTGTACTAATGCGATTTAAGTTTGAACATGATTTTAAAAATATTTTGCAGGTTGTTTTGATTCTTTCGCAAGCTCGCTCAATTTAGAAGTTTTTACGAATATGAGGTATTATTTATCGGTATATTTTGTTTTTTATTCTTATTGTTTTAATTTAATTTTTTGTTTGAGAACACTGGTTTAACAAGAGTTGCAAACGTCTTGGACAGAAGAGGAACGTAAGAATGTAATGAGATTTAGATTTTATGATAAATTTATGAAGGGAAATAGAGGGGAATACTTAGGTATAGGAGTAGGAGAGCTAATTTTTAGGTTCCAAATATTTAAGGAGGTGGTATAATTATATTATTATATTAAGGAGGTCGTATATCATTTCATATCATATCATATCATATCACATCACAACATATCATAACATATCATATTATTATATATTGTTATATTATATTATCTATTATATATTATACATAATATACATACGTATGTATGTAAATATATAAATATATGATATTTTATTTAAACATATATATATATATATATATATGTGTATTATTTATTATATAAATATGTAATATATAAATATAAATGTTACATTATGGTTTACATATTGGTTTATGGGTCGACCAGTATATGAGTCACGTATAATTCTAAATTTTGTTTGGAATATAGTAATTTTTTTGATTGGTCTTGCTTGAATGTGATGGTTCGTTGGTGGTCATTAAATAAACTACCAAGAATTATGTCTTAAACTTATTTTGATATGGATTTTGAATGATTTCTTTTATGTATATTTATTTAGTGTATTTGTTTTACAGTACTTAATTCTTAATTATTCTACTTTATTTTATACTTTTGGTTGGATATAATTTTTCACTTGGGTCACCCATTTGAATGTACTGAAATCTGTTTGTATATGTTGTGCCAAGTGAAAATTTTGTTAATATCTTGGAAAGGTTGAGTGCATAGAGTGTGGCTTGGAAAGGTTGAGTGGATTTTTGTAACGTACAACTTGCAACTATGTAATCTAAAGATGGGGATAAAATATAGAAGATTCAGCTTCTCGAAATTGTACTAATGCGATTTAAGTTTGAATGAGATTTTAAAAATATTTTGCAGGTTGTATTGATTCTTAGCAACCTCGCTCAATTAAGAAGTTTTTACGAACATGAGGTACTATTTATCGGTATATTTTATTTTTTATTTTTATTGTTTTAACTTAATTTTCTGTTTGAGAACACAGGTTTAACAAGAGTTGCAAACTTCTTGGATAGAGGAGGAACGTAAGAATGTAGTGACACTACAAGAAAAAAGCTCAATTCCGACGGAATGTTTCGTCGGACCTAAGACTATTCTGTCGAAAGTTTATTATTTTCAACAAAAATATCCGTCTGAAATTCGGTCGTATATATTCGCGTCGAAGATAAGATCCGTCAAGAATTTCGTCGGATATTTATTATCTCCGACGACTTTTCGTCGAACATAAACTAACTTCGACTAAATATATAGGATGAAACTTTTCCGTCGAGTATAATATACCCTATTTTCGACGGACATATTCCCTCAAAATTATCCTATTTCTGACTGAAAAAACTAAAATAATCCGGTATTTATTAAAATTGACTAATTATTAACTCCGACGAAATTTGTGTCGAAGATACCGTAGTTTCGACAGATATGTTCCGTCGAAGTTAACTTATTTCTGACTGAAAATTAAAATATTTTGGCATTTATTAAAAATTGGTTATTTGTTAAATCCGAGGGAAGTTTCGTCGGGAATACCTTATTCCGTCGAAATTAACTGTTTTTTTAAATACAGATTTTAAAAGTTCAGTTTCCAGGTGTTTAAACCCATTAATGTACCTGTAATCTGTCACAACCCAATACACAGTAATATAAACCTGTATCTCACATTCAAATATGCAACGTAGCTCTAAAACATAATCTTCAACTCATTATCATTCACATTCAAATATCCACCAAAACGTATTATAAGTTAACCAATTACAAATATAAGCTAATGTTTCATAAATAATAAACGGTATAATTTATAATACTTATACAGACGCAATTAGACACTACAATATCTACAAATGTTATACAATACTTATACAGACGCAATTAGACACTACAATATATACAAATGTTCTATAATAACATGAATACAAATGAACTATAAACTAGTAAAAGTATCATCATCGGGCGGAGGTGAACGACGCTGCTCTGGTGTATGAAAATCAGCGTCGTGCGACTGCTCGTCATCGCCAGTCTGCTCGCCATTGCCACCCTGTTGATAGAATCAAAAATATAAATCATTAGTCTGTATATATATATATATATATATATATATATATATATATATATTCTAAATATTTAAGGAGGTGGTATAATTATATTATATATTATATTAAGGAGGTGGTATATCATATCTGTAAGACCCCGAATTTTATGAAATAAAAGTATTCAATTTTTCTATTTTGGTAAATAGTTAAATTGATAAAAGTTTAAAGTTAAGGGTGATATGTGAATTTTTTTTAAAGTAAACAAGTTGTCATAAAATAATCGATGATAAAAGTATAGTAATACGCGTGGTTGCATAGCTGCATATCACATCTCTCATATTATTGATTCAATTATTGTCACAGTATCATCTGCACAATATTTTATATTATTAAATCAATAATTGGGATGAAAAAGTTATTCATATTATTATTTGCAATAGTGACAATGTCTAGAAGTTCTGTCAAGGAGAGGTTTGGTCACCTAATTGCGCGCCAATAAGGAGAAATTCTTATCGGAAAGTCCCCTCTTTCCTGGGAACGACCTGGTTGTTAAATATTGTGAGTTATAATATTAATGATGAAATAAGTTCGTGTTGATTAAAGATGAAATTGATAGTTCCATTGTGTTGGGATTATTGGTGTTAGTGAAAATCGACATTTATTTCGATGATAATTGATGTCTGGAAGTTATATTGACTAATCGGGTAATTAATCGGATAAATGAGAAATTAATTGCTATTAATTCACATGCTTATAACTATGTGTTCACATGTGTGTACTATTGATTCATATGATTTACTATTAGGGGAGTTGGTGCAAGATTGATAATACTTGCATGACTAAATTAAAAATGGAGGTATAGTTGAAGGTACTATATTGTAATTAGTTTTTTTACATGTTTAGAACTATTGAGTCACATGATGGTGTTATACTGTAATATTTTGAGCCCCAAAATGTGCAATTATCGAAACTATATTTTCCTATAAATAGAAGCTCATTCTTCCTTCATTCTCACCAATTCACTAAGACTCACAAGAGCAATTATAGAGAGAGAAGCTATAGAGAGAAAAAAGAAGAGTAGTCTGCTACCTCACTATTTCAGTATCAAGTCTTCTTTTGAGGTAAGGGGTATTATTTCTTTCGTATTCATGAAGAGAGCTATTGTTATTCCATTTTTTATTATTATGTTGGAATAACCAGTCTATGTGAAGTATCGCATACATGATGAAATGCTTTTGTTATTTCATTCTTTATTATTCTGTTGGAATAACCTGTCTGTGCGGTCTATCGCGTGCCTGGTGAATTCTGTTGTTATTCCATTCTTTATTATTCGGTTAGAATATTCTGTTTGTGCGAATTACGCATGACCTGGTTCCATTCTTTATTATTCTGTTGGAATATCCTGTCTGTGCGGATTACACATGACCTGGTTCTATTCTTTATTATTCTATTGGGAATAACTTGTCTGTGCGGTCTATCGCATGCATGTTGAATTCTTCTGTTATTCCATTCTTTATTATTCTGTTGGAATAACATGTCTATGTGGATTACCGCATGCATGGTGAATGACCCTTCGTATTCATTCTTTATTAAATTGTGGAACTGATCTGTCCATGTGGATTACCGTATGGCGGGTGAAAATTCATTTGCAGTTTCGTATATTCTATTATACTCGTATGAGATATCATTTCTTTTATACTCGTCATGGAATATCATTTTCTTTGGTATTTTTTTTACGAGTTATTATTCACGGGTTACTATTCATCCAGTTACTATTCACTCTAGTATTATTCACTCGGGTATTCGGGGCACTTTTTGTGCCAGAGTACTATTCACGAGTTACTATTCACTCTAGTATCATTCACTCGGGTATTCGGGACACTTTTTGTGTCGGGATACTATTCACAGAGTACTATTCCTAAAGTACTATTCACGGGGTACTATTCACCCAATAAAATATTTCTTTTCTGTCCAAATTATTTTTGGTACATGAATATTATTCTTGAATTTTACTCCACAAAGCAGTATCATGTTGACAATTTAGACGTTATTGATTCCTGAATAAATTAAATTATAAATCTTTAAAATTTATCCTTGAACTTGTTTTATTGAATTATTATGTCATTGTCATCATCCGTATGCTTATATTGTGATAAAAGTCATCTTTGGTTTACGTGCATAGATAGACTTGGTATGATTATGACCAGGGATTATTCGATATAATCATGACCGTAATGTGACGAATGATGTGGTAAAAGTCCTCATTGGTCTGTAGTTCATTGATGGACAGTTGTTGGTATGATTATGACCAGGGATTATTCGGTATAATCATGATCATTGATGATTACATGAATATCTTTGGCCGTGGTGTAGGGATGATTCAATTTTATTTATTAAGCTGAGTCTCAACGATAAAGTTGATGAAAAACTTTTTAAATCATAGAAGATAGTAGATTTTATGCTCTACTTGACTCTTCTAATGGATTGCTTATTTTCGCTGCAGTTGTTGATCTAAAACTTGTTGTCTATTGTATTCTATCAGTTGTTATACTGTTGAAGGCTAAGGATAATTTATTCTGCATTATCTTAGTCATAATATTTCTTACTGGGCTAGTTGAACTCACCCTTTCTTTCATTGTTCTCTTAAGGAAATGAGAATATAGCTGGGACGAGTCGAGGAATGGAGTGATGGTCCAGGATAAATGGCTTTAGTAGTCCTCACTATTCTACGGAATAATGTGATAATAGTTATAATTAGGACACCATTGAGTGTGGATATTGTTTAGATGACAATATTCTTGTTTAAACTCTCAGCTATGTTTTGTCGTATTGTAGACGACAGTTGTATAATTAAGTTTGTATTTGATTTTGTACCATGTATTTGGCGACTCAAGATGGATGATGTATACCTATTTTGGGGGCGTCACAATATCATATCATATTATTATATATATTATTATATTATTATCATATTATATGATATCATTATATCATTTTATTATTATATTATTCATACCTATTTTGTATTATTGTATTCCCATACTATTCATACCTATTTTGGGAGTAGTTATTAGCAAAAGTTTGTGTAAGACCCCAACTTTTATGAATAAAGATGAATTTTCTATAAATATCATTTTTAAATATTATGGAGTGAATTTGATATAATGTTATAGTTGTGGAATATATATAAAATTTTTAAAATACGCAAGTGGTTATAAAATACTCATTTTTGTTGGGAATATTCGTTTGATCGTGGAATATTCATGTTGTCGGAGAATATTCATACGACAGCGCAGCCATTTGTGGGCCCCTAACAAAATAACTGTTGGATGAAGAAAACGACAAGTTTGATTTTTATAAAGGGATAAATCAACTTTTGGAACCTGTACTGGGACAAGACTTACAATTTGGTACCCGAAGTGAAAAAAGTTATAAACTGGTGATTGTACTTGAAAAATGTTACACTTCCTCAAACATTAGGGACACGACTTACAATTTGGTATCCGAAGTGAAAAAAGTTACAAACTGGTGATTATACTCGAAAAATATTACACTCCGTTAAACAGTAGAGTTTCATCTTTATTCTGTTCAAAAATTAGGGTTCTCTTCTTCTGTCATTCTTCTTGTCTCGATTCTCCATTGATTATTGGTTCCCATATATTTATTAAAGGGTTTTCAGTGTTTAATTGAAAGGATGAGCTCATCTTGGAGTGGAATCGTAAATAAAATTGGGGAAGACGATTATAGTTCATGCAATAAAAATGAATGGATTACACCAGAGTTCCCAAGTCGGTGCCACTGTGGAGCAATGGTGCGAATGTGGGAGGCAAGGAAAGATAGAACAAAACATCGAGGATCTTCATCGCGCCGACTTCACTTCTCTCTCTATATGTTTGTCTCTCCCGTTGGATCAATTTTAACAATTATTTAAAAATTGAAAAGTACAAGCACCACATTTTAACATTTTTCGAGTACAATCACCAGTTTATAACTTTTTTCACTTCGGGTACCAAATTGTATGTCGTGTCCCTAATGTTTAACACAGTGTAATATTTTTCGAGTACAATCACCAGTTTGTAATTTTTTTCACTTCGGGTACCAAATTGTAAGTTGTGTCCTAGTACAAGTACCAAAAGTTAATTTATCCCGTTTTATAAATAATGGCGAAGTAGTTACCGTTAACACTGTTGGAATACCTGGTGGTTAAAATACAGTAATATGCGTTGTTGCACAGTAGCACACGGTATTACACAGTATTTTTGAATTATTGATTCTTACGTAAGAAGACACTGCTCAATAATTGTTACAGTAATTACTGTTCAATATTTTATTTTATTGATACAATAATTGCTGCATTGATATTTTATATTATTGTTGTTTCAATAATTGTCACTGCACGGTATTTTCCATTATCAAATTAATAATTCATATTATTTGAATAATATTATTAGATATCATTATTGGCAATGTTTAGAAAGTTCTATTAAGGAGAGGTTTAGTCACCTAATTGCGCGCCAGTAAGGAGAAATTCTTATCAAAAAGCCCCCTCTTTCCTTGAAACGGTCTGGTTGTCATTATTGTGATTCTATAATATTATTTGTGAATAATTAATTATTAATTTATATGATAAGAAAATATTTATTTTATGTGGACATAAATAATGGATAGAAAAATAATTATTTTATGTGTTTATAAATGGAGGAATTAATATTGAGGTGTTTTATCAGTATTTTATCGGATTAGAGGTATTAAAAAATCAAATCGGTGTTCTTAAAGCTCTATTGCGTGAGTGATAATTTTGATCCGACCGTTGGATCGTTGTGATTTTTGGATATGTTATACATATATAAGTTGAGTATATGTCCACAAATTTTGAACCGTTAAAAATTAACATATGATTTGTTATGAATTTTATGAGGTGTTAAAAATCGTCCGTTTGTGGAATTCAGATATTTTCTGTTTGGATTTTGGAAAAACTTAAAGATACAAAGTTGTAGAGAATTTGATTTCGTGTGGAATGGATATAAAATTCATATTTTTTTGATAAAATGGCTATTTATTATGAATTGTTAAAGTTTTGAAAATTAAAATAGTTTTATTAAAATTATGGGCGGGACCCACTTTTATTTTTATCAAAGCATGTGCTGAGATTTTTCAAGAATGGCATGCCTTGATAGTCATGGTCTTGGCATGCCTAAGGAAAAAATAAAATAAAATATTATTTTATTAATTTAGTTTCCTATGACGTTTTAGCATTTTTCTATAAATAGGCGCTTAGGTTGGAATTGAAAATCACACTAGAATCAGAGAATTCTTCTTCTATAATCTTGAGCGTATTTCTTTCGAGTTTTAGAAAGCTTTGAGCGTAGAAAATAGTGAAAGTTTTCTTCAAGAATATCCCCGCTATACCTGTTGTAATACTCTTCTTTTCACGGTAATGTATGTTATTTTTGTTCAATATTCGCTTGAAATAATATTTTCTTCCATACTCTGTAGTATGTAAGTAATATTATTTCATTTTAGATTTCGAATTCTATACTCATTTTGTTAAAATTTTGGTTTCTATACTCCATGAAATTAATAGAATATCCTTGATATTTACGTTTCATCCAGTATCTTTTCATGGAAATATTATTCTGAACATTCTTGATAAGTTTTAACTTTTTCATGCTGGAGTACTATTCACGGGGTTACTATTCCCGAAGTACTATTCATGGGGTATTATTCACTCAAGTACTATTCACCCGGGGTACTATTCATGATAAAAATATATTCGTTTTTGGTCCAAATTATTTTTGGTACAATATTATTCTTGAATTTTACTCCACAAAGCAGTATCATGTTGACAATTTGGACGTTATTGATTTCTGGATAAATTAAATTATAAATTTTGAAAAATTTATCTTTGAACTTGTTTTATTGAATTCTTATATCATTATCATCATCTTCATGTTTATATTATGTTGAAAGTCATCTGTGGCCTGTAGTGCATAGATGGACTTGGTATGATTATGACCAGGGATTATTCGGTATAATCATGAACGTAATATTACAAATGATGTGGTAAAAGTCCTCATTGGCCCGTAATGCATTGATGGACAGTTGTTGGCATGATCATGACCATTGATGAATACACGAATATCCTTGGCCCGTAGTGCATGGATAATTTGTGGTCGTGAAACTAAAGAATATCCTTGGCCGTAGTGAAGGGGTGATTCGATGATGTAGATTATTTATTAAGCTAAGTCTCAGCGATAAAAGTGATGAAAAACCTTTTAAATCATAGAAGATAGTAGATTTTATGCTCTACTTGACTCTTCTAATGGATTGCTTGTTCCGCTGCAGTTAAACTTGATGTTTATTATATTTTATCAGTTTAACACTGTTGAAGGCTAACGATAAATTATTCTGCATTATCTTAGTCATAATATTTCTTACTGGGCTAGTTGAGCTCACCCTTTTGCTTTCATTATTCTCTTAAGGAAATGAGAACGTAGCCGGGACTAGTCGGGGAACGGAGTGACGATCTAGATGATAGCATTAGTAGTCCTCACTATTCTATGAAATAGTGTGATAATAAATGTATTGAGGACTCCATTTGAGTTGAATACTGTCTCGAAGACGATATTCATTTTAAAACTCTCAGTTTATGTTTTGTCGTATTTTACACGACAATTGTATTATTAAGTTGTATTTGAATTTTTGTACCATGTATTTGTCGACTCAAGATGGGTGATGTATACCTGTTTTAGGGGCGTCACAGTTGGTATCAAAGCTTAGGATAATGTGCAACAGGAAGACAATAAGAGTGGCCATTTCAAGAAGAGGAGATTCAACAATGATGGAAAGACGTCGGCACCAGTACCCATTGTTAAGGAAGGAGAACGACCACCTATCATATACTTCAAATGCGGAGGGGAGGGACACATCAGTCCAGACTGCGTGATGCAGTCCAAAGCGTGTTATAATTGTGGAAGAAAAGGTCACCTAGCCCAATTTTGTCATGCACCGAAGACAAGTCCAGCTGGGATGGAGGCACCAAAGGTCGTCCTAGAAAAGTCAAAGCCGGTAGTTCAAGGGTGAGCGTTTGCCGCGACCTCCCAAAAAGTAAGGAACCCTGACGAGGTCATCACGGGTAAGCTTATCATAAATTCTAGTGAAGTCTATACCTTATTTGATACCAGTTTTACCCATTCTTTTATTTCTCTTACTTGCGCTCAACGTTTAAATTTGACTCCGGAGAAATTAGGCTTTGACTTATCTATTGAAACTCCGTTGGGAGAAACCTTCATTACATCCACTGTTTATAAGTCTTGTTTGGTTCAAATCGGTACCCTCACATTACCTGTCGATCTTATTTCATTGAAAATACTTGCATTTGACGTAGTTCTAGGGATTAATTGGTTAACTACTCATCATGCAAAAATTGATTGTTTTCGTAAGGTTGTTAGCTTTCATATTCCTAACCAACCTATTATGCGAATTCAAGCAACCAAACCATTAAAATCAATCACAGTCATCTCAAGCCATAAAGCTATTTGTTTATTGAAAAACGAAAGTCAAGCTTTCTTAGCTCATGTCACAGATTTAAACAAAAATACGTCAGTTTTGAACGATATTTCTATTGTTAATAAATTTCCTGACGTATTTCCTGAAGAACTTCCTGGCCTACCCCCAGAGCGTGAAATTGAATTTTGTATCAACCTTGAACCCGGTACAAAACCCTTTTCCAAAGCCCCATATCGAATGGCTCTTATTAAACTTCAGGAGTTAAAGACCCAATTGTAGGAATTGTTAGACATCGGTTTCATTCATCCTAGTACGTCTCCTTGGGGTGCTCCTGCTCTATTCTTAAAGAAGAAAGATGGGAGTATGTGACTTTGTATTGATTATCGGGAGTTGAATCACGTCACCATCAAAAATAGGTACCCATTGCCATGTATTGATGACCTGTTTGACCAATTGCAA
>CM035095.1:35076389-35331389 GCA_020205505.1 Panax japonicus
TATATTATCGAGCGTATTCTTGTGAGCATTTTGATACTTTGAGTGTTGCTATACGGTGCAAGTTCCTTCAGAACTATATCCAGTATTCCAGTCAGAAGTACTATCTTTTTGGTGGTAATGAATATTATTTTTTTTAAATGATATATTTTCTTCAAATATCATTATGCCGGAATATTGGTAAGATTTTTCTTGTGAAATTCTTGTCTTTTAGTGTCGGGGTTACTAATCACGTATATGGCACTATTCACGTATATGACATTATTCATGAATACGGCACTATTCACAAAAAAATTGAATTTTATTTTTTTGTCCAAGATATCTATTATGGATATTAGCTTTGATTGTATCCATGTTTTAATCATTCTTGAATTTTACTCCACTTTGGTTATTTATGAAGTATTTTTGAACTGGGATTGTTTAAAGTACGAATCCTTAATATTTGTTCTTTTGTTTCATTGGATTCGTTTTCTTTAAAATATTTTCATCATCCTCAGTCCTAATTGATTATATTACTGAATATTTTTGGCCTGTAGTGCAAAGATGAATGATTTTCTGATGAATATCTTTGGCCGTAGTGCAAAGATGAACAGGTGTTGAGATGAACATGACAAACTGATGAATATCTTTGGCCTGTAGTGCAAAGATGAATATTTGATTCAAGTTGTATATTAATTGATGTTACAGAGGATAAAATATTGATGATGGACTTTTAAATTCATAGATAATAGTATATTTCATTCTCTACGTAACTCTTCTATGAATTATTATTTCCGCTGCGAATATTGATCTGAAACTTGTTGTCTATTTTATTCTATCAGATTTTTCCCTGTTGAAGACTAACGATAATTTGTTCTATATTATCTTTGTCATAATATTTTTTACTGGGCTAGTTGAGCTCACTCTTTTCCTTTTTGTTTCATTTTTTTTCTAAGGAGGCGAGAATGTAGCGAAGTACTAGCCGGGGTATGGAATGAAGGTTCTAGGAAGTTGTTTTTGAAGTTCTCACTATTTTGTAAAATAGTGTATCAATAATTGTAATGAAGACTTATTTGGGTGTGAATATTGTCTAGATGACAATATTTGTATTTAAACTCACAGTTTATGTGTTGTCGTATTTTGCACGACAATTGTATTAATAAAGTTGTAGTTGTTTCTGTACCATGTATTTTGGCGACTCAGAATGGGTGTTGTATACCTATTTTGGGGGCGTCACATCACTACTTAGTGTGATAATAAGTGTAATGAGGACTGAATTTGAGTTTGTATACTGTCTATGAGGCAATATTCATGTAAACTCTCAGCTATGTTTTGTCGTTTTTTTACACGATAGTTGTATAATGAAGTTTGTAGTTGAGTTCTGTAGTGTGATATCTGGCGACTCAAGATGGGTGATGTATACCTGTTTTGGGGGCGTCACATTTATCATATACAGTGATGCTTCAGGCAAAAGTTTAGGATGTGTTCTCATGCAACATGGGAAAGTCATAGCCTATGCCTCACGACAAATCAAGAATATGAGAGGAATTATCCAGTACATGATATAGAGTTGGTATCTATCATTTTCCGCGCTTCAAATCTGGAGGCATTACTTGTATGGGGAGAAAGTGGAGATCTATACGGATCATAAAAGCCTCAAATATTTTTTCACCCAATAGGAACTCAATATGCGACAATGATGTTGGCCCGAGCTGTTGAAAGATTACGATCATACCATTCAATACCATCCTGGAAAAATGAATGTAGTAGCTGACGCATTAAGTAGAAGATCATATGCGAGTACGAGTGCGATATTGTCAATGCACAATGCCCATTTTGTATACTTACAAAGGATGGAGATAGAGTTAAAGACTTCAGGGACCCACGTGATGATGGAAAATATATGAGTAGAACCAACTTTAATTGATAAAATTAAAGCTGCTCAACCTACAGACCTAGGAGCTAATGCGTATGAGGAAGACAGTACAAGAAGGTGCTTATCCCGTAAGCAAGAATCGATAAAGAAGGAATACTTTGAGTCAACTCCAGACTTTGTGTTCTTAACGACTTGACTTAAAGTATAAAATCATGATGGAGGCGCACAACACACCGTTTGCAATCTGTCCTAGGAGTACCAAAATGTATCATGATCTTCGACATATATTTTGGTGGAGCAATATGAAGAGAGAGATCGCAGAGTTTATCTCAAGGTGTTTAACTTGTCAACGTGTCACTGCGGAGCATCAAGTGCCAAAAGGTCCATTGCAACAACTTGAAATTCCAGAATGGAAGTTGGAGCACATTACCATGGATTTCGTTACTGGTCTTCCCATTGTTTTTCAAGGCATAAATGTCATTTGGGTCATTGTCGATAGACTAACCAAGTCTGCTCATTTCTTACCTATACGAGAAACTTATTCACTTGAACATCTTGCTCGTATGTATATAAATGAGATTGTAAGACTACATTGTATGCCAGTATCCATAGTTTCTGATCGAGACCCAAGATTCACTTCACGATTTTGGGTTAGTTTGTAAAAAGCTATGGGCACGAATTTTCGATTCAGTTCAGTATACCATCCTCAAACGGACGGGCAGTCGGAGAGGACTATTCAAACTCTTGAAGATCTATTAAGACTCTGTGTCCTTGACTTCAAAGGAAGTTAGGACAAGTTATTGTCATTGGTGGAATTCTCCTACTATAACAGATATCAAGCAAGTATTAGCATGACTCCATTTGAGGCTTTGTATGGACGCAAGTGTTGTTCTCCAGTATGCTGGGATGAGGTGGGTGAAGCAATGTTATTGGGACTGGAATTGGTACGTATGACTACGAAAAAGATTAAATGATCCAACAACGTATAAAAACCTCACAAGATCGACAAACAAGTTATGTCGATCTTCATCGAAAGGACATGGAATTCAATGTTAGAGATCATGTGTTGTTACGTGTTGCTCCATGGAAAGAAATTACAAGATTTGGAAAGAGAGGAAAGCTCAATCCTCGATTTATTGGGCCATTCAAAATCCTCAATCGAGTAGAAATTGTGGCCTATAGACTTACCTTATCGCCAAGTATGTCTCGTGTTCATAACAGTTTTTCACATATCTATGTTACGTAAATATGTGGAAGACCCAAACCACATTATTGATTTAGAACCGGACGAAATAGCGAAAGATTTAACGTATAAAGAGGTACATGTTAAAATTTTGGATAAGAAGGAACATATTCTATACTCCAAGGTTATACCTCAAGTCAAAGTTTTGTGGAGAAATCACGATGTTGAGGAAATGACCTGGGAGTTTGAATCTGAAATGAAATCAAGGTATCCTCACATCTTTGAAATTCCAGGTGCGTACCCCAATTTTGAGGACGAAATTTTATAAGAATGGAGGTTTGTAAGACCCCAACTTTTATCAATAAAGATTAATTTTTCTCGAAATATATTTTTGAATATTATGGTGTGGATTTGATATAATGTTATAGTTGTGGGTAATATTTATAAATTTTGCAAAGTAAGCAAGTTGTTATAAAATATTCATTTTAACAGAGAATATTCGTACGACGGCACAATCATTGGTGGACCCCACAACAGAATTATTGTCGGAGTTAGAAAATGATAGAAATATCTTTTTATAAAAAAAACAGAGAAAATTTTACTGTTAAACTGTTGAAATACCCGGTGGTAAAAGTACAATAATATGCGTTGTTGTATAGTCACACAAGGTATTAATTATTGATGCTTACGTGAGAAGTCACCCAGTATACTCAATTATTGCTACAGTAATTGCTGCATAATATCTCTCATATTATTGATTCAATCATTGTCATAGTATCATCTGCATAATATTTTATATTATTAAATCAATAATTGAGACGACAAAGTTATTCATATTATTATTTGTATTATTGACGATGTCTAGAAAGTTCTGTCGAGGAAAGGGGTTTGGTCACCTTATTGCGCGCCAATAGAGAGAAATCCTTATCGGAAAGCCCCCTCTTTCGTGAGAATGATCTAGTTGTTAATATTGTGAGTTATAATATTATTGATGAATAATTGTTGTTTAAAAATGTGTTTTGAGAAGCCAAGTGAATTGAGATAAATAGAGGGAATTTTTATGAAGTATTTGTTATAAATTTGGCTTATTATTTGGACCCCTACTTGCCCATTTTTCAAAATAGTCGAGAGAAAGTTATCTCATTTTTGTTATATATATATATATACATATATATATATATATATATATATATCATTGAAATGGGGGGAGAAGTCCTGGACGGGAGGAAATTCTATTATTATTATTATTATATATAATATATATATATATATATATATATATATATTATAATAAGTTCTATTTTTTATAAAAAATAGAATATATTATGCATAGTGTTTGCATAGTGTCTGTATAGTGTTTGCATAGTAAAATCAAAAAAATTTCTTCACCGGTTGAGCGCCCGTGAATGATTCCATGTGTAGTCCATGATTTTCTAATTCAAATAGTATCCTTCCATTCTCCTATAAATAAGATGCTTAGTTTGGAAATAAAAATCACACCAGGATCAAAGAATTATTCTTCTATAATATCGAACGCATTTCTTTAGAATTTAAGGAAGCTTTATTGTAGAAAATAGTGCAAGTTTTCTTTAAGAATATCTCCGTTATACTAGTCAGAAATACTCTCATTTTGAGGTAAGGGGTATTATTTATTTCATATTCGCTTACGATATTATTTTTAGTATTCGTAAGGAATTTTATTTTCGTTCAATATTCGTAAAGAATGTTATTTTCGTTCAATATTCGTAAGGAATATTATTTTTGTTCAACAGTCGTAACGGATATTATTTTTGTTCAATATTCCTAAGAAATAATATTTTCTTCCATACTCTGTAGTATGTAAGTAATATTATTTCGTTTTGAATATCGAATTCTACACTCATTTTGTTAAAGTATTGTTTCTATACTCCTTGAAATTAGTAGAATATCCTTGAAATTAGTAGAATATCCTTAAAATTTGCGCTTCAACTAGTATCTTTTCATGAAAATCTTATTCTGAGCATTCTTTACATGTCAGAATACTATTCACGGGGGTACTATTCCCGAAGTACTATTCATAGGGTACTATTCACTCGGATACTATTCACCCAGGTACTATTCATAACAAAAATTAATTTCTTTTCGATCCAAATCATTTTTGATCCAATATTATTCTTGAATTTTACTCCATAAAGTAGTATCATGTTGACAATTTGGATATTATTGAATTCTGGATAAATTGAATTATAAATCTTTAAAATTTATCCTTTACTCTTATTTATCCTTTACTTTTATTTAATTAAATTCTTATAAATTAAGTTATTTCTGTCATTTTCTAATTCCAACAATAATTCTGTTGTGGGGTCCACCAATGATTGTGCTGTAGTACAAATATTCCCTGATAAAACGAATATTCCCTGACTAATCGAATATTTTATAACAACTTGCTTACTTTGCAAAATTTATAAATATTACCCACGACTATAACATTATATCAAATACACACCATAATATTCAAAAATATATTTCGAAAAAAATTAATCCTTATTCATAAAAGTTAGGGTCTTACACCAATACATAATATCATGTACCTTATGTACATTAATCTAATTAATATTTTAATTGGGCTAATTATAAAATAGTTGGATATTCTCAATCCATCATTTTCCATAAAATTTATCTTCACAAATATACCCAATTATAATAATGATAATTAATATCAATTATTTATTAACTCACCATTTATTTTCTTTTAATACTTCCCATTAAATCTCCCTTTGATTTAACTTTCCTAGTTATGCTATACAAGACATAATTATGTGAACTTAATAATTAATAGTCCACAAGCTTATAATAATACAATCTCACAAAATAATATTATTATTAACATTACATCTTATAATATGGTCATAATATAATATCATTACATTATATGTTCTCATAGCTTATATACTAGCACTAATTTAATGGTCTCTATTCATAGTCAATCTATTACCCTCCTATGGTCATTACACAGGGGGCAAAGAAGAGTTAGTGGCTAACTCCCACCAACTACTACTATTCATTGTACCCTAGCCATTGGGCTAACCATCATTGCTATCACATGAGCTATCTAGCATGCTTATTTAACTCCAATTTTCAGCATTTCTAATGGTCATGAGAGTAGTCTATTGCACCATGTTACATATTATTATCTCACTTGTACATAATGCTAACATACAAGTCTTTATACAAATGTATTCAAATACTTCCTTTATACATCCATATACGCATATAGATGTATACATGCATCCCTCACATTATATAATTTGTCGACGTCGGGATTTTTATTTGTCCCTTTTTGTTCTTGTCTTTTGGTGTTTTTAATATTAGGTGAGATTTGTTTGAAAAAAAAGTTTGAAAAGGTCCGACATGTATATGTCGATGATTGGACTGTAAGAGTCGCAAGTTGGTATTTTTAAATGGTTGCACCAACTCAATCGAGAAAAGGTTTGCACATTGACCTAGTAATGTAACACTACTTGACATGTCTGTGAAATCAAGATTCGTTAGGGTCCGGGGACATGATTATGCAGAAAGAAGGTGTTAGGCACCCCTAGTCATCTGTGTTACCACGGTGATTGCCACATTTCTATTTAAACTTCTATCTGAATGTGTGTGTGTGTGTGGGTCAATGTGCAATTATCTAAAAGTAGTGCTATGGCTCGTTTGCACCTATATACAAAGGGTTTGAATTTTGTATAAAAGTTCAGTTTTAACAAGATATAGCAATGATGTTTAGAAAAGAGGTTTTTCAAACCCTTGTGCTCAATAGTAATTGAGGCCTTTGATACTTCCATTTTTATTATGTGTTCGGCTAGATTGCTTTTATTTTCGAGATGCAAAGCATCTTCGAGAAAATAATGTACAAAGCAATGTCGAACTCCTTGTGGGCATGTAAGACGTCTAAGGAAATTTAAACACCGTGAATAATTTACAAGCTGGTTACAGCCAAAAATGTCCATCATGGGAACCGAATCTAGATTCAGAACTGAATCTGTGATCACATGATCCTAGGCTCACATGATGATGCAGTATGTATGAAAGCTATAAATAGTTATATATATATATAAGCAATAAAAGACACGGACCGATGGTCCGGGCATACACACACAACACGACTCTTAACGTGAATAATTATGTGTGAATGGAAGTGGAGAAAGGCTTTAAGAAATGTGAGGTGTCTTACAGTGGGCTGCCAAGAAGACTTCAAATGGGTTTAAATGAATGAATAATCGGTTTTCACCGGTAAAATATAGCAAAGCACAAGCTCAGAAGTGTTTGAAAAGAGAAAGCACTTAGTTTAAAGTGTGTACAAAGCAAAATGGACAGGGCTTCCTCGCCTTTTCTCTCTTTTAAAAATGGCCACCCCAAGCCCTCTATTTATAGAGGGGGAGCCCCAGGTGTACCTGCGACAGCCGCGAGTCTACCTGTTGCTGCCTGGGGTGACTTGAGCTTTGCAGGTCCCACTATTTCAAAGTACGTGTACTTAGAGAATGCGCTGTTCGCTCGAACCTTCATAAGTTTTAATCCGAGAGTCCGATTGAAGCGTGTCATACCATTCGATAAAGCTCATTCCGAGAGCTATGACATGACATATGATTTGCCTTTTTTGATTTTTGGAAGATGGCTCCATGCTAGCATTTATGGGTCTCCGACAGGTAGTCTGTTAAGCTATTTTGTGTAGTTTACGCTTGAAAGTTAAGATATGGTTCTTGTGAGACTTCTTTTGAAGCATTTTGAGTTAAACTGAGTTTATTTGGTTTGAGTTGAGATTGAGTTGGCAAAATGACCATTTTCCCCTCCCGAGGTTATCTCCGGCTTTAGAACAGTTGTAAAAGTCTTTTCCTAGGGTTATCTCTGAGATTGGCCTGCTGTTGACTCTGACTATCCTCAGGGTTATCTCTGAGGTTGTCTTGACCTCCCGGGGTTGACTTCGGGCATTGAAATTGGATCTCCTGGGTTATCTCCGGGTTTGGAACTGATGTTGTGGTCCTCTAGGGTTATCTCTGAAGTGTGAAAAAGATGTTTTTGTCCTCCTACATAGTTAGTAACAGGAAAACAAAATTTTGAAGTGTCTATAGATGCCCCTCTTTATTATGTTCATGCAATGTAATGGAATGTACATAATAAAGATTACTAGACACTTGAAATATGCCAATGTAATTTTTAATGATGCAAATCACAATGTAATGAATGTTATGATGAATGTTAAAATGTTTTCGCAAATCGCAGTTCATAAATCGCACATCGCATTTGGCCAATCGCACTTCGTAACTCGTACATCGCATTTCGTAAATCACAATTCGTAAATCACACTTCGCACATTGCAAATCGCTTTACCTTTACCAGTTATTGTTGATGCCTATGTTGGTGCTGACTCCAACGGTTTGGCTTTTTGTCGTTGTTTCTGATGCCTGTTTGATGAAGAGAAATTGAGATGTTTTTTATATTTCTAATGGGGATGAAGTTCTGAAATCACTGGACCTTCTCAATGCATACACTGGTAGTTTATAACGGTACCTACCCTTCTAGTAGTTTAACAACGGACCTACCCTGCTGGTAGCAGTGGCGAAGCCAGATGTTTGTAGTAGTGGGGTCAAAATTTATAAAAAAATTTGGCGGGGGTTCTAGGGCAGCGCCCCCGAGGAATTTTTTTTAAATACTTTATACTTTCGGGTGAGTATATATATATATATATATATATATATATATATATATATATATATATATATATATATTATATTACAATGAAAGTATAATGAGTAATAATATATAGTATATATACACCAACTCATAATAGACTTTTTTAATCACAACTGTTCATAAGTAAGTAATTTATTATTTATTTTAAAAAATAATATAAATTAGATTATTATTTAGTTTAAAATATTATAAAGAGATATATATATTGAAAGGATATGAGTCATATATGATTAAAATTTGATTGATAAAGTTATAAATTTTCAATTTGACCCCGTATAATAGAAAATTTATAAAATTTATAAAATTTTAGTGGGGTCAATTTATATATATTATTTAAAATTTTTAAAATTTGTCTTACATTATAAAATAATTTTTTTTCGAGTGGGGTCAATTGACCCCACAAAAGTGACGTGGCTTCGCCACTGGCTGGTAGTTAGCTACGCTGACAACACTAAACTATTTTGATTCCCACTCGAATAGTGGTATACAAAGCTTTCATTGCTAAACTGTCTTGATGTTGTGCTGAATTGATGCCAATGGTTTATAATACCGTATCTTCCGATATATTCGCTGAAGTAATATTCAATGGCTTACCTTATAAGAATTCTCCTGATGTTATGCTGGATTGATGCCAACAGCTTACAATATCAACTGATGTATGTGACAAAATTTTTATCTAATCTAGGCATTTAATGTACATGCATATTTAAATCTATTGGAGATGCATGACAAACCTTGATAGAGATGTAAGCTAATGTAGCGCATTTACACATGTACAGATCACGCATAATGTGATGATCTTGATTTATCCTTAGGAGTCTATTATCCTAGGTTGATGCATATTTTAAATTATCTAAATTAGAAACTTACCTCACCTTTTCTGAGGCGATTTGGAGTTTCTTTTCACTGTTGGGTGCTTGTGCCCCCATTTCCTTTTGTTTTTGATTCGCAACCCAGCTGGACTAATGACCTGAGTGCCTCTGACATCCCTGGAGGGTGCAGCTCATTTTTCTGCTACCCAACTTTGAACTTTGGTGTACAGGCCTTAACTTGGGAAGATTTAACTCAGGTTAAATTGTTAGATGGTATAGATTTTATTTGCTACACCTTTTGTCGTTGGGCTTCGACTTTTGAGTTAAGGACTTTCTTGAGAACTTTCTCCTTCTTCTGTAGGGGCAAGCTTATGTCGCCATGATTTCTTTCAAGAGTTCTCCTCTTTCTTTTGATGAGAAGCTTGATCCCGCCTTAAACTCCTTCCGTTTCCTGGAATCAGAAAAATCCCCAGTGCTTTTGCATGTTGTCGCCAGGGATTCATATGGGAAACTCTCTTTGTTGACCAAGTCGCGAGTGAGCAATATCCTATACATCAAAAGAACAAAATGCAACAAAAGCTTGATGGCTTGGCCGTCAGGAATTATACACTCTTGTGAATAAGGCATTTGAAGTAGAAGTTATGTAATTGAATGAATTATGAAATCACAAGAAAATTTTGAAACATCCATGGTCATTATTCATGGGTAGGATTAGATTCAAAAGATTTATCTCCCTATATCAGAGATACTTCATCTTCGCTCTAGACGTTCTTCTTCTCAGACTTGATTTCATATGACACATGTACTATGAGTGATGCAACCCTTAGCAGAGGTTTCATTTCTATGCCTTTGCAAAATTTTCTAATTTTCTTTCCTCTCGCTTAACTTGTCTCATTTTCTTAGGCTATTCAGAATTATCCATGTAACGAGTTTTGGACCAATGACTCCCAAACCGGAGGGCTTTAGGTAAATAGGTGTTAAGATACCCCTTCGGGTTTACTAGCTCGAGTAATAAAGGCCACGATTTGAGACAAATTAGGCGATCACTTTAATCACTTCCTCGCCTGAGTTTGAGAGGTCCATTTCCTTAGGCTCTAAGTCACCCATGTAGGGAGCGTTGGGCCGGTGACTCCTAAACCAGATGGCTTTAGGGCACCAGGGTGTAAAGACACCCCTCAGGCTTAATTACTCGAATAACCTATGCCACGATTCGGATCTACTCAGGTTTTGCCTTTTCTTTTTTTAATGCTCATTTTCTTAGGTGCTAAGTTACCCAATGTAACGAGCGCTGGGCTGATGACTCCCAAACTAGATGGCTTTAGGACACGAGGTGTAAAGACACCCCACAGGCTTAATAACTCAGGCAACATAGACCACGATTTGAGACATTAGGCTGGCGACTTATCCTTTATCTTTTCATTAATTACCATTATTTTTGCCATAGCTACATACCCCGAAACTAAGAGTTAGGGAAATTGCAAAGTGCAAACATGCATATGAGGTCAAGTCTGTTCCAAAAAGTGCTTTGAACTAGGATGTCGTGCCTATCAAAAGGTTGAATAGTCTTAACTCTCTAAACATTCCCGTGATTCTCGCCCCACGGACGCTTATCAAAATTAATCTCATTCATAACAAGTTAAGTAAAAACCTTTTTTTAACATGTGTATTATCGCTAATGCATGCAAATAGAGACTGAAAGCTCATAAAGTGGTGAAAGAGTCATACCTCAGATGTGGATTATTCATTCTAAGAACAGTATAATTGGAAAAGACCAAATGATCATACCGAATCGCCAGGTGAGATGATGTGAGGGAAGCTCTAATGATGATGTACCATGTTGATGGTACTGACTGGTGCATTTTCCTCTTTAGGATGGTTGATAAATCCCCCAGTGTTGAGTTGTCGCTGTTTCTAAGATTGCCCCAATCTTATTGTAAGGGCTCCAATATCAGGTTGTCGCTGATTTTGAAATTGCCCCAGACTTACTTATTTTTTTAGGGATAGTTGCTTTGACAGATGGGCTGATAAGATATCAAGATCGTAAGAGGCTTTTACCCCTGTACCATATGGTGAACAAGAAGTAGATTTAGGCTTTGATGCCCTCAATCATTGTTCCTGACTTGTTCGCACAATCGGCCTTAATGATTTTCATCTGATTTGATGAAGACTTGTGATTGAGGATGTCAGTTCTTTGAACGTCCTCGCTATTGCTTATCTTGCTCTATCGTTGTTTCTTCCTTTCTGGGACTTGTACCATATTTAATGGAATAACATTGAAGTGTTGTTGGGTATTCTCAATATGGGTCGCTGACTTTGAGAGCTTTTCTTGGCATCTTGGGATTGGTGTTTGGATTTAGATGTTTCTTTTAAGGATCAGACCGCACCACTGATGGTTGCCTACGTACTCCCATTGATGAAGGGAGATCAGGTCTACGTAGTTCCTACTTGATGAGCTGAATGGTTTGAGAAGTGTTTGTTTAGGTTTTTTGGGTTTTTATTTATTTTGACCGCACCATAAATGGCTGCCTACGTACTTCTATTAATGAAAGGAGATCAAGTCTTTCGTAATTCAGGCCTAATGAGATGAGACCTAACTGGCTTGATTTTGATTTGTTTTGATTTTTTGGTTTTCTTTGATTTTTTTATTTTTTCAATATTTACATGCATGAAAAATAAAAGGGATACTGCGAAGAAAGTGATACCGTCCCAATATCTCCTGAAACTCCCAACTTTATCTTCTAGATCTACATCTTCTTGGCTAGCTGAGGCATGATAGTCCAGTTGTTAGTGCTTATGTTGCCTTTAAGGCTCGTGATAGAGGTTACCTCTTGATTCTTAATATCTTCACTTATGGCCATAACTTGATCGCCTTCTGATTCAGCACTTCCCACGGGGATGCTCATATTGGACCCATCGCAAAAGGGGATAAACTCTTGATTCTTCAATGGGCTGGCTTCCTCGATAACCTCACCATCTTTTCCTTCATCTGTTCCTTCAAATTTTTCCTGGGCTTGAGAGGATTCGATCATGAAACCTCCCTCGAACTGTTGTTGCATTTCTAGCAAAGAACTTTCCTTTTTGGCTTTTTCTCCCTTGGAAAGGATCATTATTTCCTCCTCAACATCCAAGATGATAAAATCACGAACGTGATTGCTATCTTTGGGCCACAAGATACTTGAAGTTGGTGGAGGAATCTCCTTTGAGGATTCTCTTGTTTTCTCTGGCATTCCCTGCATTAGGATCAGTCCACCTTGTGTTCTATCAGCTCATAGCCTTCACCTCCTTTGAACTGTCTATCTCGAGTGGACATCTTAAGCTTTTTATTTCCTTTTTGCCTTTTCTGGTCATGGGGGATTATATCTTCAGCTCTCCATTTTCAATGAGATCGTGGATTTTATGTCACAAAGACCAATATCCCTCAGTTGTATGTCCAAGTGAGTTATAATGGTAGATACAAATCTTAGTGGAATCATAACTCTTCATCTTGGGATTTATAGGAGGCAACAACCTAGTAATCCTTCCTTCGCTTATCAGAAAGTGTAGAATTTCTTAATTTAATTTGCTCAGAGGGGTGAATTTATGGCCTCTTATGGAGGTTGTTTGATCTTTCTTCTTTGAAAATTTTCATTCTCCTGAGCAATTTTTTCGCTAGCGAGATCTTCTAGCAATTTTATCAATCCACTTTTCTTGGCCTTTCAGCCTGCTTTGATCTTCTTCCTTTAGCTGGCTCATCCTGGAGAGATATGGGCTTGCATTAGGGTTAACCTCTTTTTCCTCTTGGCTTTTTGATAGTTGAGTGAAAAACTGCCTCATTTCCTGATGTTGACGCACTATCAGCTTAGCCAGCAGATTTATTTAATTCTGGATCGTCTCTAACTTTTGCATTACTGTCATACCCTCCTTCGATTTTCCCACTCTAGGACATTTGTTTTGTGCCTTTGGGTGTATTCCTCCATCCTTCATATGTACTTACGATTTGGATACATTTCAGCGCTTCTTGATCCGATCATGTTTACTTCCTCTGTATCATGCTGCAACGGAAGGTTGGTGTTGATATTTTGTTAGTCAGGATGTTGGACCACAATACTACCACTTTCGATCAGATTTTGAATTTATGTTTTAAGGACCAACAATCTTGTGTGTCGTGTCCTAGAGACCCTGAGTGGTAAGCACATCTTTGACTTGGATTGTATCTTTTGCTCCCTAGTTCCAGAGGTGGAGCCAACTCAGTAATTTTCTTGTAATCCGGTAATATCGCCAATACATTTTCAAGGGAATCACCCAGTGGAGTAAACACCCGATTTTTCGTTCTTTCAAATTTTCTTTTCCTGTCTTGGCATTAGTTGAATGCAACCTGTTATTGAAATGACAGATTGTCTCACTTTTTCCAAAAGGGGGGACTATAGGTTGGTCTCATAGCTTGCCCTTATGAAACGAGGGATAAATCTTCATTGCCTTTATCAGGTACCCTCTTGGGATCGCTCGCATACTTGTCAGTTTGTATATACTTGGTGATCGCTTCCAAGGCAGTGAAGTCTTTAATCTTGCCTGCCTTCAGGCCCATCTCTGCCATGTCGCCGTGTTTGATCATCTCCAAAAAAGGTTTTCCTATTCCAGCTAGGATCCTTTCATAGTAAGGCGCCTCTTAGATATCAATAAATGTCATTACCATCTTAGTTTCTGTCATTGATGGAATGACTTACGCTGCCAGACGTCCCCACCTTTAGGCATATTCTCGGAAAAACTCAGTACTTTTCGTTTTGACTTTAGTCACTTGGTATCGATCTGGTGCCATTTATGACTAAAAATTATACTAATTTAGAAAGGTGTAGGCAAATTTTTCCCAGTTGTGGATTTTGGCATTGTCGCGTCGGGCATACTAAGCTTTAGCCTACCCTGTAAGACTCTTTTGGAAAAGCTGCATTCTGAGGCTTTCATCTTCTGCATAAGACCCTAGCTCGCCAATGTATACTTTTAGGTGTGTATAGGGATTGGCTTCCCCATTGTACTTTTCAAACTCTAGGATTTTAAATTTGTTACCTGGGAATATGCAGAAATCAGAATATGTGACACTTCCATAATTTCCAGTCCCTTTGATTGATCGGACGGTTTCCTCCATTTGTTGGACTTTTTTTCTTATATCCCCAGTTTCTCGATCATCCCTGAGTTTTCGGACTTCAGGGTTTTGTTGGTTCCTTTATTGGAATGAGGTTCAGGTATTTGGGTTTCCATCTTTTTGTCAATACCCTAACTGCCCCCTAATGTGAATGACTCTGGTTGAGTAGGCATTGGCTGGCCCTGAGTGTTTTTACTTTTTTCTTTTAGAAAGACATCCAATTCTGTTATCTGATTCCTTAATCCTTTAAACTCCTCGCGAGAGACAGAAGTAGGATTAGGCTGACCAGATGTAGCCATGCTTGGCTGTAGGCTTATTACCTTTTTGGACTTAAAACAGGTTACCGGACCAATTGCTTCTCTACAAAAAGACTTATGTAGTTTAGTCTTAGGGAATGTAGAAAGGTTACATGTTATGTAATGTGTTCGTTTTAGGAGTATTATCCTGCAAAACGTATGTCAGTTTGTTTTAATGACAAGATAGCATGCCATGTTTTGATATGAAAGGAATGCATGTTCACATATTCCTTTATTTTTTCCAATACATTGAGATTGACATGGAAATGAATTTACAAGTAATTGAAATGGGAAAGTATGAAGAGACTTCCCTCCGCGTTTGTTTTATCAGAGGCTGACCTATCTTAGGTTACTCTCGTGGCTTTTTGGCATTAAGGTTCCCAGATTATCGCAATTTACTCGATGGAAAATTAATCTGATCTTTCAACTGGAGCGAATCCGGGTGGTGTCTTTCCTGAGCCTCGTTGGAATTAGTCTCCCTACGAGTCCAGTAATCAAACACCAACGAGATAGCCTCCTGGTGGAGGGACCACACAACATACATCGTGTCTCACCATATAAAAATGATGACATGTACGAAGCACTAATATCATAGGCAGATATGCTGCGAAGCACTAAGTGCAGTAAGTAAATTCATTCGTACACATTCATTCAAATGTAAATGCAACATCCACACACAAGTAGATAAAATGTTTTGAAAAGCTTTGAATAGCAGCTTAAGCCCTCTTATTGGAGGTCCCTAGCAGAGTCGCCACCTGTCGACGTCGGGATTTTTATTTGTCCTTTTCTGTTCTTATCTTTTGGTGTTCTCATGTTAGGTGAGATTTGTTAGAAAAAACAAGTTTGAAAAGGTTTGACATGTATATGTTGACGATTGGACTGTAAGAGTCGCTAGTTGGTATTTTTAAATGGTTGTACCAACTCAACCGAGAAAAGGTTTGCACATTGACCTAGTGATGTAACACTGCTTGATAGGTATGTGAAATCGAGATTCGTTAGGGTCTGGGGGCTTGATTATGTGCAGGGAAGGTATTAGGCACCCCCCGACATTTGTTTTACCACGGTGGCCGCCACTTTTCAATTTAAACTTCTATCTAAATGTGTGTGTGTGTGGGTCAATGTGCAATTATCTGGAAGTAGTGTTATGCCTCGTTTGCACCTATATACAAAGGGTTTGAATTTTGTATAAAAGTTCATTTTAACAAGATATAACAATGATTTTTAGAAAAGAGGTTTTTCAAACCCTTGTGCTTAATAGTAATTGAGGCCTTTGATACTTCCATTTTTATTATGTGTTCGGCTAGATTACTTTTATTTTCGAGATGTGAATCATCTTCGAGAAAATAATGTACAAAGCAGTGCCGAGCTCCTTGTGGGCATGTAAGTCATCTAAGGAAATTCAAACACCGTGAATAATTTACAAGCTGGTTACAGCCGAAAATGTTCATCACGGGAACTGAATCTAGATTCAGGAACTGAATCTGTGATCACATGATTCCTAGGCTCACATGATGATGCAGTATGTATGAAAGCTGTAAATAGTTATATATATAATCTATAAATATATATATATATATATATATATATATATATATATATATAAACGTTCAACCGCCATGAAGTAAACTCTAGGTGGGACGAGAAATGTAAATATATATATATATATATATGTACGATCAACTGCCATGAAGTAAACTCCAGGCAGCACAAAAATGTTAATATATATATATATATATCGAATTCAAATTTGATTGAGCCTGGATCGACATATCCGACGCGTTTACAGCTTATATATATATAAGTAATAAAAGCCACGGACCGACGGTCCGGGCATACGCACACAACATGACTCTCAACGTGAATAATTGTGTGTGAATGGAAGTGGAGAAAGGCTTTAAAAAATGTGAGGTGTCTTACAGTGGGCTGCCAAGAAGACTTCAAATGGGTTTAAATGAATAAATACTCGGTTTCCACCGGTAAAATATAGCAAAGCACAAGCTCAGAAGTGTTTGAAAAGAGAAAGCACTCAGTTTAAAGTGTGTACAAAGCAAAATGGACATGGCTTCCTCGCCTTTTCTCTCTTTTAAAAATGGCCACCCCAAGCCCTCTATTTATAGAGGGGGGAGCCGCAGGTGTACCTGCGACAACCGCGGGTCTACCTGCGGCTGCCCGGGTTGCCCTGGACTCTGCGGATCCTACTGTCTAAAAGTACGTACACTCGGATAACGCGGTGTTCATTCGAACCTTCATAAGTTTTAATTCGAGAGTCCGATGGAAGCGTGTCATACCATTTCAGAAAGCTCTTTCCAAGACCTACGCCATGACATAAGATTTGCCCTTTTTTGATTCTGGGAAGATGGGTCCATGACCAAAATAGCATTTATGGGTCTCTGATAGGCAGTGTGTTAAGCTATTTTGCGCTCAGAAGTTAAGATATGGTTCTTCTGGGACTTCTTTTAAAACATTTTGAGTTAAAATGAGTTGATTTGAGTTGAGATTGAGTTGGAAAAATAACCATTTTGCCTCTCATGGGGTTATCTCCGGCTTTGGCGCAGTTGTATCAGTTTTTTCCCAGGGTTATCTCTGAGATTAGCCTGCTGTTGACTCTGACTGTCCTCAGGGATATCTCTGAGGTTGGCTTTACCTCCCGGGGTTGACTCTGGGCATTAAAATTGGATCTCCCGGGGTTATCTTTGGGTTTAAAACTGATGTTGTGGTCCTCCAAAGTTATCTCTGAAGTGTGAAAAAAACAATTTTGTCCTCCTCTATAGTTAGTAACAGGAAAAAGAAATTTTGAGTGTCTACATAATCCATGTACATTTTTCAGTACCGAATATATTTTAATTGAGTAGTGTCACACCACATTATCATGAACTTTATTATTTCAATTATACTTAATTCTTGAAATAATTATTAACAACAATTATTTATTTAGTTTAATTTAATATTCTTCATAAAGTACACATTAATGTACCACATATAACACATTGCCACATAGGTCCATTTATGTAACTCATGCGACTCATTCCCCTTTGCCATATAGCTTCCTATATTATATAATTACCATTGAAGTGTCCCACTTCATTTCATATCATATATATGTAGCTACTATATAATATATAATCATTGCACATACAATTTAATTCCTTTCATCCTCTTATGTAAAACACATATATTAATGCATCGTCTTATGTAAGTGAATTAACTATTTTTATTCGATTTACCATCGTGCCACTGTCACATAAGGCTTTATAATATAATATTCCATGATATCACTTAATTAACCAATATTTATTCTTGTTTAGATGATTTTCATAACTAACTCTCATTTAATTCATGCTTTGATATCTCAATCCATTCATGGACACTATAAATATCAAATATGACCCATATGATAACATATTAGCCACTAATATACAATTCCTATAGTTCAGATTACACAACTCATCATGAACTGTCTACAGACCGGCGCGGCCGTGCTGGTCTTAGGCTTGAGAGTGGCGCGGTCGTGCCACCTTCAATAATTTAGAGATTAAACTTCAAGTTCAACTCTTCTTTCTTTAATTTATACATTTAACCAAATCTCCATATTAATCAATAAATCTCTAACCAATATTTATCTAAAGATATATCGATTTTCTTCTCTTGTCAACAACGTGTTTATATATATATATATATATATATATATATATATATATATATATATATATATAAGTCTAAACCTAGCACACATCGAGTCTTTAATAGTATTCAATATAGTACACTGAGTGGTTTCCTACAAACAACTAACAAATTAGTTTACGTCTCGTCTACACTATTTTCACGGTGAGTTAGATTGGTTACTGATTCGTATATTCCTCTGCTCTCTGAAGGAATCATTTAGCCCAGCTCCCATACATCCACCATTAAAGGGTACGGTTGCACTGCCTTAGACTTGATACTTACTCGTACATATACTCAAGAAATTGGTGATTATCAAAGATATTTAATGTCACCAACATATTACGATAAAATAATTTCACATAAATTATTTAATATCGATAGATAAATTTCTATCCATCTTTTTTACTTCAAATAACTCGTCTCTTCAATAAATAACAAATTTATAATAATAATAATAATATATTTATTAAACACATAAATCACTTATTGCATAGTTTATATTACTCCTTTATTAAAACTACATCATTTTGGAGTTTTTTAAAAGAGAGTGGTCCCACTTGTTTTCTTTTTATTTACAAAAATGCCACCCGCGGCCCCACTTTTTTTTTAAATGAATCTCAAAAACGACGTAGTTTTAATAAAGAAGTGATATTTAAGAAGGAATGCTAGATAAGAGAAATGCTCTTGATCCTTGGTCTCTCTCTATCTCTCTCTCCCTATATATATATATATATATATATATATATATATATATATATATTCTTATCCGAACCCTTCTTATGCCTTAAGAATTTTATTTACTAAATTTTTATTTTAATAATTTTTGAAAATTCGAGTTCTTATAGTGACAGGTTTAGATAGTTGATTGTAAAGATGATGATCATGTACTGAATGATTTTATTTAGTATATAATATTTAAGTTTTTTTGTATTTGGACCATAATTTGTTATGGGGTCATTGAGCTACAATTTATTTTGTTCGTAAAATAATTTTGACATTCGTTACATTACAAGATTTGACACTGATACAATCAAAATCTACTGTATCAAACGACAACGTATAATATCGCTGTTAATCGACAACTTTTGTTGCTCTCGAAAAACAATCATCGTCGAACAGTGTCGTTGTTAACTGATAATAATTATCCATAACAAAATCAACGACAATGAATAATTTCGTAGCAAACTAATATATGATTGGTTTATTTTGCACATTTAGCAACAATTATTGTTACCAAAAAGTATACAATCAGTAACGAAAATCAGTTAAGGCTACAATTTTCATACTGTTTAGCAACGACAAACATCGTTGGCAAATGTGTATCAAACACAGCGAATTTTATCTTTGTTGACAAAGAAAATAAAGGTTTTTTTTCGTTGCCAACTAGGTGGATTTTGCAACGAAAGTTTTTTTCAGTAACAATTTCTTAATAAATGTGCAACAATACATTTCGTTGCTAAATGATTTATGTTTTTAACCGAAAACAAATTTTTGCTGTGAAATATCTCACTTTCTGCAACGAACAAAATAATTTCGTTATTAGACAATTAGTAACGCTCATTGCGCAATGAATGGTCCAACGACTGAAAAATCTTTGCAAATGGCATTTGATAACGAAATTTCGCACCTTTAGCAATGAAAAACGTTTGTTACAGACTCACAAATTTTTTGTAGTGAATTTGTAATTGTTTGAATATTATTTTAATAAAAGGATTCTCCAATACCAATTGGTATTGGATATGAATTAGACCACTAAGTTAGAGGGTAGGGGTCTAACTACGTAAAAATCTTGGGGTGTTTATTATTTTGTCATTTTGCATTTGAATATCTATCATACACATCTGCATATATTATTTTTGTCATACTCTTGTGAATTAACACTAATCTAGACACCTAAGCAGACATGACATCCCGTCTGAATAATAACCGAAGTAGAACTTAAGAAAACAAACACCAAAATAGACATGTCTTACCTGTTTGAATTCATTTTGAAACAGAAAATTTAAAAATTGTAATTGATATATAATTGGTTTGAGAATCAGCACTTATTCAACCCCCTTCTAGGTGTGCACATATACACAATTATTGTGTGTGCATTTAACTAGTAATTATTAACCAAGTTTCATTTTATTTACTAAATTAAATAATTTTATGTCAATTTTGAGTTTTGAAATGATTTCACATGACTTAAAAAAATTAATAATAATCTTATATTTTTTTAAAGAAAGAGTATTTAATAATTATTATTATTACAAGTATGCACGTACACACACGGTGCACATGATAGTTTTTAATTTATTGATAAATATGTTTGAAATTTAAATTTTAACTATTAATAATAATTGGAATAAGAAGGCTGAAAAGGGAAAATGACAGTTGTAGAGATAAAAAGGATTGAAATAACTGTTAATAATTTAAAATTGCAATTATAATGTATTACACACTTACACCAATCTTAACCGCTTTTCATTCTCTTTTCCTTTGTAATAAAAGTAGATAATATTAAGATTGAACATTCAATTATAACCAAAATGAATTTGTGAATTTAATTACAATCGGATGATGTCGAAATGAAGCTGTTTTGGGTAATCTAACAAAGATCAAAATACTAAAATATCAAAAATACCAAATACCGGTATACTTGATTTGCTATCAAGCTATTTCGGGAAATAACGAAACTAAATAAAAATTTTAATTATTTTTTTTATTTCTTAAATTGTTATTCAGGTTAACTGAGTAAGTCAATTTACAAATTGTTATTATACCCGAATATTGAAATATTATTTTAATTTACAGAATGACCGAATAACTAAATGCCCAAATTATTTTGGTTAAAAAAATACAATTCAATTATGTTACTTGATTTTAAGTCCCTTGTTTGTGTTAAAAATTGGACTTAGGGAAAAATAACTTGAAATAGGGGACTATTTAATATCATTTCTAACCAAATGACATAATTCCTACCATTTGTGGATAAAATTAATCTTTATTTTTTTTAAATGATCGATATATTCTATATAGATAGAACCCATTTTGAATTTGGACGGAAAAGTACAAAGACGATTCAAATTCAAGGAAATAGTGGCGGGGGAGGAAGGAGGAGAGAGAAAAAATAAAAGTAAAATTATTGAAACGAAAAGAGAAAAGATTTCGTCCCGGACAATTACTAGTCCATCTATATTCACACACTATTGAGAATAAAATTACTTTGTTATTAATTTTATTCAACAATTTAAATAATTTTAAAAATAAAATAAACATAATACGTGATTATTTTAAATTATCTATAAATAATTTCACTCTAAATAAACATCTGACTAAACTTATTAAATCCACAGGAGCAGTAGGCTTGAGATCCTACGGCTAGAGTTACCGTTAGTTATGAGGGCTTTCGATTCACATTATTTGAATTTTATGTGTGTGAGAGAGAGATCCTACTGGCTCTTGAATTTGAATTTCATGTGCAGAGGCTTTCAATTCACATTATTTGAATTTCATGCGTGTGTGAGAGGGAGAGAGTTCCTACTAGCTTTTGAATAATTTGTGTACAAAATCCATTTTCACCCAAATCTCAGATATTCTTCGTTCTCTCATCTCCTATTTTTCTCGTCTCCGAATCTCAGATCTTGGGGTCCCAATTTCTTCTTCTTCCCTTTCTTCATCTCTTGGCTTTTCATCCCAGAACAAAATCACGACTTTCACCTTCGTTTTAACATTTGCTTGTAGTTAATTAGGAATCTATGGTTTGGAAATAGTTTGGGAGCTGCGTACAGAGTCTTCTCCACATGGATTTGGAAATCTAGGGTTGTCTATTTTGTTTTTCTTCTATTTATAGAAGTAGAAAAGGTCATTGTTGGGAACTTCGAAGGGTGTATTGGAGATCGCAAAGTTCGTTGTATATGTAACGGTTCCCATTGGTCTTATGTATTTCTTCGACAACAACACTCAAAATCTTCAGAAATTCATGGGCGCTGTATGTATATGTTTCTCAATAGAATATCATTCTGAAAATCTTCATTTCTACTTTATAGTTTCATAGATTTTCCTAAATTTTGTTTGGCTATTCTCGTTCAGTACTGATGGCTTATGTGCGTGTATATGTATGTAATCTATAATAAATGTGTTGTTCATATAAACTTTGTCTGATTGAATGTTTGATTCATTATCACTGCTTTCAATGTTGGCTTAAAAGCAGCTTGTTATTTTGCAATTTAATTTCGAGAATTACCTTATGAATAGGATCTCTCTGCTTTACTGTAGATACTTGATATCTTATTCTGCTAATTCTAGGGTTTACGACCAAAAAATCTTTGCATTCGTATGCTATCTATTGGAGATCACAAAGTTTGTTATGTATGTAACAGTTCCAATTGGTCTTATGTATTTCTTTGGCAACAACACTCAGAATCTTCAGAAATTTATGGGTGCTGTATGTATACATTTCTCTATAGAATATCGTTCTGAAAATCTTCATTTCTAATTTTCTACTTTATAGTTTCATAGATTTTCCTAAATTTTGTTTGGATTTTCTAGTTCAGTACAGATGGCTTATGTGCGTGTTATCTATAAATGTGTTGTTCATATAAACTTTTTTTGATTTGTTAACTATTCGATATATCATATACGAATGTTGTGATGCAATTTCCTTTAACATCTTAGAAGAGATTTTATTATGTGAAAAATTCTTAAATTCATGATTTTGCAGCGTTTTCAAAGGGATATTGTTCGTGGGGTTGAAGGTTTTGTTTCAGCAAGCAAAAAGCAACTGGAAATAGGTGAGTGTGGTTCTGCTTCTTCAGATATGTTTCTTATAAATCATTGATGAAATTTTTTACCCTGATTTTTTTAGCTAGAAAGTTGGCTGAAAACTGTTGCAAATATGGGACTGAGACTCAAAGTGGTGGTTCTCCACTTGCAAGAGCTGCTCTTCAATTTGGTACTGCACATGGTTCAATACAAAATAAAAAGAAAACTATGCTTGGGATTTTTGTTGATCAGGCTATATTCCTTCTTGTTTCACCAATCAACAGTCCATATATGCACTACGGGCCAAATATGACTTTTATCATAATATAAGCATAAGGACGATGACAATGATATAATCATCAATTAACGAAATCAAGGATAAATTTTAAAGAATTTTAATTTATCCATAATTTAAAATTTTCCAAATTATCAACATGATAACTGCTTTATGGAGTAAAATTAAAGAATAATATTCCAAAAATAATTTGAACAGAAAGAAATTAATTTTTATCATAAGTAATACCCCGGGTGAATAGTACCCCATGAATAGTATTTCATGAATAGTACCCCGTAAATAGTACCCCGACATGAAAAGATCAAAAATTAACAAGAATATTCAGAAAAATATCCTTATGAAACGATACTAGATGAAGCGCAAATTTCAAGGATATTCTACTAATTTCAAGGAGTATAGAAGCAATACTTAACAAAATGAGTGTAGAATTCAGATTCTGAAATAAAATAATTTTACTTACATACTACAGAGTATGGAAAAAAATATTATTTCTTACGAGTATTGAACAAAAATAATATACCTAACCTTAAAAGGAGAGTACTTCTGAATGAATTGGTGGGGATATTATTGAAGAAAACTTGTACTATATTCTACACTCAAAGCTTCCTTAAAATCTAAAGAAATATGCTCAATATTATAGAAGAAGAATTCTCTGATTCTGGTGTGATTTTCAATTCTAAACTAAGCATCCTATTTATAGGAGAATGGAAGGATATTATTTAGAAAAAAATTATCACGGACTGCATAATACATTCAAGGGCGCCAAATCCTTTGGTCGAATTTCTAAAAAAACTTGATTTACTATGCAATAAAATATTCTAATAAAACAAAAACTTTAAATAAATTATAATATATTATATTTATAATCTAATAAAATAAAACTTATTATATATATATAGGGTCAAGTTCCTATCCGGACTCCCGCATTTTATTAAAATACGGAAATTTTATTTTGCTTTTTTAAGAACAACTAAAAAATATAAAAAATTACAGTCTGTACAGAAATGTTTTGTTATATGTATCCAAATCACATCCAAAACACTGTATTATGTAAAAATTCCAGTTCCATAATTTTTTTTAGTTGTTTTAAAAAAAAAGCAAAAAAGCAAAAAAAAAAAAATTGGATCCGCAGTTTACTCCAGTCCGGACTCCCAGACTGGATCCATTATATATATATATATATAATGACAATTTTGAAAAATGAGTAAGTGGAGGTCCATGTAATAAGCAAAATTTATAACAAATACTTCATAAAAATCCCCTCTATTTATCTCAATTCACTTGGCTTCACAAAACACATTTTTAATAACATTCATCATTAATATTATAACTCACACTATTAACAATTAGATCATTCCCAAAAAGAGGTGGCCTTCCGATAAGGATTTCTCCTTATTAACGAGTAATTAAGTGACCAAACCACTTTCTTCGACAGAATTTTCTAGACATCGTTAATAATGTAAATAATAATATAAATAATTTTGTCGTCTCAATTATTAATTTAATAATATAAATATTGTGACTATAATTGAATCAATGACGTGAGATACTATGCAGTAATTATTGTGGCAATAATTGAACAAAACTGAGTGACTTATCACGTAAGCATCAATAATCACCGTGTGCTACTATGCAACCACGCGTATTACTGTACTTTTATCACTGGGTATTACAACAGTTAACGGTAAAACTTTTGCCGTTATTTTTATAAAAAAATATTTCTGTCGTTTTCTAACCCCAACAGTAATTCCGTTTTTTGGTCTACCAATGATTGTGCCGTCGTACGAATATTCCCTGATAAAACGAATATTCCCCGACCAAACGAATATTTTATGAAAACTTGTATACTTTGCAAAATTTTGAAAATATTACCCACAAATATAACATTATATCAAATCCACACCATAATATTAAAAATAATATTTAGAGAAAATTAAATCTTTATTCATAAAAGTTGGGGTCTTACTACCTCTCCTTCTTATGAAATTTCATCCTCGAAATTGGTGTACGTACCTGGTATGTCCAAGAGGTGAGGATACTTTGATTTTATTTCAGATTCTAACTCCCAGGTCATTTTCTCAACATTTTGGTTTCTCCACAAAACATTGACTTGATGTATAATCTTGGAGTGTAGAATATGTTCCTTCTTATCAAAGATTTTAACAGGTACCTCTTCATACGTTATATCTGTAACGCCCCGAAATCCGGTCTATTTTCACATCCAGATTCCGTACATCGCGATCCCATCTTCTTCCAAACATACATCATTTTATAGCTAAATATAACAACATACATTCTCACATTGCAGGTTCTAAAACCTTATAACCTCTTTCATTACAAATAATGATAATTACGTTATTCTTTACATCTTGCACGAGTGACTCTATAGTTTAACTCTATCATTCTATATTACAAGTCTTCGCTTGATCTTCATGCTCATTAATCTAATGAATGGCACTTCTTTTGGATACTGATCAGCTTGATCTTTACGGGATCTTTAAGTTCTTCTAACATCGTTCGCTGAAAATGTTTTTATTTTAAGCAAGTGTGAGCATTCAATTGCCCAACAAGTCATAACATTTGAACAAACAACTTTAAGAATTCAAACATTCTTTTAAGACCTTAATAACCGAACAAAGGTTATGAAGTAGCTTGAATAATAGGAATAATCTCGATTCCTATCATTTTAAAATATTAGTCACATTCACTTTGAAATACATTCATTCTCTACTCTCTTTCATACACATTCTGTTTGGATAGAATCAATAGCACATACTTAAAAATAACGGTTCATGTATAAACAGAACATTCTCATATTGAACAATTTAATCATAAAACAGTTCATCTCACAGAAATACCGAAATGTTCAAATTGTGGCACAAGGCCTCATATATTATAACACCTTGTACAAATATCACACATTTGCACATAGACAGAACTTCTCAAGTTTAACATCTGAGAAGTCTTAGAAACTATCATTCATTTAAATTACGAATGAAGTTAGGAAACTTGCCTTACGCACAGCTACAACTTATAGTTTACGCTAAACTGCTCATTCCAATTCCTATGTAGCACATAAGGAAATAACACATACACCAATTAGTCATATACTTAACTTTACGCATTGGTTTATTTATCTTCACTTCTTAGGGTTCGCGTTCT
This sequence comes from Panax japonicus, assembly GCA_020205505.1. Taxonomy (NCBI): domain Eukaryota; kingdom Viridiplantae; phylum Streptophyta; class Magnoliopsida; order Apiales; family Araliaceae; genus Panax; species Panax japonicus. The sequence continues at coordinate 35,103,239 of CM035095.1, forward strand.
TATAAACAAAGTTTACGCGACTAACTTCCTTTACTACCGGTTTACGGCTTCATGACATACGGAGATGTCTTACTAAATACATTCATCATCTTTAATGCTTTACATTCTTATCTTCTTCTTATAACTTCTCTAGGAATCAGTACACATCGTTTCTCTGCTAACAGTCCATATGGTACTCTGAGTGGTTTCCCATAAACAAACAACCAACAAACAAGTTCCCGTCTCATCTACACTGTCCATAATAGCGAGTTAGATCGGTTGCCAATTTTGTATATACCTTAGCTCTCTGAAGAAATTATTTAGCCCAGCTCCCATATGTCAACCATCAAAGGTTACAATTGTACTACAACCTATATTCATCTTAACTTATCCGAACTATTAAACTATAATGTTCGTTAAGTTAATTTCTTATTCCTTATGGCTTTCTGGCAACTAAATGCCATACCTCAGGATTTATTCATCATTGTCTAAGTCATACAATCTTTTGTATGCTCAGAATGATTATTCAATGTTCATTCTACTCATTTATAGCATTAAGAATTTTACGTTACCTTATTCTTATCTTACAACGTCTGGTTCATTCGACTTGGAACATTATCCAAGTTATAAACATTAAATCGGTGTCTTTACGTTATACATACTTGTCTTTAATTCAGCTTCTTCATCGTTCACAAGTTTAATCATTGATCTTCATTACCTTACGGTCAAACCATACACAGGGTGTAGGTTCTGCCCTTTTAATATTCTCGTACACTTAACCTTCACGTCGGTTAAAGTTTTCAACGATTACATTTCATTCTAACATTCTTTATCCGACTCCCATTCGGCTTTCATTAATCTTCTTATCGTTCGCTACGGCTCTCTTGATAATTCATATCTTACTTACTACTTTCGTCAACGTCTAAGTCATACAACCAATGTATACTTAGAACGTTCGGTCGACGTGAATACGATTCACGAGAATCGTTTACGTATTCAATGTTTACATTGTTAATCCCTTAATCTCTAAGTCAACCTTTATCTAAGGTTTTAATCGCATTCATTCATTACTATCAGCTGAACCCCATGTTCAAAATTCTTTCTTAATGTCAAAGCCATACAGTTCGTTATATGCTAAGACTGACCGTTCATCACAACACCGTTATGTTCACAGCGTTTATACGCTTTACATTTATCTCTCATTACAATGTCATAACATCGAAATGTTATACATTATCCTCGTCACTCAATGTCTAAGGAATCACCATCATAGAAATCCCTTACATTCGTTTATCATGACTACGGTCCCCAAATATCGATTACATAATCTATCGATTAAATTCTTTGTCTTTTAATCTCGTTCAATCTTTCCATTCAACCTTCAATAAAGGTTTAAATCACTTTATTAAGTGATACATTAGTTGAACTGTCTTGCATCGGCACTGCGGCGCCGTGCCCCTTCCTTTACATCGCGTTGCAGCGCCACTCTATAGTGTCAATCTGCTGAGGCTGGCACTACGACGCCACTCCCTTCTTTATTTCTCGCGCCGCGGTGCCACTCAGCAGTAGCTGATGGCCCGGGCCTCGCGCTACAGCGCCGCCTCCCAAGGCTTGACTAGCGCTGCGGCGCCGAGCACAAAACCTAGAAAATTTTTCTAAGTCTTAGAAATTGCTTAAGATGCTTACTTCCCGATAATATAACGTAATCGTTATAACTCGAAATTTAGGTCGTTCCAAAGCCATTTTTCCCCTTATCTTACGTACTTCGATTACCTATTGATAGAACTTTGTTCTGAATTTGTTAACATGCCATTCAATTGGCTTAATATTTTCCCTTCATTTATTTTACGTTTTTAACGTTCTTCGTTTGTTCGTCCTTAATTCGGTCATCCGAACTCAGAATTCGTTCGTTCTTGAGTCCAAAACTCACATTTTCTACATTCTCTTACATTCTTATGAAACCCTACACATTCGGGTTCATTTACTAACTTTCTAATTCTCGTTCTTTATGAATGTTTCTAACGTTCCTAACCAAGCAATAAGCAACTAACTTATACGCGATGGTTTTAAACTTGTCCATCAACAACAATTATCTTACGATGGTTTTAAATTTGTCAATCAACAATGTTCTTCGCGTGTTCTTCGCGTTCTTCGTTTGTTCTTTATTTTTAATCGATATTTTAATTATGATTTTACTTTTTCTTGGAATTTGATGTTATAGAACACCATTCCTTACTTAATTCACCTACTCATTCATAAAAGCCACTCGGATCGTTCTAATTCATTATGAATCTTACACTTTCTTAAGAAATTTATAAACTAATTTTTTACTTTTTTATTTCTTTATTTTCTAATGATTTCAACCATATGAAACCATTCCTAACATCTTTTACTCCTTATTCTCATTAAGCTATGTTTTTAACAAATAAACTTAAAGAAAATTATCTACAAGTTAGATTTTTGGATTACCTTTCTTCTTTAATCATTCTCTGTTGGACAAAGCGTGCACTAGGGCGAGCTTTTCCTCTTCCTTTTCCTTCTATTTCTCCCATCTGAATTCTCTCTCTCTCTCTCAAAAGTTATAGGATTTTCAAAATCCTAAACAAATGATTTAAGCTTCCTATTTATAGAAAACCAAGGCTAGGGGTATTTTAGTCATTTTGCCCCAACGTCCTTACTATTCACACCTCCTCAATAGACCTCCATACTATTCACGAAGCTTCCCTTGGAAGCTTCGTGCTTCTGTCTTGCGAAATTCGTCTGACAGTTCGAAAACTGCGATTCTCAGAATCCAATTATTTTTGGATATTTCATCTTTCTTTTACCGATTAACTTTTACGTATTCTTCGGATCTTCGCAAAACTGAAAAAAAAAAATTGGTGTTAAGTGTTTTCCTTCATGTCTTTCCCTAACATAGTTAAACGAGTGAAAAGTACATAACAGTACTTTTCATCATTTTTATTTCATCCGATTTCTGCATGTTTTTCGAGAAAAACTTTTATCGGCTTACTTAACTTTTCACTATATATTATCCTCAAATCTTTTGACAGAATGTCATTTCGACATACCAAATTATCGAAAAGGCTTAGGTTATTCAAACCCTAACCATTAGGGTTTTGTCGGGTAAATAGTGTCTATTTCGTCTTGTTCCCTAGAAATATTTTGTTCCCATAAATATTTTATTTTCTTCTTGAAAATTCTTACTCATTCAGTCTAGCTCATAGCTAGAATCCTCCCGATTTATAATCATTCTAGTTCTAGAATGATTAATAAACACATAGGGTGACGCCCCCAAAATAGGTATACATCACCCATCTTGAGTCGCCAGAAAATACACAACTGACAACTCCATTTATACAACTGTCGTACAGAATACGACCACAGTTAAACTGTGAGCTTTAATACAAATATATGTAACTCTCATGATGCGTCGACCACAACACCTTACAATGATACCTTACATAATGGTACAGTTAATAACTATTTTAGAAATTAAAATCTTTGGAAAATGCTCAAGAAACCTTCGTATATGGAAGGCCATGCGTCTATGTTATCATATGACTCAAGTATTATCCTTGGTTGACCCAAAAGTCCACAAAGAAAAATGAGAAGATTGCTATCATGTTCTTTCCAGTGGTGAGTCTTCTTTTGACATATAATTATCTTCATTGTCTCCAATTGAGAATTATATTTCAACCAAACTCTAAGATTATATAGGTAGTGCTCGTAGATATACTCATCAAGTGGATGTGCATAACCCTGTCTTATGATAACACGAAGTCGTATGTCATTAGACATCTTGTATAATAGTTGCAAAACACCCTTCCAAAGTTGGGTTCGCAACACCTTCACCAGTACAACATTTTTTTTCATAACATTTTTTAAAAAAACATTGTAGATATATATGAAAAAACGTTATCTATTTATAAGGGCAATTTTTTGATTTTAAATATATAACGTTTTTTTAAAACGTTGTCTATCAAAAAAAACACGGAGCAAAAATTCACAGTTAAATGAAAATTTAAATTAAAACACCGAGCGCGGAGCATGGTTATATCTTTCTCTCCTTTTTTTCACTCACAAAACCAAAACTCTAGTTATGTATCTCTCCTGGAATACCGCTAAAGTTTGACCCATCTCAAGTCATCGACATCTATATACGTCCAGGTAACCGGCGACTAAGCAAGGAAATCTCAATGGATTCAACACTACTCACTACTGGTAGACTGGTAGGTCCTGTGAAGAAAGGGTTTAACTCAAAAATCTCCATGGATTCAACATCTTCAGCTTCGCAGCCGAAGAAGAGAGGGAGGCCAAAGGGTTCAAAAACCAAGGAGGATAGAGAAAGCGGCACAAAAGGAGTAGCAGTGAAGATGAGAGGCGGCGGCGCTGGTGATAAAAAGGTTGCCTATACCAATTTCTGCCGGTACCAATCTCCATGGCCTTCTCTCTCTTTTCGGTACCAATTTTTACACGTACCAATCTCCATGGCCTTCTCTCTCTTGCCGGTACTAATTTCTATCCCTATATCTCTATATATGTGTATTTGTGTTTGTTCTGATACTCTATCTAGGGTTTGAAATTATGCTATTTGCTTGAACGTGGTTTAATGGACTGTAGTTAGCATTTAAAATTACTTTTAGAATTTTAAATTTTAATCTTGATTTTTTAGATTCAGTTGTTATGGTTGACATAATTTGAAAGTCAGTGATAGATATATAACTTATTCATATATGTACACATTTCTAAAATTTTTGTGTGTTTATTATGTTCTGGTATCTGAGGATGAAGATTTAACTGCTCTTGTATATAACAATGTGGGTTTATTATGTTACTTCTGCAGTGTTTACAAGTTATCATTTGGTGATGCAGTGACCCTATTTCTGTTTGAGGTGGTGCTCAATACCCTAATACGCAAGTGATTGATATGGAATGAAATTTTCGTGTTGTATAAGAAGGCAAGGGGATAAAGAAACAATTTGTATATTTTAAACTTTCTTGAAGAAAAATGTTGTTCATTGGTTTTCGTCTTCTCGGCGATCCTATCCGTCACTCACTGACACATCTTATTAACCTTGAAGGTTCAATGGGAAGTATAATTTTTATGTGTTTATTAATATGTAGGTTTCTTGCCTTTCATTCATTCTCCTCTTGCATGCTTTGTCCTTGAGTTCTGTTTCTATCAGAGGAAATTTTATGAGTGAATTAATTTCAATTTCCGATCTTCAGCGTGGATTCTATAAGTATGTTTCAAATGAATAAGGCCCTAGCTAAGCATATTTGGCCATTGAATTCTGATAGTGGTAATACTTTTATTCTCTATTTTACTTATCTGTGAGTTATACTCTTTGTATCTGAACATTGAACATTTAAAAATCATTGGTGCGTGCATGACTATCTGCTGTTATTGATAGCCTGATGGTTTTTCCCTCTTTATTCTTTGACAATTGCTGTCAAGATGGTAAGTAACTTCTTTTTCATGTTTTTTTAAACTTTCAGTGTGTTTTCCTTGTTGCTTATTTTTTTTTGGGTTGGTTGAACAAATATATTATTTTGATGGCAATTTACCTGGTACCATACAAGTGAAGTTCACAGCTGATGAGCTCCGGATCATGGACTATAAACAGAACATCCATAATATGTCTGTTATTGCCCATGTTGATCATGGTATGGAAGCAACTAGCATGTTCTTTTCAACTTTTTATTAGTAGCTGTCTAAACTGTTATACTTGTGGTGATGGTGGTATAAGTAGGACCCCATGGATTGATGTTATGTATAACTTTTTTGAGAAATTTATTAGAAAGATATCTAACGTTTTCTATGGGAGGAAGCTTATGTGAGCTTCTAATTTAGTGGTGGTCTTTATCTGGTCAAATTGAACCTGATTGTCAACAAATGTTATTAAAAAATTCTATAAACTATATTAAACCACTTCATTGTTTCTTATTAGTGTTTATATATATATATATATATATATATATATATATATATATATATATATAGAATCAGGATCCTGTCCGGGAGTCCGGACAGGTCTTAAAATGCGGACCAAATTTTTTTTTTTTTGCTTTTTTTTTTGAAACAACTAAAAAAAAAAATTATGGAACTGAAATTTTTCCATAATACATTGTTTTGGGTGTGTTTTTAATACCTATACCAACCAATGTATGTACAGTCTGCCTAAATTGTACAGAAATGTTTTGGTATAGGCATCCAAATCACGCCCAAAACACTGTATTGTGGAAAAATTCTAATTCCATAATTTTTTTTTTTAGTTGTTTCAAAAAAAAAAACAAAAAAAAAATGTCCGGATTTTGTTAAAATCCGGGAGTCCGGACCTGATCCGGACTCTATATATATATATATATATATATATATATATATATATATATATATATATATATATATATATATATATATATATATTAAAGTGTTTATTATAATTTTTTGTAGATAACGGTCTCTTCGTGTTTATATGTTTACATCTTCCAGTAATTAACTTTGCTTTTCCCACACATATTTCTAGCTTACTACCGTGGAGCCATGGGTATTTTGTTGGTTTACGATGTTACTGATGAATCATCTTTCAACAGTAAGTTTTCCTTTTTCAACCTTTAGTTATTCAGGATTTAGATGGATTTGTATATAAATAATGTCAGCAAATAGACACCTAACACTAAAAGATTCATAAGTGCTTTTAAAAGATATCTTATTCAGTATTACAAACATGGTAAAAAATGTCTCATGGTGTCGAACAACAATTATAGATTACTAAGGATCTTGCATTTCTACCCCTCATAGACATCAGGAACTGGATTCGCAACATTGAGCAGCATGCCTCGGACAATGTCAACAAGGTACTGATTGGAAAAAAGACTGACATGGATAAAAGCAAAAGGGTATGCCGCCAGTACCTGAACCTCAATTTGGGTACATTAGTTGAATTTTTTTAAGATTATCTTAACTATTATGATTTCTGTACTAAAATCTTTGTAGGTTGTACCTACCTCCAAGGGCCAAGCACTTGCTGATGAGTATGGCATCAAATTCTTTGAAACTGTGAGTATGCTGAGAATTTATTCATATCATGTTGTTGGTTACATTGTTCTCAAGGTTAAAATTAATTTTCTACTACAGAGCGCAAAAACAAATCTCAACGTGGAAGAAAGTTTTCTTTTCTATTGCAAGGGATATAAAGCAAAGGCTTGCAGACACCGACTCAAAGGCTGAGATAATCACCCATCTGTTGTAAATTGAATCTAAAAAAACAATCCTATTGAAATACCTTTCAAAGATTGCATACTCTAATTACCCGAAGAAATGTTTGAGAGTAGCTGTTTGTTTGTATTGTTGCACCCTATAACACTAAAAATCAATCAACTAGATCCAGCGACTGGAAATGGTCAACTTGCTCAAAAATCAGCATGTTGTGGCTCTTAAATGGATGGCATTCAATACTAAATCCACTTATTAGAAGCCTTGCTTGCGAAAGTTAAGCTACAGTCTATCCTAATGCCATTATCTGAGATAATGCTGAAAAAGGAGATGCATTGTATGGTAAGTTCTCTATGTTCTTGGTACATTTAAATTCTAATCTGTTGAAGAATGTTACTCATCTAGTGATGGTAAATTTTTATATCTCTTTCAGTAAAACAATTTATCATATGTTCATTATGGAGCTGCCTGCTTTAGTGTTTTTTGTTCCCCTCTCTCTCTTTGACCACGTAATATGTAAATAATTGTGAACAATTATGCAAATTTGTTTTGTCGGGTAGTCTTCTGAGAAACAAGAATCATTCACGCTGATTGCAGTTTGTTCCTCTGTATTACGTGTTTGCTTTTCTGTATTACGTGTTTCCTTAGGTTCACACTATACTACAAGTGTCACAATTTTGTTTCTGAGCCGCTGGCCCAAAAGTTTATATTTTTCAAAAATCCAATTTCAGTGGTGCATTCTAGTAGAGCATGTCTGCACAAAGTTTTCCTTTTCTACTTTATGTGATGGTAAACAACAAGTGGCGTCTTAAATTTCAATTTCATGTGATCATTAAATGTTTTGCTTTTCATGCTTACAGCTGCAAGGAGTTGTTCAAGTTCACAGAAGATATGGACATCTTGAAAACTGTGAGTGTTGGAAATAATGGTGTTGCTTCCTCGCTGCAAAAGAACTTCTGGCTAAGAGCAAGGTCTATTTAAGCTTTTGCCTTGCAATTTGGTTGGGGTTTTTTGTATGGTATTAATATCCTTTATAATTGACATTACAAAGAATTATTGGGATGTAAACGTATTGTATGGTATTAATATTCTTTGTAATTTTAGCTATATATCATGGCATTAGCATATTGCAGTTGCATTGGTAATATAGGTGAATCACAACCTTTTTTTTTCTTTTTATCTACAACATTTTAAAAATGTTGTATATTTGTATAAACAACAACATTTTTATCCAAAAAACGTTGTGGAATCATACCTTCTACAACGTTTTTAAGCATCTGCTAATTTTTGAAAAACAAAACTACAACTTTCTTTCCCTAAAAAACGTTGTGTATTGTGCTTAACTACAACGTTTTAAAAACGTTGTGTAAGGGTGTCAAATAGACGACACCTTTAACCACGACATTTTTCTGACTGAAAACACAACATTTTTTCCGCGTTATCTATTCACTGTTTTGTAGTAGTGCCTATTTGATTAACCAAATATAACTATTAAATGACGTATAAAGTACACACACTTATCTAAAGTTCTCAATAAAATTATTTCCATACTGTTTAGGGAGAACCTCAAAAGCTATAGACAATCGTTCTATTCCCCTGTTACCCCGCTCGACCCAACTACACTTTTATTACCTGAAAGAAATTATGAAGCAAAAGGGTGAGCACAACTAGCCTAATAAAGAATATTATGACTAAAGATAATTAAATTATCAATAGCCTTCGTCAGTGATAAATCAGAGATTTAGAACATATGGTAGATGATAAAACTTTTTAACCATAGTTGCAGCAGAATGAGCAATCCATTAGAAGAGTCAAATAGACCATAAAGTTTATTATCTTCCCCATGTTAAATGTCCACCAAAAATGTTTTATCCTTGTAACATAAATCAACAGTGCCTGTTCACAATCATGTGAATAACTCATAATCATAAATAATCCACATCATCTGGATTCCGTACGTCACAATCTCATCTTCTTCCAAACATACATCATTATATATCTAAATATAACAACATACATTCTCAAATCCCAGGTTCTAAAACCTTATAACCTCCTCCATTACAAATAATGATAATTACATTATTCTTTACATCTTGCACGAGTGACTTTTATCCGCCACCAAGGGTACATAATCGTTCATTAAACTATTCTATAGTTTAATTCTATCATTCTATATTACAAGACTTCGCTTGATCTTTACGCTCATTCATCTAATGAATGTCACTTCTTCTGGATAACGATCAGCTTGATCTTTACGGGATCCTTAAATTGTTCTAACATCGTTCGCTGAAAATATTTTTATTTTAAGCAAGTGTGAGCATTCAATTGCCCAGCAAGTCATAACAGTTTAACAAACAACTTTAAGAATTTAAACATTCTTTTAAGACCTCAATAACCGAACAAAGGTTGAATAATAGGAATAATCTCGATTCCTATCATTTTAAAACATTAGTCACATTCACTTTGAAATACATTCATTCTCTACTCTCTTTCATACACATTCTGTCTGGCTAAAATCAATAACACAAACTTAACAATAATGGTTCATGTATAAACAGAACATTCTCATATTGAACAATTCAATCATAGAACAGTTCATCTCACAGAAACACTGAAGTGTTCAAATTATGGCACAAGGTCTCATATATTCTAACACCTTGTATAAATATCACACATTTGCACATAGACAGAACTTCTCAAGTTCAACATCTGAGAAGTCTTAGAAACTGTCATTCATTTAAAATATGAATGAAGTTAGAAAACATGCCTTACGCACAGCTACAACTTATAGTTTACGCTGAAATGCTCATTCCAATTCCTATGTAGCACATAAGGAAATAACACATACACCAATTAGTCATATACTTGACTTTACCCATTGGTTTACTTATCTTCACTTCTTAGGGTTCACGTTCTTATAAAATAAGTTTACGCGACTAACTTCCTTTACTACCGGTTTACGGCTTCATGACATACAGAGATGTCTTACTCAATACATTCATCATCTTTAATGCTTTACATTCTTATCTTCTTCTTATAACTTCTCTAGGACTCAGCACACATCGTTTCTCTTCTAGTAGTCCATATGGTACTCTGAGTGGTTTCCCACAAACAACCAACAAACAATTTCCCGTCTCATCTACACTGCCCATAACAGTGAGTTAGATCGGTTGCAAGTTTTGTATATACCTTCCCTCTCTAAAGCAATTATTTAGCCCAGTTCCCATATGTCAACCATCAAAGGTTACAATTGTACTACAACCTAAATTCATCTTAACTTATTTGAACTATTAAACTATAATGTTCATTAAGTAAATTTCTTATTCCTTATGGCTTTCTGTGAACTAAATATCATACCTCGGAATTTATTCATCATCGTCTAAGTCATACAGTCATTTGTGTACTCAAAACGATTATTCAATGTTCATTCTACTCATTTATAACATTAAGCATTTTACGTTACCTTATTCTTATCTTACAATGTCCGGTTCATTCGACTCGGAACATCATCCAAGTTATAAACATTAACTCGGCGTCTTTATGTTATATGTAGTTGTCTTTAATTAAGCTTCTTCACCGTTCATAGGTTTAATCATTGATCTTCATTACCTTACACTCAAACTATACACGGGGTGTAGGTTCTGCCCATTTAATATTCGCGTACACTTAACCTTCACGTCGGTTAAAGAGTTCAATGCTAACATTTCATTCTAACATTCTTTATCCGACTCCCGTTCGATTTTCATTAATCTTCTTATCGTTCGCTATGGCTTTCTTGATAATTAATATGTTACTTACTACTTTCGTCAACGTCTAAGTCATACAACCAATGTATACTAAGAACGTTCGCTCGACGTGAATATGATTCACAAGAATCGTTTACGTATTCAATGTTTACATTGTTCATCCCTTAATCTCTCATTCAACCTTTATCTAAGGTTTTAATCGCTTTCATTCATTACTATCATCTGAACCCCATGTTCAAAATTCTTTCTTATTGTCAAAGCCATATAGTTCGTTGTATGCTAAGACCGATCGTTCATCTCAAAAACGTTGCGTTCACAGCGTCTATACGCTTTACATTTATCTCTCATTACCATGTCATAACATCAAAATGTTATACATTGCCCTCGTCACTCAACGTCTAAGGAATCACCATCATAACAATTCCTTACATTCGTTTATCGCTACTATGGTCCCTGGATATCGGTTATGTAATCTACCGCTAAAATTCTCTGTCTTTTAATCCCGTTCAATCTTTCCATTCAACCTTCAATAAAGGTTTAAATTACTTTATTAAGTGACACATTAGTTGAACTACATATTCATATTTATTTCTTACACATCCCCCTGTAATTGAGCAATTAAAAGCTCATCATTGGGCACTGTCTTGTACCGGCGCTGCGGCGCCGTGCCCCTTCCTTTACCTCGCGCTGCAGCGCCACTCTGTAGTGTCAAACTGCCGAGGCTGGCGCTGCGGCGCCACTCCCTTATCTATTTCTCACGACACGGTGCCACTCAACAGTAGCTGATGGCCAGAGCCTCGCGCTGCAGCGCCGCCTCCAAAGGCTTGACTGGCGCTACGGCGCCGAGCACAAAACCTAGAAAATTTTTCTAAGTCTTAGATTTTGCTTAAGACGCTTACTTCCCAATTCCATAACTTATTCGTTATATTTTGAAATGAGGTCATTCCAAATCCATTTTTCCCTTATCTTACGTACTTCGATTACCCATGGACAGAACTTCGTTTTGAATCCGTTCACATGCCATTGAATTGGCTTAATATTTTCCTTTCGTTTGTTTTACGTTTTTAACGTTCTTCGTTCGTTCGCCCGTAATTCGGTCATCCAAACTTGGAATTTATTCGTTCTTGAGTCCACGACTCACATTTTCTACATTCTCTTACATTCTTATGAAACCCTGCACATTCAGTTTCATTTACTAACTTTCTAATTCTCGTTCATCTTTTACAAAATGTTCGCCATAAATTCGTTATAGCTCAGTTTTAATCCGTTCTTCATGAAATTTCTAACGTTCCTAACCAAGCAATAAGCAACTAACTTACGTGATAGTTTTAAACTTGTCCATCAACAACAATTATCCTACAATGGTTTTAAATTTGTCCATCAACGACGTTCTTCGCGTTCTTCACGTGTTCTTCACGTTCTTTGTTCGTTCTTCATTTTTAATCTATATTTTGGTTAAAATTTTACTTTTTCTTGGAATTTGATTCTATAGAACACCATTCCTAAATTAATTCACCTACTCATTCATAAAATCCACTCGGATCATTCTAATTCATTATGAATCTTACACTTTCTTAAGAAATTTATAAACTAAATTTCTACTTTCTTATTTCTTCATTTTCTCATGATTTCAACCATATGAAACTATTCCTAACATCTTTTACTCCTTATTCTCATTAAGCTATGTTTTTAACATATAAACTTAAAGAAAATTATCTAGAAGTTAGGTTTTCAGATTACCTTTCTTCTTTAATCTTTCTCCATTAGACAAAGCGTGCACTAGGGCAAGCTTTTCCTCTTCTTTTTCCTTCTCTTTATCCCATCCAAAATCTCTCTCTCTCTCTCAAAAGTTATAAGATTTTCAAAATCCTAAACAAATGATTTAGCTTCCTATTTATAGAAAACCAAGGCTAGGGGTATTTTAGTCATTTTTCCCCAACCTCCTTACTATTCACACCTCCTCAATAGACCTCCTTACTATTAACGAAGCTTAAGCTTCGTGCTTCCTTCTTAAGGAATTCGTCCGACAGTTCGAAAACTACGATTCTCGAAATCCAAATATTTTTGGATATTTCGTCTTTCCTTTACCGATTAACTTTTACGTATTCTTCGGATCTCCGAAAAACTTAAAAACACTTTTTCATGTGAAGTGTTTTCCTTCATGTCTTCCCCTAACGTAGTTAAACGAGTGAAAGGTACATAACAATACTTTTCGTCATTTTTATTTCGTTCTATTTCTGCACGTTTTTTTGAGAAAAACTTTTATCGGCTTACTTAACTTTTCATGATATATTATCGTCAAATCTTTTGACTAAATATCATTTCGACATACCGAACTCTCGAAAAGACTAAGGTTTTTCAAACCCTTACCCTTATGATTTCGTCGGGTAAATAGTGCCTATTTCGTCTTTTTCCCCGGAAATATTTTGTTTCAGGAAAATTTTTATTTTTATCTTGAAAATTCTTACTCGTTCAGTCTAGCTCATAGCTAGAATCCTCCCGATTTATAATCATTCTAGGTTCTAGAACGATTAATAAACACATAGCACAAAATAGTATTAATAAAAATTTATTTTATTAATAACTAATTCTTTAAATCTTAAATTCTGGACATTCTGATTTTCTGGGTTGTCACAATATCTTCCGCTATCTCATCTGGTTTTAACACAATAATGTGGTTTAGGTCTTCAACATATTTACGTAACATAGATATGTGAAAAACGTTATGAACACGAGACATACTTGGCGGTAAAGCAAGCCTATAGGCCACAATTACTACTCAATCGAGGATTTTAAATGGGCCAATGAACCGAGGATTAAGATTTCCTCTCTTTCCAAATCTCGTAACTTCTTTCCATGGAGCAACACGTAATAATACATGATCTCCAACATTGAATTACACGTCTCTTTGATGAAAATCAGCATAACTCTTTTGTCGATCTTGTGAGGTTTTTATACATTTCCGGATCATTTGAATATTTTTCGTTGTTAGGCATACCAATTCCAATCCCAACAATATTGCTTCACCTACCTCATCCTAGCATACTGGAGAACGACACTTTCTTCCATTCAATGCCTCGAATGGAGCCATGTCGATACGTTCTTGATAACTATTGTTGTAGGAGAATTCTACTAATGGTAAGAACTTGTCCCAACTTCCTTTGAAGTCAAAGATACAGAGTCTTAATAGATCTTCTAGAGTTTTAATAGTACTCTCCGACTGCCCGTCCATCTGAGGATGATATGCCGAACTGAATCGTAAATCCGTGCCCATAGCTTTTTCCAAACTAATCCTAAATCGTGAAGTGAATCTTGGGTCTCGATCAGAAACTATGGATACTTTCATACCATGTAGTCTTACAATCTCATTTATGTATATACGATCATGACGTTCAGGTGAATAAGTTTCTCGTATAGGTAAGAAATGAGTAGACTTGACTAATCTATCGACAATGACCCAAATTGCATCTATGCCTTTAAAAACCTTGGGAAGACCAGTAACGAAATCCATGGTAATGTGCTCCCACTTCCATTCTAGAATCTTAAGTGGTTATAATGGACCTTTTGGCACTTGATGCTCCGCCTTGACACGCTAACAAGTTAGACACCTTGAGATAAACTCCGCGATCTCTCTTTTCACATTGCTCCACCAGAATGGATGTCGAAGATCACGATACATTTTGCTACTCCAGGATAGATTATAAACGGTGTGTTGCGCGCCTCCTTCATGATTTTATACTTCAAATCAGAGTTGTTAGGAACACAAAGTTTGGATTTGACTCAAAGTATTCATTCTTCATCGATTCTTGCTTCCGGAATAGCACCTTCTTGTACTTTTTCTCCTTATACGCATTAGCACCAGGTTTGTAGCTTGAGCGGCTTTAACTTTATTGATTAAAGTCGGTTCTACTCGTATATTTGACATCATCACGTGGGTCCTTGGAGTCTTTAACTCTATCTCCATCCTCTGTAAGTCATACCAAATGGGCCTTTGCGTTGACTATATCACACTCGTACCCGCATATGATCTTCTACTCAATGCGTCAGCTACCACGATCGCTTTTTTCAGGATGGTATTGAATGATATGATCATAATCTTTTAATAGCTCGAGCCAACGTCGTTGTCACATGTTGAGCTCCTTTTGGGTGAAGAAATATTTGAGGCTTTTATGATCTGTATAGACCTCCACTTTCTCTCCATACAGGTAATGCCTCCATATTTTAAGTGCAAAAATGATAGCTTCCAACTCTACATCATGAGTATGATAATTCCTCTCATATTTTTGAGTTTTTGTGAGGCATAGGCTATAACATTCTCATGTTGCATGAGAACACATCCTAACCCTCTTCCTGAAGCATCACTCTGGATAACAAATCTCTCTGAACCAGATGGTATTGTCAGAACAGGTTCTGAAATGAGTCTCTTCTTGAGTTCTTGGAAACTCTTCCCACATTCCTCGCTCCAACCAAATTTTATATCTTTTCGAGTCAGCTGAGTTAACGGAGTGGCAATTCAAGAAAACCCTTCCACAAATCTCCGATAATAACTAGCTAAACTTAAAAAGCTACGTACTTCGGTCACTGACCTCGGTTGCTCCCAGCTTTGTATTGCTTCAATCTTCATTGGGTCAATAGATATTCCGTGATTTGATATCACGTGCCCAAGGAATGCTACTACCTCAAGCCAGAACTTGCATTTCTTCAACTTGGCGTATAGCTTGTTCTCACGAAACTTTAAGAGTATCAGCCTCAAGTGTTACTCATGGTCTTCACGACTTTTGGAGTATATAAGGATGCAATCAATAAAGACAACAACAAAATGATCCAAATATTCTTTAAATACTCGGTTCATCATATCCATGAAAGCATCAGGAGCATTAGTCAATCCAAAAGACATGACTAGGAATTCGTAATGCCCGTACCGAGTTCTGAAAGAAGTCTTTGAAATGTCATCAGTTTTAATCTTTAACTGATGATATCCCGAACGAAGATCGATCTTTGAAAAGAATTTGGCACCTTTCAACTGGTCAAACAGGTCATCAATTCGAGGCAACTGGTACTTATTTTTAACGGTGAAATGATTTAGCTCCCGATAATCAATACAAATTCGCATACTCCCATCTTTTTTCTTTACGAATAGAACAGGAGCACCCCAAGGAGACGTACTAGGATGAATTAAACTGATGTCTAACAATTCTTGCAGTTGAGTTTTTAACTCTTGAAGTTCAATAGGAGCCATTCGATATGGGGCTCTGGAAATGGGTTTTGTACCGAGTTCAAGGTCAATACAAAATTTAATTTCTCGCTCTGGGGGTAGGTCAGGAAGTTCTTTAGGGAATACGTCAGAAAATTTATTAACAATAGAAATATCATTCAAATTTAACGTATTTTTGGTTAAATTCGTGACATGGGCTAAGAATGCTTGACATACATTTTTCAATAAATGAATGGCTTTATGGCTTGATATGACATTAATTGACTTTTGTTGTTCAGTTGCTTGAATTCGTATAATATGTTGGTTAGGAATATAAAAGCTAACAACCTTACAAAAACAATCAATTTTAGCATGATGAGTAGTTAACCAATTAATCCCTAAAATCACATCAAATGCAATTATTTTCAAAGAGATAAGATCGACATGTAACGTGAGGGTGCCGATTTGAATTAAACAAGATTTATAAATAGTGGATGTAATGAAGGTTTATCCCAATGGAGTTTCAATAAATAATTCAAAGTCTAATTTCTTCGGAGTTAAATTTAAACATTGAGTGCAAGTAGGAGAAATAAAAGAATGGGTAGAGCCGGTATCAAATAAGGTATAGACTTTGCACGAGTTTATGATTAGCTTACCAGTGAAGACTTCATTCGGGTTCCTCGCTTATCTTCACTCTCTCCATCCCAGCTGGACTTATCTTCACTACAAGATAAAATCAGGCTAGGTGACCTTCTTTTTTGCAATTGTAACACGCTTTGGATTGCTGCGTATAGTTTGGACTGATGTGTCCCTCCCCTTCGCATTTGTAACATACGACCGGTGGTCGTTCTCCTTCCTTGAAAACAGGTGTTGGTGTTGCTGTCCTTCCATCATTATTGAACCTTCTCTTCTTGAAATATCCACTTGACTCATTTCTTCTATTATCTTGGCTAAGGTTACCACAAAAGTGGTTACCATTTTTGGCATGTTGATTTCCTTCACGTTTGTTGTCACCTCTTTGATGACTGCTACCACTGGTATTATAGTTTTTTCGACAGTTATCTCTTGGTTGGGTTGACTCATTATTACACTCCAATAACTGAACCCTATTCACAATATCTGAATACAAGTAAATTTTATGAGAAATGATGTATTGACGTATTTTGGGTTTCAAACCTCTTAGAAACATTCGCGTTATTCGCTCTTCATTATCTACCAAATTGGATACAAACTGGGATAACTCAGGAAACTTAGCCTCATAATGCGATACAGTTATATTGTTTTGCTCCAACTTGATGAATTCTACCTCCTTCATGTGACGAATACTTTTAAGAAAGTACTTATCGTTGAACAATTCTTGGAAATTCTCCCAAGACATCTTTAGTGCGGCGGGTTGAGTACGTTTTACAGACTCCCACCAATGTCTGCTTCTCCTCGCAACATGAAGGTGCAAAGGCAACCTTTTGCTCCTCGGAGAATCCCAAGACATCAAATATCTTGGTGATCTATTTAATCCACGTCTCTGCCTTAAGTGATTATGGCTTTCCCAAAAACTCCAGTGGTCCTAACTCTTTGAATTACATAGCGGTGACCATCCGAGAGTTGTCAGTGCTTCCACATGCATTTTGAACATGAGTCTCTCTCGCCAGAAAGCTCTTAAACACCTCGTCGTTCATCATTTGGTCGGTGTTGTTATTTACATAAAGATTGTTGCCTTACCGATGCACATTATCCTAGTTATTAATCTATGGTGAGTCAACGGTCTCCTGTACTCCATTGCTTATTTCAACATTTTCAGATGCCATTTTCAAATACTTCCACAAAATAAGGGCTAATTGACATACCATATATTACCCCTATATTCTGACCGACCAATTAAATAACAAATAAACTTAGGTAGGTAATACTAGCGAAGGATTTACCCGTCTCTCCCCTCCTAGTTCTAGTCTCAAATCTCAGCCAGTGATCATATCCCTAAGCTCTGATACCTACTGTGACGCCCCCAAAATAGGTATACCTCACCTATTCTGAGTCGCCAAATACATGGTACAACATACGAATACAAACTTAATTATACAATTGTCGTGTAACATAAGCTAAGAGTTTTAACATGAATATTGTCTCCTAGACAATAGCAAAACTCAAATGAAGTCCTCATTACAATTATTATTACACTATTTCACAGAATAGTGAGGACTACTAAAGCAACCATCTAGATCGTCACTCCATTCCCTGACTAGTCCCAGCTATATTCTCATTTCCTGAAGAGAACAATGAAAACAAAGGGTGAGCTCAACTAGCCCAGTAAAGAATATTATGACTAAGATAATACAGAATAAATTATCGTTAGCCTTCAACAGTGTTAAACTAATAGAATACAATAGACAACAAGTTTAACTATAGCGAAACAAACAATCCATTAGAAGAGTCAAGTAGAACATGATTGTAAGACCCCAGCTTTTATGAATAAAGATGAATTTTTCTATAAATATCATTTTTGAATATTAAGGTTTAATTTGTTATAATATTAAAGTTGTGGGTATTATTTATAAATTTTGCAAAGTAAGCAAGTTGTTATATAATATTCGATTGGTCGGGAAATATTCGTTTTAACATGGAATATTCGTACGACGGGACAATCATTGGTGGACCCCACAACGTAATTATTGTCGGAATAAGAAAACGACAGAAATATCTTTTTATGAAACTAACGGCGGAAGTTTTACCGTTAACTGTTGAAATAATCGGTGTTAAAAGTACAGTAATACGTGTGGTTGCATAGTAGCACACGTTATTGATTATTGATGCTTACGTGAGAAGTCACCCAGTTATACTCTATTATTGCTATAATAATTGATGCATCATATATCTTATATTATTGATTCAATTATTATTATAGTATCATCTGTATAATATTTTATATTATTAAATTAATAATTGAGATGACAAGTTATTAATATTATTATTTGCAATATTGATGATGTCTAGAATTTCTGTCAAGGAGAGGTTTGGTCACCTAATTGTTCGCCAATAGGGAGAAATCCTTATTGGAAAGCCCCCTCTTTCTTGTGAATGACCTGGTTGTTAAATATTACGAATTATAATAATAATGATAAATGTTATTAAAAATATTGAGGTAATTTTTATGAAGTATTTGTTATAAATTGGCTTAATATATGGACCTTCATTTATCCATTTTTCAAAATAATCGGTAAAAAGTTATAAGGGTGGGGGCCACATGTGGAGGCCATATGTGGGGCCTATGTGTGGAAGAAAAAAATGAAATGAGATGGAGTTTGCAGGATTCACGGGTGGTGGATGAAAGTAATATTATATATATATATATATATATATAGATATATATGTATATAGGTTTTGGTGGAAAATGGAGTACTAAGTCAGAATAGTGAATTAGAAATGGGAGGGGGAATATGATAACTTGGTCGGGAGGGAGTAATGATGTTATTATTATTATTATTATTATTATTATTATTATTATTATTATTATTATTATTATTATATTATAATAAGTTTTATTTTTTATGAAAAATAGAATATATTATATTTTATATAAAGTTATTTGTTTTACTTGAATTTATAATATTATTTTTAAAAACGGACGTCTTAAGATTTTCAAGTTTCAGCCCGTGAATTTTTGACTGATTTCCTACTGTTGGTCCGTGAGAAATTTTTCTAAATAGTATCCTTTCCGTTCTCCTATAAATACAATGCTTAGTTAGAATTGAAAAATCACACCAGAATCAGAGAATTTTTCTTCTATAATCTTGAGCGTATTTCTTTAGAGTTTAAGAAAGCTTTGAGCGTAGAAGATAGTGAAAGTTTTCTTCAAGAATATCCCCGCTATACCAGTTGGAATACTCTTTTTTCAAGGTAAGGGATGCTATTTTTGTTCAATATTAGCTTGAAATAATATTTTCTTCCATACTCTGTAGTATGTAAGTAATATTATTTCGTTTCAGATTTTGAATTCTATACTCATTTGGTTAATGTTTTGGCTTCTATACTCCATGAAATTAGTAGAATATCCTTCATATTTGCGCTTCATCCAGTATCTTTTAATGGAAATATTATTTTGAGCATTCTTGATCAGTTTTAATTTTTTCATGCCGGAGTACTATTCACGGGTTACTATTCCCGAATTACTATTTATGGGGTATTATTCACTAAATTACTATTCACCCGGAGTACTATTCATGATAAAAATTGATTTGTTTTCTGTCCAAATTATTTTTGGTACAATATTATTCTTGAATTTTACTCCGCAGAGCAGTATCATGTTGACAATTTGGACGTTATTGATTTCTGGATAAATTAAATTATAAATCTTTAAAAATTTAACCTTTGCTTTCATTTAATTGAATTCTTATATCATTGTCATCATCTTCATGTTTATATTATGATGAAAGTCATCTGTGGTCGTAGTGCATAGATGGACTTGGTATGATTATGACCAAGGATTATTCGGTATTATCATGACCGTAATGTTACAAATGATGTGATAAAAGTCCTCATTGGCCCGTAGTGCATTAATGGACAGTTTTTGGCATGACCATGACCATTGATGAATACACGAATATCCTTGGCCCGTAGTGCATGGATAATTTGTGGTCGTGATACTAAAGAATATCCTTGGCGGCAGTGCAGGGGTGATTCGATGATGTGGATTATTTATTAAGCTGAGTCTCGACGATAAAAGTGATGAAAAACTTTTTAAATCATAGAAGATAGTAGATATCATGTTCTAAATATTCATATAAATATTTATAAAAAAATATTCGTATCTAAATTTTATAAATTTTAGATTAAATATTTATAAATTTATAAATTTTAAAGATAGATTTATATGAATATTTGTTTTTAAATATTTATATGAATATTTAGAGATAAAATTATAAATATATATATATATATAAATATTCATAGTTACATTATATAAATATTTATAAATAATAAAAATATGATATTTAATACTAAGGATATTATGCACAAATTATTGTAAAAAAAATATATTATTTAATATAAGTAAATTTTTAAATTGAGATTACATAAAATAATAAGAACTTTTATTCTTAGACGGAGAGAGTAACTTAAATCATGAACATATTTTTAAGTCCAAAAATAAAACATAAAAAGAAGAATAGTAATGGTATACCCCTAGCTATTCTTAGTTCTCCTTTTATCTTTTTTCCAAATATATTATAAAATTAAATTATAATACTATCAGTTCTAAGAGAAAACATAAAAGATGAAGAGAAATTTATTTTGTTTTATGAACTAAAACAGAATAAAGTTATTTAAAAATAACTTATAAGTCATTCCTAATAAGTTAGTTTGACCCATATTTAATATAATATCAATTTTATCCCTATTTTATTTAATTTTTTTAAAAAAATGAATTTGTAAAAAAAAAGGGCTTATACAACGTCACTTTAATTGGCGTTAGAATTTTTTTTATTTTTTTATTGCTGAAGTCTTATATACTCCTTCATTTTCAACGACGATGACAGAAAATAAATATAAAAAAATATTGATGTTTGTAAACAAGTATAAGAGATCAAAGAAATTTAAAAAAAAAGAAGATTCCAACGTCAGTTAAAGTGATGTTATATTTTTTTCTTCTTTTTTATAAATTTACTTTATAAAAAAATTAAAAAAAAAATTAAAATGCCGATTAGTTTGGCATTGGATCACATTTTTATTTTTTACAATTTTGCGTGTTTTTTTTGATTGAGACGAGTTTTGGGGTTCATTTTTTATATTATTAATAGTTATAAATAATATTATTATTATACTAATTTTTATTAAACTTGCCAGCTTATTTGAGATTGGGATTTCGGACGACTTATAGTTAATCTCAAACACCCTTTTAACACTTTTATCATCATATGTTGGAAATACATTCCTCTAAAATTAATTATATTTTTTTAAAAAAGAAGAAAAAGGGAAAAAAAAGGAAAATTGCAAAACATAAATATGTGACATCAGGGTCGGATGACACGGGTTAAATCCGATAAAACTAACCCATGGAGGTTACTCATAAATAACCATTATGCCTTCGCCTCCGTATGTTATTTCCTCTCACGAAAAACTCTCCTCTATCCTCTCTCTCTGCACACCTATACGGCTATCCATTATACACAGTCCCTCTTTCTTTCTCTCTCTTCCACCGCCAAAATTCCCTTCTTTCTCTCTCTACAATTCGAATGCACAAACCGCATAGAATCCGCCAAGTTTCCGATTATCATCCCGGTTGTTTGCCACCGGTGTAATTGAGGGTTTCTTTCAAGGTTTTGGTTCCGATCAGTATCTGAAACGAATATGTCGTTTGGTGTCTAGGGTTTTGTTGGCGCCAATGGCTCCAGGGCGTAGACGTGGAGCAAGGAGCGAAGACTAAGAGTGAGTTGAACTTGGGAGATCTTGTGTGTGTAACCTAATTTATTCTTGCTTCAAAATGTTTTGATATTTTTGTACAAGTTATATATGTGTTCATTTTTTTATAGATCATTTTCGGCTGGTTTTCATTCAAGTTATGCAATGTAATCTTTGGGTTTTATTTTTTGGCTATGAAAGATATTGGGGCTAATTGCTTTCTATGAATGATAGATGATGATCTGGGTTTCAGTTTCTATATCTTTATTGATATAAACACGTGGGACTCTGTTTATGCATTTCACACCTGTAGAATGAAGTGTTTCTGTAGAGATATGACTTTTGTGGATTATAGCTATTTTATACATAAATGGTATTTTTATGATATGACATTTCAGCTTCTCTTCTAGTTTAATTTATGATTGCACACACAACTGTATAGGCTGTTTAGTCATAGCATATTGGAATCTGATAATTTGTTTAGTTATTGGTTTGATTATTAATCCCTAATAATATTATTTTTACGAAACAAATTCTTTTGTGGTCATAATTGGTCAATTTTCTTATATGAGATCTTTTTGTGCAATTGAATGTGTGTCATTTTCTTTATTCTAGAGTTTTATTTAGTTATTTTTTTTGTTTAACTGTAGATATATCTCTTTTCAATTTGCATACTAATTTGAACTCTATCCATTCCATAAATATGAGAACATATTTGAATGGTTTAAAATTATTTAATTTTAAATTTAACATAAAATAATAGATATTTAAATTAATATTATTGTTAGATATGTGTGTGTGTGTGTTGATATAATGATATAAAGTGATACGGGTACACATAAGAATTATAAGTTAAATATTTTACCTTTTGTGTGTGTGTGTGTTGTGCTGTTTTTTACTAAATTGATTTAAGTGTTTGCATTTCTCCAGCATAATAATAAATATATGAGCAAACATTCATTTTATCATTTAAAGCTACATTTTAGGAATTCCTTTTTTCTTAAGGCCATTGTGGTAAGGACTGAAATGCAAATTGCCCTCTCCCCCAATGAATAAAAAATATTGTACCAAAATCCCAAAGTTGTTCATCAAAGAAAAATATTATCTTTCATCTGTTGAGATTATTTTGGGATTTGGAGAGCAGTTTTTTTAGGAACAGTAGTTTTTTTCATGTATTGTGCTTGCTTTAGTACATTTCATGATATATGTTACTTTGTCAATTTATTAATTTATAAAAAGTATTCATTTGGGCTTGAATTTTCCAGGTTGACAGACCTGAAGATTGGAAAAAAACTCCAGACCCTAAGAAATGTTTTGTGCACTTTTTTGGAACAAATGAAATGGAAGTATCCTTTGGGTAAAAAAATTCATATTTGTTGAAGTACATTAAATGCGTTGCATGGGTGCTTGATTTCCAGATGCGCCTTCATTTAGTCTTGGAAATGGAAGAAAAGAAAAATTAGTTGAAGAAGATGGGGACTCAATAGCATTATGGTGTCTGATTGTGATCCTAACTGTGCAAGTACTATACTTTGGAAGTATGGTTCTTGATTTTAGAAAGAAAAAAGACAAGTAGAGGAAGGAGATGACTTGGCTCAGATGATTTGGCTTGCCATGAGGTTGTAGATTTTTTTGGCGGTTTAGTTGCCAATCATTATTCATTTGCAAATGCATCATTGCCTCATTGGTTGATATGTAGCAAGTATGTTTAAATATTCCTTTTCATCCTTTTTCATCAAATAATATTCCTCATGTCCTAAAAATTTGTGGTTTTATATGATAATTGATAGATCCACAATGTTAATGTCATTTTTTCTGATTTTACAACAGACCTTGATGAGATTGATGACCCAATGTAATGAAAAGGGGTTTGAACTAGAGGTTAGTGAGCCACTAAATGTTTCTGTTAATTAAAATATTATTTGGGTCAGTACGGAAGGGATATTGCAATAAAAAAATGACTATATTATATATTTATATACATCGATAGTTCAATGCACCACAGTTCAGCTAAGTTTCGCAGTTTAATTGTTACTTGATTTAATCCAAAACAATTGTGGTGCATTAATGAAATATTCACAATCTTTGGCTTTCTATGTAGAATTAGATGACCACATATGAAAGCTTTTTAATCTACCTGGTTCTTGTGGTCTATTTAGCCTGATGTCATGTTGGTAGACCATCTTTGTGGATGGTAATTGTTGCATATTCATCCTCTTATTTTTAGTGATTCAAGGTTTTTCATGCTTCCAACTTTATTAAATCAGTAAGTTTTCTTAAATCCAAGCCAAAAACTCCTGGTACGAACCATTTGACATGCTACCAATACCCTTTGCAGCTTACAATTTGCCTTAAAATGCTGGAGACATAGCTCGAAAGTTCATAAAAGATCTGCAGGTGCTGTCCTTCATAGATGCTGAGGTAGGTTGATATTATTTCTTATACAGATTTTGAAATCCAGTTTATCCCTTAACTGAAAGAATTGAGTTTTTGATTCATTGCCCTTCTAATTTATGTTTTTATGTTCATAATCTTATCTGGGCAGTGAATTGTTAGTTTCGCTTCTAAATATTCATTTCTTAATATACTACCCAAATTTACAATTTTTAAAATTAAAAGTTACTAAAATCTATATATTCAGCCACACATTTAACATTTGACTGCCAAATATACAATCTACATTCAACTTTTGAATGCAAAAAAGAAATGGTTATGTTTTTAGGGACAACTCATAAGCAATTTGGTCTTTTCTTTGCTGCTCTGTGATTTGTTATTCTGGGAAATTGGTGAACCCAAAAAAATTAATAGCTTTACTTGTTTTTTTTATGTTGTATATATATAAAATGCATAAGCATTATGCGTTATTTGTTCTCTTAAACTCTTAATCATCTTTAGTGCCATCAGTATGGATTATTTTGTTTACTTCTTTAGTAGAATAGGATTTGGTTCTGTGAAGTAGTTTTCAACCCCTTAAATATATGTTTTTGCCCTGTACTCATTGTTTTTTACTTTCAATATGAACTTATTTTCCATTTGAAATCTAAGTTTTAAAAAATTTGTATTTTATAAGTTTTATATAATCTGTATATCGTTTATCCTTCAGAAAATTCTTTGTTCTTTATTGTCAGCCATATTATTTTAAATTTGACCTTATCATGTGTGCATGGCTATAAGAGGATTCAATTTCAATGACATGAGAAAATTTGGCCTTTTGTTTCTTCCACATTGATCATATGCTTTTGATAATTTAGTTATTTTCTCCTACAGTAAGTATTGTTATCTGTTAGCATACAGTAGGAAATATGATGGATCCTATTGACTGTAGTATGGAAAAAGTTTTTTTAGATGTATTAGCTTCACAATATAAGGAGATAACTGATAAGGATAAGGGGAAGAAATTACTTTCATGTGGTATTTGCTGGAGATTGGTTATGTTCATATTCTTAATCAATAAATAACTTGACTTGGTGCTCCTATGTTACAGAGTTCCACGGAGATGGATTTTTTCTCAGAATATGGTGATGCCAGCTGATACAAAATTCAGGAGGTTATCAGGAAGGGAAGCTACGGTGTTGTTTGCTCAGCCATTGATACCCATACCGGTGAGAAAGTAGCAATAAAGAAAATACATGATATTTTTGAACATCTCTCTAATTCTTCTAGAATTCTTCGCAGCATTATTCATGCTAAGTAATTCCTATTATATACAAAAGTTTAAGTAATTTATCTCAAAATCTCTCCTTATTTCAGTGGAAAATTAAGTGCCTTTAGTTGGAATATTCAGTGGATTTTATGCCAACTTTTATTTTCTTTTTGAAGAAAACAATTGGGAGTGATACTTTTTAGTCAAACATGCAGCATACAAAAATGTGGTTTCTCTGTTTCTTGCTCTGTGTATACATGTAATTGATCAATGCACGGCTCGCATAGTATATGCATGTACTATGTATATATAGTATTTGCTAATGATATTGTACTACATATATGTATGCACTACGTATATACAGTATTTGAATCTTTTTACATAAGTCCAAGTCTATTAACCAAGAGATATATGACTCATTATTCAAGTATTTAGACAAACCAAATTCTCAATCAGCATCATTTACTTTTTCACACAGGTAATTGTCACTAGTCATTGGTCTTTGAATTGAAGTTGACATTGTTGATGGATCAGTTGCACTATGAGTTGCATATCTATTTGTATGTTAGAAGTTGCTGTCAAATATTTTAATATGAGCACCATGCGTAACTGTGATTCTGTTCAGTTTTACAGTTGGAAGTTATTAATCTGATGGTTAACAATTTTGATGCTGCAAATGTCTACCACCGAGATTTGAAACCAAAAAATATTTTGGCAAATGCAAATTGTAAACTTAAAATTTGTGATTTTGGTTTGGCGAGAGTTGCATTCAATGATACACCTACTACTATATTTTGGACGGTATGTGATCTAGAACCATGATACATGAATTTTCAACTTTCACTCGTTCACTTTTGTACATATGTTTTTGAATTATACTGTATGGACTATATGAGTCATTATTAACTTTTACACTGATATTTTATAGGATTATGTTGCTACAAGATGGTATAGAGCTCTAGAATTATGTGGTTCTTTTTTCTCTAAGGTGTTGTTTACGTACTGTGTCTAGATATTTATGTTATCAGTTCTTATGTTGAGCTATAGAGATTAATACAAAACACCTTGTGGTTTAACCCTTTTTAGCTTATAAACCCTGTGGAATTCTTTTTAACACGTTGGGCCATACATCAATTTAGTTGAACTGCCAAGTGAAAATCAAGTTCAAGATTGATGAGATATTTTATAAAGTTAAATGTTGAGGTGGTTAATTTATGTTACTATTTCCATATATCGACTCGCAGTTATCAGCTAAATAGTCAATACTAGTGCTACCCAGTACTTTGTTGGACAATAAATAATGTTTCGTGGCAGTTATGCATATACACTGTTGGAGAATAAATAATGTGTCAAGAGCAACACAGTAAATTTTGCTATATAAGTTATTGTCTTATGAACTAGAACTTTTAAATTTCTTGCACCTTTCAAAGACATGTTTGTAGTTACTTTTTGTTAAGATAAATATAAAAATCTCATACTTGTGCTAATGATTTGATTTTACGATGAATTTGGATGCAGTATACACCTGCAATTGATATATGGAGTATAGGCTGCATTTTTGCGGAGGGTTTAACGGGGAAGCCACTATTTCCTGGAAAAAATGTCGTTCACCAGCTGGATTTGATGACAGATCTGCTAGGGACACCTTCAATTGACACCATTTCTAGGGTATGTTTCTTACCCCTTAACTTTCTTTTTGATCATATTTGCTAAAGTCTATAATTATCCTCCCAACCTCTGCAAACTTGCTTGGGTATCAACTTTCTTGTTTATTCATTCAGGTTCGAAATGAAAAGGCCAGGAGATACCTTACTACCATGAGGAAGAAGCAACCTGTTCCTTTGGGTTAGAAGTTTTATAATGCAGATCCTTTGGCATTGCGACTATTAGAAAGGCTACTTGCTTTTGACCCAAAAGATCGGCCAACTGCTAAAGAGGTTTGTCACGAGTATACATCTGTCCTTAGACATATGTACAAGTACCGAGAGTCGTTATCATTTATGATACTCTTCTATACTCTAATATGTTCTGGATTGTAGTTGGATTAGTGTTCAACATTATATTCTTTTCTTTATGTAATAAGGCACTGGCGGATCCTTACTTCAATGGACTTGCCAAAGCAGATAGAGAACCGTCTTACTAAGTTCATGTGGTGATCTATTTGCTTCATTTTTCTGACTTGCTATTATTTTTAAATATGTGCAAGAAGACTGCTTCTACGACCTGCCTTACAGTACTGGGTATCAAATTTCCGTGCTACGTTTATGGAGACAAGGGACGAAATTATGTAGTGTACTCTCTCTCTATATGTAGATATATACTTTGATTGAAGAACTGTGGTAGCTTTAGATGGTTAATTGTAAAGATAATGAATGATTATGTAGTGGATGATTTTATTAAGTTAATAATATTTTAGTTTTTTGTATTTTTGCCATTATTTGTTATGGGGACATTGAGCTAGCCAAGTATACAAAAAAATGACAAATTTTGATTTGGCAACAATATAATTCGTTACCAAAGCATTGGACAAGTTTTAATATAGCAACAATTTTTTATATATTTAGCAACAAATTTTCGTTGCTAATGGCATTAAAAATATAATATTTGGCAACGAAAAATTAACCTAATAACAACGGAGAGGATATTGTTGCTAATACTAACATAATATGCAACATTTTTTATCGTTGCAAATTATATCAACTTTCGTTGCACATTTAAAGAAACGGTAACATATAATGTCGTTGCTAATTGATGACTTTCGTTTCTATTGAAAAATAACCAGTAACAAACATTTTCGTTGTTGACTCAGCATAATGTCGTTGCCAAATAGTATAATTAGCAACGAAAATAGTTGCTAAAAAATTTACATTCCGCAACGAAAACAAACTTAGGCAACAATTTTCATAATTTATTGCAACGAAAAATGTCATTGCAAAATGGTGTCAATTGCAATGAAAATATATGGTCGTTGCAAAAAAAAGAGTTTATTTCGTTGCCAATTAGCAGGCTTCTGCAACGAAATGAGGTTTTTAGAAACAAAATTTTAATTATTCTGCAACAATACATTTTGTTGCTAAAGGATCGATGTCTCTGTACGAAAGACAAATTTCGTTACAAAATGTATTACTTTTGGCAATGAAAAAAAAAACGTTCGTTGCGGAACAATTAGCAATGCTCATTGCACAACGAAAGACGCAACGACAGTAAAGTCGTTGCCAAAACCCTTTAGCAACAAAATTTTGCACCTTTAGCAATGAAAATCGGTTGTTGCTGAAGCCCCATTTTTTTGTAGTGAAGGCACCACTGTACTGGGATCTATATGCACCGAAAGGTCTGAATTCAGCTAGAGTCTATTTTACATGTCACAATTTCGAGTATCAAGGGACTGCACCTGCTTCAGAATTAGCATCTTGTGGTCTTGATATTAGCCAATTAAACAGGCCAGATAGGATGCAGGACCACTCATCTCATGACAGTGTCAATCCTATTAAGGTGGTGGGACTTTTATTCAGCTATGACCTACTTGGAGTGATTTTATAATGTTAAGGTAGTGTATGTTAACATGTTCCTGTCTTTTTCAGGGTGCCATCGTGTTCTCTAACATTTTAACAGCAGTATCACCAACCTATGCACAAGAGGTGTGGGCTGCGGAGGTATGGATACTATAGTGACTCGCTCTATGATGCCATTCTTTTTTTATTACAAGGAAAGAGCCCAATGATGCCATGTAAATTGCTGTAATATGTTTAGGGACAGGTCACTGGACTAGGGAAAACAAACTCTGATATATGAATACATAAGCCAGATTTATTGCTTTTCTGTTCTATCTGTTGATTTTCGTTAGTTAGTTATGTTTTTTTGTAAATCATATGTAGCTAGATTTATTTCATGATTATTTTGTACCATTCCATGATTCTTTAGCCAGTTCCTGGTTTTGTGTAGCCATGTCCAATTGTCCATGATCCTAGCAATTGTATACTACAACTACAAATGTTAATGATCTTATATCATCATACCATGGCAAAGCGAAATTCTGTTTGTGAGAATCTTAACAAATGTAGATTGTGAACAGTGCACATAGAAGCATCTGATTTGGATGTGACATCCTCATCCATTTCATGTATATGTTGCATAGTCCTCTTCTTGGCGCTTCTAGTGGATTTAATAACCTATCAAATAAAGAAGTTGAAATAGACACAACGTGGATCAGAGAGTATCTGAGTCAAATTATCTGTGTCAATATGAAGAGAAGAAATAAAATATAGCTTACTCTACTTTTTGGTAAAGAGTAGTTTTTTAAATGCAGACCATGAATTACTGGAACTAGCTGCATCTTTCCAATCATCTTCTGGTAAACTGTTGGGTAAAATCTAGTTACGCACAACACGCAAGTATACGTGGTCAACAAGTAATAAAGTAATAAGTTAAGTATCGTTCCCACAGAGAATTATTTAATAAAAATCACCAAGTACTAACCCGTAACCAACTCAATCTTATTTAAACAAATGAATTTAATGTTATAAATTAAAATATTTAACTAAACTAATTCTAATTACCACTAATTAAAAATCAGATTATGGAGAATTAAGATCACAACTTCACTTATTGCTTCATTTAGGTTAACACACTTCTCATCAATTATTCTCTATCCCAAATTGTTAATCAAGAACACGAAAGTAGTATTAACCACCTCTCGATGCACTAATACCATATTAACGTCAATCCACAATTAAGATAGAAATCCGTTAAACACCTTAACCAACTAACCCACTATATCTCTATGTGAATTACAATTGAAGAAAGTTGAAGAACAAGTTCTCTATAAGATTACATGCGGCGTCAAGCATATCTCTACCTTAACACTCATCAAGTTTAAGCTACTAACAAAATCCTGAACACATGCTATCATGATTAGATCTAAATCTATACTTCATCTCTCGAGTTCATATAGATTATCACGGTAATTAATGGCCAATCAATTAAACAATTAATTCCAAATCATAATAGACAATTCTCACAATAGAAAATACTAATTGATAACGAAGCATATTAAAATAAACTACACAATAAGATCCATTGTAATCTCAAACAAAGAATTAGTTCATGATTATTGAATTTAAACTAAGAATCCACAATTGAATAATCATTAAAAGATAAAAATAGAAGAAGATGAGAAGAAATAATCTATTGTCAGTAGACTTGACGCTCCCTCCTTGCTCCTACTTTGAATCTTCAATGGTCTCCAAGTTGCTTCAATCTCCAAATCTAATTAGAACTAGGGTTATGTTCTAATCTAAAGGAGTGTTTTATCTAGTCTAATCTCTGTAATCCCCACTTATTTTATGCCTTACATCATGTATTTATAGGTTACAAGTCTAATTTTTAGCTTAGGAACAAACCCAATCCAATTTGGAGTCAAAAAGGTGTCAATATTCGCCCAAAATGCGTCCAGGCCCGCACCAAGCCTTTCCCCAGCGCCCCAACGCTGGGCACGGCGCTCAAACTCTGCTTCCTAGTGCCTAGGCGCTTGAGAATGTACTGTCTGGACCGCCTAGGCGGTTGCCTGCAGAAAGCTTGGGTCGTGTGGAGCGCCTAGGCGCTTGATTTGGCCTTGGATGGACCGCCTAGGCGCTTGCTCCTTTTTCCAACATTTTCTGCTCCGACGTCCTTTGGAAAAATGGCCATAACTTATTCGTACGAACTCCGATTTAGATGATTCAAGATGTTCTGGAAATAGGAAAAGTAGATCTACAACTTTCATTCTTGAAGTTTCGCGAAATAATATCCGGAGCTATAGTCAAATTGGCTCTGAAGTGACTGCTGTGTAAATGGCAAGCCGAAAACGCGAATCTAGCCACCCCAAACATCGATCCAAGTAACTTTTGTCCCAATTCCTACAAAACAATATAAAACATGCATGAATAGATACAAACACATAAAAACATCCTAAAAGACTTGAGAACAACAATAAATTAAGCTTGAATGTATCCAATTCATGTGTATAAAACTCACTCATCAAATACCCCAAACTTAAACATTTGCTTGTCCTCAAGCAAAAACACAAAAATGTTATGCAATGCAATGTAATGAAACTAATCTATATGCCTACGAATCCAACATTAATGACATAAACAAGTCTATTTAACCGTCCTTAGAGAAATCAAGTAAACATGATAATACATCATATTTAAACAAATCAGTAATTTCCCAATCAATCATCAAATCTTAGACTGTTATCACTGATATAGTGCGTGTGTGCTCCACAACAATGTTAACTGATATAAAGTCAAATTTAAGACATAATAGATATCTTCGAAAGCATCATACAGTGCAAATTCACAAAATTCACGAACAAGCTAGATCCAACTAAAGTCAAACATCCACCAAGTTCAAGAGTCCAATCCGGGATACTTATGCTTTACTTTTCATCACGGGGGCTTTTTGCTCTTTTCCCATTTTATTATATTTCTTTTTTTTTATTTTTTTTCTTTTTTTTAACCATGACTGTGCAATGTCTCATTCCATTAGGCTAACAGTGTCACCCCTTAGCGAGCTTTCGACCAACGACTCCCAGACCATATAAGACCTTAGGGCGCTAGGTTTTAAGATACCCCTTCGGGCGTACTTGCTCAAGTAACAAAGGCCCCAAAACAAAACTAGCCACGGTAATTTTTATCTTATTTTTTTCTTTCTTTTTCTTTTTTTTAACGAAGCTTATATATCCCAAATTTTCCCCCCAAACTTAAGTTTTTATCAAAATTTAGCCATCTCCGCCTATTCATGTCTTTCATTCCTTCACATTAGTATTATCCTTAAGAAATCCATTATGTATCAATTTAAACTTAATCAGTCAACATATCTGTTATTAACGTGATAACCTTAATTATACCAGTTTCAAACAGGAAAAGATTCAATTCATAACAAGAAATCACATCAAAGCCTGAATATTCAATACTATACTTATCTACTTAACTCAAGTCTCATCATTGGCCAAAATAGACTTTTACTATCTAACAGTTGGAATCATACAAATATAAACTAACTGCAACAAACATAGTAAACTAATTACTATTTTTGCGATTTTTAATTTTTAATTTTTTTTAAACAAAAAAAACTGAATGCAAAAACTAAATGTAAATAACCCGAAAACATAACGAACTACAATGTAAATAACTAACTACATGCAATACGACACTAAAATGCCCCAAACTTAAACTAGACATTGTCCTCAATGACTGAAATAGAAAAAAATTAAAGCAGAGGACTTCCCTGAAAATATAGCAATCGTCCTCCTTGCCCGCTAAGTTTGGAGAATATGCTAAGCACATGGAACAAATTGGGCACCACACTTGAATTTGACTTGAATAACCTGTAAAACCATGATAGAAGCAATTTTATTAATTCCTAAATAAATGCAAATTCAAAACTACTAATATAAAACTTAATAAAAACTAAAAATAAAAATTAAACTTGGGTTGCCTCCCAATAAGCGCTTGTTTTATAGTCTTTCAGCCTGACTTTTTCTGGTCAATGCTATCCAATTCCTCTTCGAAAGTTGAGGAACCCTCCATCCATCGGAAATAATATAGCTTTTGGTAGGTTCTCATTTGTGATAGCCATCGAGTTAAAGTCACCTAGCATACTTTGTTTAAATATATGCCCAATTGAGAATGTTGAATAACTAGGTGCTTTTCCATCTGTTGAGCCTATGATTCGATTGGGGCTTTGAGGCTTTGCAAGAACAACTGGCTCTTCTTCTATCTTTTCCTCCTCATCCCACCATGGCTTCACATTTGTAGTAGCTCTCATGTCATAAAGAGCCTTGCCGACGACATGACTACCAAGCGGGCACGGTTTTGCAAATCTAACTGGACCCTTGATCTTTGGCGGAGAAGGAACTTGGGGCACTAATAACATCGGTTCATCCTTATTGGTACTCATAGTTAGTTCTTCACCGACCTTATTTTCATTATCCCCACTTGTCTCCTCTTTTTCAACATCTCGTGTCTCATCCAGTTGTAGATTTGGCTCGAGCACTTCATCAATCTCGGAATCCTCATCATAACACTGATTGTTTTGAGGACATTTGTTCAAGGCTTTGAGTATTTGATCCACATGGTTCTGCAGATTTTGCATTGATATCTCTTGATCAATCCTCCTCTCCTCATTTGATGCTATGAACTTGGACAACAATTCCTCCAACTTTGACTTTTCTTCTTTTAATGGAGGTTGATATGAGAATTCCGGTGTGTATGTTGGATTTGGAGTAGAGTATTGGTCTTGATAGTTGTAACTCCATGAAGAATCCGGGTGATACCCCCAAACTTGATGATAATTATCATATACATTCTGATTGAGGTAGTTACCACCATACTGTACCGGCCCATGATTGATGGTGCATTGATTACTCGGGTGATTGCCAGCACAATAGCCACAGGTAACTGCCATCCTTCGACTCTGTTGGGCTGCGATAACGTCCAACTTCCTCGAAAGTTCTTCAATTTGTGCTGACATTGCGGAGAGTGTCGCGAGTCTGTCAATCTCCGCTTCCTTTGGTTGGGTCATGTTCGTGTATGGCCATCGATACGCAAAGTCATCCATGGTACCTGAAAAGAAAGAAATATAGGAAGAGAATTAAAAATAAAAATAAAAATGTTTAAATTAAGACTAATTTGATTGAAGCTAATATTGGTAAAACTGTATTAAACTAATTCCCCGGCAGCGGCGCCAAAAACTTGTTGGGTAAAATCTAGTTACGCACAACACGCAAGTATACGTGGTCAACAAGTAATAAAGTGATAAGTTAAGTATCGTTCCCACGGAGAATTATTTAATAAAAATCACCAAGTACTAACCCGTAACCAACTCAATCTTATTTAAACAAATGAATTTAATGTTATAAATTAAAATATTTAACTAAACTAATTCTAATTACCACTAATTAAAAATCAGATTATGGAGAATTAAGATCACAACTTCACTTATTGCTTCATTTAGGTTAACACACTTCTCATCAATTATTCTCTATCCCAAATTGTTAATCAAGAACACGAAAGTAGTATTAACCACCTCTCGATGCACTAATACCGTATTAACGTCAATCCACAATTAAGATAGAAATCCGTTAAACACCTTAACCAACTAACCCACTATATCTCTATGTGAATTACAATTGAAGAAAGTTGAAGAACAAGTTCTCTATAAGATTATATGCGGCGTCAAACATATCTCTACCTTAACACTCATCAAGTTTAAGCTACTAACAAAATCCTGAACACATGCTATCATGATTAGATCTAAATCTATACTTCATCTCTCGAGTTCATATAGATTATCACGGTAATTGATGGCCAATCAATTAAACAATTAATTCCAAATCATAATAGACAATCCTCACAATAGAAAATACTAATTGATAACGAAGCATATTAAAATAAACTACACAATAAGATCCATTGTAATCTCAAACAAAGAATTAGTTCATGATTATTGAATTTAAACTAAGAATCCACAATTGAATAATCATTAAAAGATAAAAATAGAAGAAGATGAGAAGAAATAATCTATTGTCAGTAGACTTGACGCTCCCTCCTTGCTCCTACTTTGAATCTTCAATGGTCTCCAAGTTGCTTCAATCTCCAAATCTAATTAGAACTAGGGTTATGTTCTAATCTAAAGGAGTGTTTTATCTAGTCTAATCTCTGTAATCCCCACTTATTTTATGCCTTACATCATGTATTTATAGGTTACAAGTCTAATTTTTAGCTTAGGAACAAACCCAATCCAATTTGGAGTCAAAAATGTGTCAATATTCGCCCAAACGCGTCTAGGCCCGCACCAAGCCTTTCCCCAGCGCCCCAACGCTGGGCACGGCGCTCAAACTCTGTTTCCTAGCGCCTAGGCGCTTGAGAATGTACTGTCTGGACCGCCTAGGTGGTTGCCTGCAGAAAGCTTGGGTCGTGTGGAGCGCCTAGGCGCTTGATTTGGCCTTGGATGGACCGCCTAGGCGCTTGCTCCTTTTTCCAACATTTTCTGCTCCGACGTCCTTTGGGAAAATGGCCATAACTTCTTCGTATGAACTCCGATTTAGATGATTCAAGATGTTCTGGAAAGAGAAAAAGTAGATCTACAACTTTCATTCTTGAAGTTTCGCGAAATAATATCCGGAGCTATAGTCAAATTGGCTCTGAAGTGACTACTGTGTAAATGGCAAGCCGAAAACGCGAATCTAGCCACCCCAAACATCGATCCAAGTAACTTTTGTCCCAATTCCTACAAAACAATATAAAACATGCATGAATAGACACAAACACATAAAAACATCCTAAAAACTTGAGAACAACAATAAATTAAGCTTGAATGTATCCAATTCATGTGTATAAAACTCACTCATCATAAACCAGCAACCAGGATCTTGAGTGTTGCAAATCTTGTCAGGAGTGCTCTTAGGCAGGCTGACAAGCCTAGATTTGTATCTGCATTTTGTCAATCCAACTGTGGTGATGTTAGTCCAAATGTTCTTGGCACATTCTGCACGGATAGTGGGTCACCTTGCGATTTCAATCAAAGTACTTGCGGTGGGAAGAATGAGTTGTGCTATGGCCGAGGACCAGGGTACACATATTTCTGTGTGCTTAGATTTTTTGATGTGTAACATATTTGGTCTTGTTACTGATGTATTATTTTCATGCACAGCTACCCAGATGAATTTGAAAGTACACGTATTATTGGAGACAGACAATTCAAAAAAGCTATAGATCTTTTCAACAAAGCATCTGAGCAGTTGAAGGGGAAGGTTGATTATCGTCATGCTTATCTGGACTTCTCGAAACAGAAAACCAGGAAATTGCTCTGAAACAGAAAACCAGGAAACATTTCACCCTTGAACGAATATTTAATAATCATATTTAACTAAAAATCCAACATGTTACCTGAAGACCCCCATCCCATCCTCTTTTTGAAGATTAGTTTAATATCATCGTGACACCTTCTAAAAACTATTTATATAGATTTCTTACAAGTTATAATTTGGTGTAGTTAATTGCTATTTTCATAATTCAATGATTTTAGTGGTTTTTGTGGTGAGAAATTCCTTTTTCTTCTCGTTAGATTATAATATGCTCAAGGATGTTAAGAGAGTTGCTGAATCTGCTCAAAGAAGGAGAGGTAAAATGTGCGGATATTCTTACTTTAGGCTTCCTTTCCCTTTTAAAACTCTTAGTAGTGCTGCAGCAAGCCGGAGGACAAAAATCCTGTTTCTCTCAAGTGGAATGTCAAAGAGATGTAGAAACCGATCTTCTTACAACAACAGGTAATAAACTAATAATTCATCATATGAGAGACATCCATATAAGATAAGTGAGAATCATGAGGTCATTGAATCTTGTTCTGTCTACTATAAATAATGGAAACTTGACTGAATAATGGTATTCTCTTTTGAGTTTTTAGATTTTCAATATGCAGTTTGTTTTCCTCGTGTTGGCCATTGTGTTGTCTTGTTATATGCTACTTTTTGTTTGTAAGAAATGGCTTGATTGTCTTGAAGCAATATTAATTACCTCAAAACATTTTTTTTTTCAAATTTTCAATTAGAAATCATAATCAGTATTTTATGTAATTCTTAATTTTCGAGCTGATGCTTCTGTGTTACAATTGTTTATGTTATTCATTGTTATTGTTATTCAACATTAGTGTATGGTTGAAGTGCATAAATTTATAAGAAAATGTTTGTTTGCTTGATTGTTTCTGTTGTGCATTAGAATTTTTTTATGTTTTCCAGCCTTTATATTAATTATTTCCTGCTGTTACAACTTTAATGCATTGCTTATTTTTGTGTTTGTCATGTATGTGACCAGTGGTAACAGGGACAGGAGATTTCTAATGAATAATATTTACTAAATTGTGTTCCAGGAAGAGGTTCATTTCGTGGACAATTGAATGGAGGTTTCATTCAATAGATGTTGTATTGCTTGACCATGGGTGAGCATCAATTTAAATCTGTATGTGGACTTTCTTCCCTTAGAATTTATCTTTCTTTGTCTGAAATATATTTCCTGTTTTAAGATACATGTAAGAACTTAGAAAATTGTAGTCACTTTTTACAGTTTCATGCTGATAAGGGTGTGAGCTTCTATAATCTTCCACTAGCCATAACACCTTATCTATCCATCTAAAGGTATAATGTTAGAGGTATATCCTCTGAAAACCTTAAGAATCCTTGTTTGTAGGGAACAATAAATATCTTGAAGCCAAAAATTGGCCAAGTGCTTGAAGACACGAGAGTTACTTAGCTTTGGGAAATCAGTAGCCCATATGATTCTGATGTGAATGATTTACTTGATTATAACAGATTTTCCCATCTTCACTTTGCCTTCCTCCTCTTAGCCTACTACTGATACTACAATTAACTTGAACATTATATCTGTGATTCAGGGAATGATAGTTGGTCATGCTTACTACTTTCTTGAAGATGTGTATCCACAGAAATCTAACTATCTTCACTTTGCCTCCTTCAATAATTGGTGTCCTTTCTATATAGAAATCTAAACATTGTTATTTAAGATTGTGTGATGGTATTTAATATTGTGTGATGCTTGTGGTTGTTGAATGTGACTGAATTCTGACTTGAGGTCAATATATAATAATAATCTACGAGTCTTGTAACA
This sequence comes from Panax japonicus, assembly GCA_020205505.1. Taxonomy (NCBI): domain Eukaryota; kingdom Viridiplantae; phylum Streptophyta; class Magnoliopsida; order Apiales; family Araliaceae; genus Panax; species Panax japonicus. The sequence continues at coordinate 35,142,072 of CM035095.1, forward strand.
GAAAATATGTTTACCACTATGCTTACTGAAATTAATTCATGAAATGGCCGATTAAGATTCCAATTTTTTTCTTGTAATAGAGCAATCATATAGTCAAACTAAAGGTTCTTTTTCTATTTGGATTTGTAGAAAATAATATTGTGATTGTCTATTTGTCTTTTTCTGCTTATGAGCAATACAGTGTACATTAGTACCACGTAGCAACTCTATTGTCTTTGTGTATTGATTTTGGCACTAAGTGCATCTGGTGACCTATTTGCTTCATTTTTCTAACTAGCTATTATTTTTAAATATGTGCAGGAAGACTGCTTCTATGACCTGCCTTACAATACTGGGTATCAAATTTTCGTGCTATGTTTACGGAAGACAAGGGACGAAATTATAAAGTGTACTCTCTCTATATATGTAGATATATACTTTGATTGAAGAACTGTGGTAGTTTTTGATGATTAATTGTAAAGATAATGAATGATTATGTAGTGGATATTTTATTAAGTTAATAATATTTTAGTTTTTTTTTATTTTTGCCATTATTTGCTGTGGGGACATTGAGCCAGTCATGTACACAAAAAGACTGTCAAATTTTGATTAGGCAACAATATAATTCGTTACCAAAGCATTGAAAAAGTTTTAATATAGTAACAATTTTTTATACATTTAGCAACAAATTTCGTTGCTAATGACATTAAAAATATAATATTTGGAAACGAAAAATTAACATAATAACAACGAAGAGGATATTGTTGCTAATACTAAAATAAAAGGCAACATTTTTTATCGTTGCAAATCATATCAACTTTCGTTGCACATATAAAGAAACGACAACATATAATATCGTTGCTAATCGACGACTTTCGTTGCTATTGAAAAATAACTAGCAACAAACATTTTCGTTACTGATTCAGCATGTCGTTGCCAAATAATATAATCAGCAACGAAAATCGTTGCTAAAAAGTTTACATTCCGCAACGAAAGCAAGCTTAGGCAACAATTTTCATAATTTACTACAACGAAAAATGTCGTTGCAAAATGGTGTCAATTGCAACGAAAATACATGGTCGTTGCAAAAAAAAAGAGTTCATTTCGTTGCCAATTAGCAGACTTTTGTAACGAAATGAGGTTTTTAGCAACGAAATTTTAATTATTCTGCAACAATATATTTTGTTGCTAAAGGATCGATATCTCTGTACGAAAGCTAAATTTCGTTGCAAAATGTAATACTTTTGGTAACAAAAAAAATGTTCGTTGCGAAACAATTAGCAACGCTCATTGCGTAACGAAAGACGCAACGACATTAAAGTCGTTGCCAAAACCCTTTTGCAACGAAATTTGGCACCTTTAGCAACGAAAATTGGTTGTTGCTAAAGCCCCATTTTTTTGTAGTGTCTAGCCTTTCTTCCTCTCTTCTTTTCTCTCTGTAAACTCTCTTCTTCTCTTCTACTGAGTTCTTTCTTCCTAACTCTAACTGCGTACTAACAATATAACGTATAATAATAATATAGGTATTAATTATATAATATAATTCTAACTTTAACTGACATCAGTCATATTTTATTTGAAAATCAAATGCCATAAGGCTTGTTTGGCTATCCACTAAAAAGATAATCAATTAATCCTTATGCATTGTTTGGTAAAACACAATTAGATTAAAGACTTAATAGGCATTAGGCCTTGTTTGGCAAAACTGAATTAAACTCCTTTAAGTTATTTTAATAACTCCTTTATAAAAGGTTATTTGTCACACTTTTATTTAATTAAATTTTTCAATAATCAATTAAATTAATTCTAATAACAATTTATTAAATTACTTTAACACATAAATCAATCCCACAAAATAACTTTATTTAATCAACTAAGACATCCTTTTAATTACAAATTCAAATTAAAATATAATAATTCATTTAATCAAAACTCTCTAATTTAATAATTAAATTAAATTAGAATATGATAATTAATTTCCTTAATTATTTATTAACAAATAATTCACCAAATCGAATCGCATTGAACAATTATTTATTCAACAATAAACACATCCATTAAATACTTAATTATTAAATAAATATTTAATATAACAATTAAAAATTCTGGAATGTTACAGGTTCTTTAAAATTTTTAATTAATCCTCTATTTACAATCTGGGTTTTATTCTTTAACCTTTATTTTAATCATTCAAGATCTTATGAATTTTCGGGTTGTCACAATTGATCTTCGTTGTACAGGGAGTTTTCTGTAATCTTTTGAATATTAAGTTTTAATAATAAAAAAAAGTGTCTTCAATACTACTTGGTATTGGACGTAAATTAGGACACTAGATTAGAGGATATGAACTGAATCACGTAAAATTTTTGGCGTGATTTACTGTTTTGTTCTTTTCTTTTATCTGCTTTAGTATTTTGCATATTCTGTTTTAGTTCGTGCTTGAAAATACACTAGAATACACTAAAACAGACACGTATTAGCTGTCCGATTATAATAGACGAAGAACATATACTAAAACAAATAGGTATTATCTGTCCGATTATAACAAACGAAGAACATATACTAAAACAGACAGGGTTAACTTGTCCGATTATAAGTTGTAGCTGGGATATTTAAAAATTGACCATTGTAAATCAGATTTGGGTAGTTACATCTATTGACACCCCCTCCCCCCTTCCCCCTCCCCCCTCCCCCTCCCCCTCCCCTCTTCCCCCTCCCCCCTCTAGGTGTGCTTACTTACATAATTACAAAATGTGCATTAATCATTGTAATAAAAAGCTACAAAACTTATCAATACAATTTTTTCTATACCACATGCAATAATAAGCTATATAAGTTACTAGGGTAAAATTGATGTTAACTTCACCCTAATCGGATTTGATTATTATGATATGTGTTTCATAAGAATTGGTATTTATCACACATTTTCGAATTTAAACCATTACTATATGCTTTGTCTATTATAAAAACAAAACGATCGAGTATCTAAAATCTCTTGATATTGACATTTGTAATAAGTTGGTACAATTCAGGTAAATCCTTCACTTGTTTTGATGAGTTTGTAGAACTTGAAATGTCAACAAGGTTTTTTAGGTTCTTATACAATTATTCACATATGGAATGGAGTCTTTCCCCGCAAACGCATCTTAATTAGTATGTGTTGGTTTGTAGTTTTTGGAACTTTTAGAGCTTTTGGAGTCCAAACGTCTTTGTTCGTTTAAACAACATATTTTAAATGTAATTTTTTAAACACATAAATGTAGTTTTTAATGCTCAAATTGTAACATGCCGTATTTTTTTCTCCTAATTAATAAACTAAAATATTAAATAGTATTTATTTTAGTATTTAATTATTAATTATGTTATTGGCATTATTAGTTCATTAAATATTATTTAATGAGATGTATTATTGAATAAGATTACTAGTGGAATCCAGGTTCAGTTAAAAGTGTTGGCATAATATACATATGTTGAGCCCTCCATCTAAGATCTTAAGCTTTTAGATGAGTTGGTTACTTAATTAACATGATATCAAAGCTCTGGGTGTGCAAGGTCTTGGGTTTAAATCTTGTATTTGAGGGGGACAGAGAATGAAAAGAAGAAAAAGAAGGAAAAAATTAAAAACATGAGGGAATGATTGCTATGGAAGACTAATCAAATTAGGGTTCTTGAGTTAAGGTAAGTAATTGATTTTGGGTTATTATAATTTAGATTTTTTGAACTCCCAAATCATGAGCTCTCAACTCTTAAATTTCTCAATTGAGCTTACAAGACATATTAAAAAAAATTAACCAAAATAATTTAATTCGAAATAACCCTTCGAACTTACTAATGCAATAAACAAGCATTTAGTAGGGTTTGAGTTGAAAAATTGAAAAGGGGGTTGACAAATCTCATTATTTTTGAATTAGTAAATTAAAAAGGGGGGTGGGGGTGGGGGTGGGGGTGGGGTTGGGGGTGGGGGTGGGGGAGGGGGGGAGGGGGGGTATATTGATGTATATATTTAACTAGTTTCTCTCATTCGTGGAGAGGTGCTTGTAATTTTTCTTAACATCTTCATCTCTATTTTTTCATGGGAGGTGGCTTTGGTGAACAACTAGAAAAGAATGTAACATCCTGCATTTTTCTCTCTATTTTTTTTCTCCGAATTAATAAACTAAAATATTAATAGGACTTGACTATTAAATACTCCATTTGTTCCAAAATATAAGTTTATTATTATCTTTTTGAAACATTTTCAAACTCAAATTGACATGAATTTTATTAATTTTAGTCAATACAATAATAAATACTGTAAACTAACAAAAAATATTAATTATTATATGATTGATAGTTTTATAATTGTTAACTGATCATCTCAATTTTGTATTTGAAAATATTTCAAATTGATTTTTAAAAGTCGATAGTGAAAAAAAATCACTAGTGGACTTGGCCCAATTTAGATTATGTTAAAAAAAATTATATATTTCTGAAAATAAATATAAAAAACAACAATATGTTGTGAAATGATAGATAAAACAAATTAAGAAGAGAAAAAAAATATATATATTAATAATATCTTGCATTCAAGTGGTCATCCACAATTCTTTTGATATCAAATAAAACTCTCGGATGAGATGTGTCACAAGCTTATTCCAACACCTCTCTCTCTCTCTCTATATATATATATACATACATACCATAAGCTAACCTTCTTAAAACAACTTAAAGTTGCATTAAAGAAACTTAAAGCCTTTTAAGGCTCCACCATTTTTTTGGTGGTTACCTTCCTTCCAATTACTTTATTTCTAACACTCCCCCTTAGATGATCACTTCCTAAGAATATGCCTAGTTAAAATTATTACCAAAGAAAAACCTTGTGGGGAAATTTTGGCTAAGAAAAAAAGTACAATATTCTTGTATAACTTTTAGTGTCATAGGATTGCCTCATTAAAATCTTGCAAAGAAAAACTCAGTGGGAAAAACAAACTTTAGCAAAGGAAAAAGAGTACAATCAGCACATATCCTTCAGAAAATTTACTCCCCCTCATGAGAACAATTGTTCATGGTAAACATATCCTTAAATCGACGCATGCTAATGTTGTGCACAGTCTTCTTAAAAGTCACAGTTGGTAATGGCTTAGTGAACATATCAGCCAAATTATCACATGATCGTATCTGCTTGACATCAATATCGCCACTCTTTTAGAGCTCATGTGTATAAAAGAATTTTGGTGTAATATGATTGGTTCTATGATCACCTTTGATATAGCCTCCCCTAATTTGAGTGATACAAACGACATTATCTTCATATACTATTGTTGGTCTATTTATGATTGATGATAAACCACAATTCTCACGAATATGCTGAATTATAGATCTTAACCAAACACATTCACGACTCGCTTCGTGAATTGTGATAATCTCTACATGATTTAAGGAAGTAGCAGAAATTGTTTGCTTAACAGATCTCTATAAAATAGCAGTATTTCCATAAGTAAATAAATATCTTGTTTGTGATCGGCCTTTGTGTGGATCAGAAAGGTAACCCGCATCAGCATATCCAACTAACTGTGATTTTGATCCATTTGGATAAAATAATTAAAAATAAGTAGTCCCACGAAGATATCGAAAAATATGCTTAATTCCATTCCAATGTCTCCGAGCTGGTGCAGAACTATACCTTGCTAGTAAGTTAACAACAAATGCTATATCAGGTCGTGTGAAATTTGTAAGATACATCAAAGAACCAATTGCACTAAGATATGGTACTTCAGGACCACGAGTTTCTTCATCATCTTCTTGTGGTCGAAACAGATCTTTCTTGACATCAAGTGAACAACCCACCATTGGAGTGCTTAAAGGATGAGCTTTATCCATGAAAAATTGCTTCAGAACTTTTTATGTATATGTTGATTGATGAACAAGAATTCCATTTGGAAGATGTTCAATTTGAATGCCAAGAAAAAAATTTGTCTTACCAAGATCTTTAACCTCAAATTCATTTTTTTAATAATTTGTTGTTTTTGTTAACTCTTCTGGAGTCCTTATAAGATTTAGATCATCAAAATATACTGCAATAATGGTTAATTCAAATTTTGATTTCTTGATAAAAACACATGGACAAATTAGATTATTCTCAAATCCTTCTTTCAAAAGATATTCACTGAGCCAATTATACCACATGCGTCCGGATTGCTTTAACTTATATAAAGATATTTGTAGCTTGATAGAATACATACTTCGAGATGTAGAATTATATGCTTCATGCATTTTATATCCTTCAGGGATTTTTATGTAGATATCATTATCTAATGATCTATACAGATATGTTGTAACAACATCCATTAATCGCATATCCAAATTTCTTTTGCTACCAAGCTAATTAAAAATCTAAATGTAATTGCGTCCATTACAAGAGCATATGTTTCATCATAATCAATACCGGGTCTCTGCGAAAAACCTTGTGCTACAAGTTGCACTTTGTACCTTATAATTTTATTTTTCTCATTTCGTTTACGTACAAATACCCATTTGTGTCTAACAAGCATTACACATTTAGGTGGTCAAACTATAGGTCCAAAAACTTCACGTTTACATAGTGAATTTAATTCTACTTGAATTGCATATTTCCACATTGGCCAATCATTTCTACGTTGACATTCATCAATAGTTTGTGGTTCATACTCATGATCATTACTTCTGGTAATATCGAGAGCAACTTTGTATGAAAATATGTTATCGACAATAATTTTATTTCTATTAAATACTTCTCCTGTGTCTGAATAATGATCGAGATCTCGTTATTTTCAGGTAACTGATCCTCTTCAGAGGATAACTCATCCTTTTTAGGGGATAACTCTTCAAGAGAATTATTTTCAGGAGATTTATGTTCATAAGTTTTGGATAGATCAATTATCTTTGTTGTCTATTTCATGGGCATAGCCTCTTTATAGGGTGCAACTTGTTTTTCTTGTACTTTCCTCTTCTAGGGAATTTTATCTTTAACACCAATCGGTCTTCCGCACTTCAGGTGTGCCTTTGATTCATTTGTTGCTGTCACTACCAGAAAATTAGCCTATAGCGACGGTCGCTGACCGTCCCTATAGGTCAAAAGACTGTCGCTAAAAGTTTTAGCGACGGTCGTCGACCGTCGCCATTGAACCCGTCGGTAAAACCTATAGCGACGGTCTTTTGGCCTATAGCGACGGTCGCCGACCCTAGCTATAGGTCATGGCAAAATCGTGTATAGATATCTATTGCGACGCTCGGTGACCGTCGCTATAGGCTTGTTCTTTATAGTACACTATAGCTACGGTCGATGACCGTCGCTATAGCCTTTTTATATTTTAAAAAAAAATTAATTAATAATGCAAATTTATTCAACAAACACTAATACAATATAAAATAAAATATAAAAAATATTATATACATCATTTAAAATCATTCACATTACAACATTACAATATAATAATTGAATGAATTACCAACCACCCAACATTACAGTGACTAAAGACATATGGTTCAAGTAATTTTCTATTTGATTGCAGAACATGAATACTAGTTATACTAGTATCTATTTTCCCGTGAGCCAACATAAAAATAAACCTACAAAAAAAATAAACTTAAAACAAAGCCCACAGCTGAAACTTCTTTCTGCTATAAACGTTTATTCAACTCGTTCAGCTCTATTCCCATAGTGTTCTGCAAAATGTGTGCTCCCACTCTTTCACTGCTAATTCATCAGCTTTCCTGTAATTTTCACCTGCAACTTTGGCAGCTTTAACCAAAATATGTATGGAGTAGGAAACTAAGATAATTGCATGTAACATAGAATAATATAAAATTCAGAGAGAGAGAGAGAGGCTATTTTTGGAGAGTAGTGATGCACAAACTTAATTATTTAAACCAAGACCATCATCTATAACTGAGGGAGCAACATGAGGATTTATCCTTTTCAGTATTATTCTTCATAATATATCCTTGTTTATCGACTCTATTCAACAAATCAAGTGGCTTACCCTCCGTGGTTTCACCCATTGAATAATTGGAATTCATACTCTGCAAGTCCCTTTTAAGCCCATCTCTTTTAAAAAAATAGATGCAGCCTTCCTGAGATTTTATGAACATATACAAATGACATGTAAAAATATTTTGCATTCTTGTTAGTTGTTACATATATACATTAAAATGCAAACAAATAAGTTGACAAAAGAATTTCAATATATCATTTTCTAACAATGACACTGAAGTAAAAGGAAATATTAGAATATTGCAATATGAATTTTACACTTTAAACATGTATAGAAAATGCAGAAATGCGTTACTTTAATTAATATATATACACATAGACATACATACATATTACATATATGTGTGTGCTTGTGTGCGTAACTATAAGCATGAAATTTGAACAAAGAAGACAACAAGTTGAGATCAGATACCTACAAACCACTTGGTCCACTAGTAACTCCATCATCTAGCTCACTAACAAGCCCCATTGGAAACCTCAAAACTTTATTCTTGTGATCAAGAGACTTATTATCCACCTTGTTAGTTTCACCAATGACTAAATTATTTATACCATCATGCTGAACACCAATGTGGCGCACTGCTGCAACACTATCTTCACCACAAGAACTTAATGGATGCTCTGATGTGTTATTTCTGTGAGATTTAACAAATACTCGGCATAAGACAAAAGAAGTCTGTGGGAAAAAAATCAAGACAATATATGAGAGAATAAGAATTAATTAAGAAACAAACACTTCATAAAAATTAGCCAAATTCAAGTCCATATTGCAGGCCTCAAAATATAGGTTGATTATTTAATTATGTTTGGTAAATGCTAGCATAACATAAATAATGTGCAACACTAGAAGAAAAATAATATCAAGCAACCAACCCAAAGATTTGGCGGAAGGTCTTCTAGATAACGCAAAGTAAGTAAAAAATAATTCATTTAAGCATCAAAGTTTTAGTTTTTCTCCAACCCTGTTCATATGTTGAGTAAGCTAAATGATCTCTACAGCAGGGAAAAGTCTCTTTTCAAAAAATAGATGCAGCCTTCCTGAGAGACAGTGTAATGAAACAATTTTAGGTGACCAAAAGCATTGATACTTCACAAATAAATCTTTTTAAAGTGTCAGTCAAACCTGCAATAACCGAGTAAGTTTACTGTCTCGATAAGGAACGTGCAAACCCTCTTTCCACTTTTTTTCATCTCTGGGTGCACTGATGACATTACCCAGTGCAAGTAGCCCCTTATTGATGTGAATACCTGTTCAGCGTGGAAGAGGAAACCAAGAGGACAAAAGTTAATGCCATTAATCTGATTCTCAAAAGGCATGGTTAAATCTATATTTATGGATTTGATACAAATTGAAAAATCTGAGAAGTATAGCAGCCTTGGGATGTAAAGGGCAAAATGCTTTCACATTCTTTGTGGTTCTTGAAGAAATTTAAGAATTCAACAAATGTGATGCTGTTAGAAATCATATAACTGCTACGGGACCTCCAAGAGCATAAACCTTTACACTATAATTGTTTGTGGCAGAGCTCTCATAAGTCATACATAACTTCTGACCTTGACAATTTTTCGGAAACTAAAAAGAACATACCCATTACAGAAATGAACTCAAAACACCCATAAGCAATGTTTGATCAATTTAAACAGTAAACAAGTAGGAAATTTACCAAAATTCACACAATCAATAAATGAGCTAAGCCAAAAGAAATCGTTTTTCACGTAATTAACACATTACAGAGAAAATGCAACAACAATAATACCCCAAAAGCAAAACAAGCATACCCATAAAATTGAGCTCATAAACTAAGCAAGAAATATAATTAATCCACAGTTCAATATATATTTCTTAAAAATAATTGAAACCCTTATCAGATTGAGATGAAATTTGAAACCCCATTTAAGAAAAAATAAGCACTATTGCCTTACTGAATTGTTGATGAGCTTATTACCTACTGAATTGTTGGTTTTACTTCTTTTTGTAATTTTGTTAATTTGAATTTTCAATGACAGCTAGTAAAATGAGAATCCTGTCCAAAGGCCCCAAGCATACTACAAGTTCCTTCCAGCAACTTACCTGCCATACACAATATAATTTAATTTATTAGTGAGATACCTTCTAAAGTCAAATGAAATAAATTAATATTTTCATCTCAAACAACCATACAAGCACTCCCAGTATATTAAATCCATATGTTCAATTATCAATATACTACTCAAACTGGCTACATAACAGCCTCTTTTTTCTCTTTTAATAGAAAACATAGTATAGATTATTGCATCTACTAAAATAAACAATCATATTTCATATTCAGGAATAAAGAGAAAATCAGAAAGCACTATCATGTTTCTACACGAAATAATAGTGTATCAAGTGTTAAGTGATGTTCAAGGTGGGATGAAACTAAGAAGTTTTTGGAAGAAAAACATAAGACGACCAAGAAATCTAATTTCATGTTCATCTATTAGCCAGCCGGTATATTCATTAGATATAAATTATCATAAAACCAAAAGGCATGACTAGTTTGCACTATGCACAACACAAATTGATTCCACTTGACCCACCACCACCGCCAATATCAATCAACATCACAATCCAGCTACAACTTATGTCTTATAGCTAGCATAACCGACACATAATATACAACAATGTAAGAATGCTTAACAATGTTTTCCACTACCTTTTTGTAGGATTGATGCAAATATACAACAAATGGATTAAAAAATTGTATTAAAGACCAAGTATAATAAAAATGTTGCTTTTAGGAACAAAGGCCAAAACAGGTCAAAGCACACATCTTTAATTCTTCACACCAACCATATTATTAGCCATCTTTAATTCTTCACAACTACCATATTATTGGCCATCTACTCCACTAAAATAATGTATCTGAACCCCTATTAATATTAACCTCATCACAGAATCAGAACTTAAAATGATATAGTACTACCTCAGGGCCTTACACCATTGTTCACCAACTATAGTACAACCTCAGGGCCTTATATCATTTTTCACCAACCATCATAGTTGTTACAAATGAATTGGGAGCTCCAAAATAATCGCAATTTAAAGCTTCACACATACTGCAAAGCCTCATCAGTAGAGCCTACTTCTATGCATAAGGAAGTTAGTAAATTTACTGTTTAAACATTAGCAGAATAAAAGGGGAATACAATTTCATCAACTTGAAAAACAAGCCAACTTCTAGTAAATAACTTTCTGAGAACAACAAATAAGTAAACTGTTTCCGATGAAAACTACACAAAAACAAAAAATAAAAATAAGATTAACAAATACGATCACAAGTAAATGAATGTAATCTTTCAAAACTACAAAAAAAACCACTCTGTATTCTAATTTTTAGTTGATTATTTTTTACTAATATCTCCTTTCATCTCTTAATTAACCCAGTCCAAGGCTAAAGCTAGATTAGAACGGTGTTAATACATAAAACACAAAATCAAAATTTTGTAATGAACACAAAAATATTAATTAAAGTAAATGTTACAAAAACAAACCTCTCCTTGGCTTGGCAGCAACCTTAACCACCGCGGGTACAACCTTCTTCGCCGGTACAACCACCTCTTCCTCAACAGGAAACAAAACCCCATCAATCCCCTGCACCGAAATCCGACCATCCGTATAAATGTTTGGGTCAAACAAATAAGCCGAACCCTAGCCCTGCCCGAATTTAACCGCCCTGTTTTGGAGCTCCTCTTCGTCTTTACTTCTCCACGCACCGGAGGATGATAGCAGCTAGCAATCGGCGAAATTGTTCGATCTCGATCCTCTAGCTCCGACTCTGCCAACCGCCTCACCATCCCATATCCTATACAATTGATTAAGCTTTAATAGCTCAAAATTTCTGCTCAATTTTGCAGTAAAATCCTAAGTACTATTGCACCGTTCGTCTGTAACGAGAGAGAAAGAGCGAAGATACTGAAATGAATTGGGGGAAAGTGGAGGGTTTTATCTTTAGAAAACCTCTATAACGACGGTTCCGTTCTGATCGTCTCTATAGATACCCTATAGCGACGGTTCCGTGCCGACCGTCGCTATAGCTCGTCACTATATGTCGAATTTCTTGTAGTGTGTATTAACTGAATGTCTATGACCCCCCCAAATTCGGGTTCTCAAACTTCGGGTTCGGTGCTCACGATACATCATTATCATAAGCATTCTATAAACTATATATTGCAGAATAATAAACATATATTGTTCATTACATTAAAATTCTACATCATATTCCCAAGATCTTCTTAACCTTAATTTAAATACATACCTTACTTAAGTTACGCTTAGTAACACAAAAGTTTTACAATACCAATGTACAAAATGTAATATAATACATAAATATTTACATTAATTATTCTTGGACTTTTCCTTTGTAGCCTTTGTCCTTCTTGGAAATCTCTGGCTTAGCTGAAATAAATGTCATGATATAGCAGAGGTAAGCAACTAATTTACTTAGCAAGTTTAAATACAAAGAAGATATATCATGATTAGAAAAGAATTTTAGCTTTCAATGTTCAAGAAGATAATCTAATTTCGAAAGAACATGAAATAATCTTGATAACTGAATATTCGAATAATTGAATAACAGATGTTGAGTGGTCAAAATGACCACGAACATATGTGAAAGTTATCAGTATTTAAATTGGTTCTTTCAATAAATTTTGGTGAGTAAGGGGATTAGCCTTCCATACCCGATGAATTATGCATAACCACTCAATATACGAGCACAAATTATTTTCCAATAATGCTTTAACCAAATTGTTCTTTTTCTCAGTCAAGAATCCTCACCAAATCATTAGGAACATCTTTCAAAACATATTTGATTTAACAAATTTAAATATACTTGATCTAGCTTATACAACTAGCATAGATCTATATCATAAACAGTTCATGAATGAAAAAACTTTAATTAATTCATAGTTCAATAATAGTATAACAGGAATTCAATGGCACAAAGTGCGAATATCAATAACCAGTATAGATGTGAATAATCAACAATAATTATTCACTAACATGCTTGGAAAATATTAACTCAAGTTTGAGTTAGAGAACTTGCCTTGATTGCGGTCTACTGCCACGCAATTTAGTTTAATCATCTTAGAGAAAAGACATATAATTGATCTTTCAATTAGTCATAGCATATATATTCTCTATAATATCATTACTCTATATATATTGAATTGTCTAACATTCAGTCACATAGTTAAGTATTAGACATTACATTATATAAAATCTTAGTATTCTTATCATCATTTGACAATATTTCAATCACGTCATTGTTTAATCTTTCATTTTATAATTTCTTCTTTATAATCTGGTAAACCGAATACAAATACGGTAAACCAAATACTAATTTAGCAAACCAGATGCTAATCCAGTAAGCCAGATTCTAATCCAACAAACCAGATTCCCCCTTTTTAGCATACCATATACATAATATAGTCTATTGAATGTCCAATTTAGCACACTATATTTAAAATAACTTAACTTCTCTATATCATTCTTTTTTAATCTTCCATTTAATATTATTAATTATTTAATAATATCTCAAGATAATATTATTAATCTTTTAATAATATTTTAGTCTAATATTATTAATTATATTAATAATATTTTAATCTAATACTATTAGTTGCTTAATAATATTTAATTCATTTATTATATCAATAAATAATTTATTTTAATTATTTATCAATTACTAATTCATTCATTTAATCATTCTAAAATGTCATAACAATAATATCTCATCAATAATAACCAAAACACCTTTCAAAAATCTGCATATACCATATTTAGGGTTTTCAAGCCCTAAATCCTATTTTCCTAATTTTCAACATCACATAATTAATTTTACCTATTTATCCATAACACCATTATTTATATAAAAAATACCAAAACATCTCCAAAATTATTTCTTTTCTGGAAATTAACAAAATATGATTCCCTTATGAAAATATGTTTTTTCTGGAGTTTTTGAAATTCATTTACTATTTTTAAATAGTCTAAAACAACCAAATATTGCCGCATGTTTCATAAATTGAGTTCTTATCCAAAAACTCAGAATTTTTCAGGGTCTGTTCATGTCATACACATGTAGTCCTTGTAAAAATTCACAATTTTTAGAGTTCACCACAAAGAGTTATTCAAGTTTACTTTTAAAATAGTACTTTCTTGTAAACTCCATAACTTCCATTCTATACATCCAAAAAATCCCATCTTTTTACAGGACTAAGATAACTCATCATATTAACACCCCAAATTTTCTCAGAATTTTTAAAAAAACAAAAGTGGATGAAAATGCCCTTGGACTAAACTGGCCAGGGGGTTTATTTGTGTCCATTTTTTATTCTTTACTGGCAGGACTATTCCGGCCAAAATAGGTGTCATTTGATGTGTAGTTAACATATTTGAGTGCTACTACTTGAGCTTAGTAGCTAATTAAATTACATATATAGCACCCCTCTTAGACGTATTGCAAAAAGAATGTGTAGATCTTAAATGGTGGTTGATCAAAGGAAGAGAAAGTTAGAGTTTTCTCAAGATCTTGAACATAGCTTTCATTCATTTCTCTTTGATCAACTTTTAAATACTCAAATAGGTAAGATCCATACATGAAATCATAAAAAACATGTAGATCAAGGGTTTTAGACCTTAGAACCCTAACACTTTATATCATCAAATTCAAACAAAACAAAAAGGAATAAACTAGCTAGTTTAAGTTTTCATACCTTGATTTTATAGCAATTCTTCTTATTCTACCAAAGTATGTGATGAACCTAGGTTGCATAAGGATGGAAACTCCTTCCTCTTCTCCTTCTCCCACCGAACTCTCTCTTCTCTCTCTCTTTCTTTTTGTTAGCAAAAATAGAAAGTAAGATAAATGAGAATAACAAAAGAGATTTTTGTTAGTAAATGAAGTATAGATATTTTATGTTTATCTACATACATTCCCCCAACTTCTCTCTTATTTTCTTCCTTAATCATTACCTTGATACTTGCAAGATTAGTAAGTAAGGTGGCTAATTTAGTTAGATGACACATGGGCTTGAGTGTAGGTTTAAACTTTGAAAAACAACTACCCACATGCTCTTTATTCTCTTCCATGTGCCGCCCCCTCCCCTTGACACCATTACACCCGTTTTTGATTTAATTTATTTTCCATATTTTGATTAATCAAATGTCCAAAAAGTCCTTTCTTCAATTGGGCTAAACAGTTGAGTTACTCATTTAATTACTTAGGCTTTGTAATTAAAATGTTTAGGGCCATAAAGATTAACATGATCCAATACTTTTAATTTTATCTTATCCTAATCATTTAATAGGGTTTCCTATTCCACTCATTTGGAATTTAAATCATTACTCTTGTACATTAAATTCTATAACCCAATTAGACTTACTTTAATTTAAGTTATAAAATTAATAAATTGAGATAGTAAAATAAATCTCTTAAATTAGTATAATTTTAAATACTAGTATTCTCTCCATATCATAAACACTTAGGTTATTCAATTCTCATACCTAATGTATAATTAGGTTATGTAACCTTTCTTTTTAATTTACTTATAAAATAAATAAACGTATATACATAGTTACAGTACACATATTTATTTAATTACCTAATCATTCCATACATGGTACAAATTTTTCAATATCATTAATATTTAATTAATATATCTATTATAAAGTGACTTGGAATTATTGGTTATTACATTGTCCTTCAGAGACACCAATCCGTGATGGAGTATTAGCAGCTAGAATTTGAGATTTCACTATTTTCTTATTGTTGGTGAATGCATCAGGTAATTGATTTGCAATTCCTCGCAAATGAATAATCCTTTGAACTTTCAGTTCACTTTGATTTGTACGAGGATCAAGATGAGATAACGTTGAAAAATTCCGAGTATCACGTCGTGCTTCAGGCAACGATTTTTTGCCCCCTAATTGTGGGAAGATTGTTTCATTAAAATGACAATCCTCAAAACATGAAACATCACCAGTTAGAGGTTCAAGATATCTAATGATAGATGGGGAATCAAAACTCGTATAAATTCTAAGTCTACGTTGAGGACCCACTTTGTGCGTTGTGGGGGAGCCTTGTGGCTTCAATTAATTGATTATTGGAATAGATACATATACAACACAACCAAATGTGCACAAGTGAAAAATATTTAGTTGTTGGCCAAACACAAGTTGTAATGGTGAGAATTTATGATAAGCAGTTGCCCTAATGCGAACTAATGATGCAGCATGCAAAATAGCATGACCCCAAGTAGAAACTTGTAATTTTGATTTCATAAGCAAAGGTCGAGTAATAATTTGAAATCTCTTGATAAGAGATTCAGATAAACCATTTTGAGTATGTGCATGGGCAACATGATGTTCAACATCAATTCCAATTGACATGCAATAATCATCAAAAGCTTGAGATGTGAATTCACCAGCATTATCTAAACAAATTTTCCTAATTGGATAATAAGGAAATTGTGCTCTCAACCTGATTATTTGAGCAAGAAGTCTAGCAAATGCAATATTTCTAGTAGAAAGTAAATATACATGTGACCATCTGGTTAATGCATCAATTAAAATCATAAAATACTTGAATAGACCACAAGGTGGGTGCATTGGTCCACATATATCGCCCTGAATTCTTTCTAAGAAAGATGAGCACTCAACAACAAAACAATATTGAATATGATGGTTTGATAATTAATTTACCTTCAGAACATGCACTACATCAATAATCAGTAGTTAAAAGAATCTTCTGGTTCTTTAAGGGATGTCCGTGGAAGTTATCAATAATTCGATGCATCATTATAGATCCTGGATGACCAAGATGATCATGTCAAAGCATAAAAACCTTTGGGTCCAAACACTTCTGATGTATTGCAACATTTGTTTCGATTGTTCTCATTGTAGTATAATATAACCCAGAAGAAAAAATAGACAGTTTTTCTAGTATGAGCTTCTGGCCCGATACTATTAAAGTAATATAAATAAATTTTCACTTCATTCTCGTTATTGGTTTCAATATGATAACCATGATAACATTTATCCTTAAAGATGAATAAATTTCTACTTGATTTAGAAGAATACAAAGAATCATCAGTACAAAGTTTGGTACCCTTTGACAACATTATAATCGTTCTTCCAAAACCTTCAATTAAGTTCGATGCACCTGATATGGCATTGACATTAGCTTTGCAAAAGTTTAAAATTTGAAAATATTTTTTATCTTTAAGGATCGTATGAGTTGTTGCACTGTCCGCTAGACAAAAATCTTCCATAGTCATCTTGAAATTGATTTTACCAGTTGAACCCATGCATCTTCATATACACAAAACATAAATTAAACTTTATTACTTTAAACATATCAAAATAAAAATAATTCCATAATATAATAAAAGAAACATAGTTAATTGGTATGGACATTTCCATCACCAATCAAATTGTCAAATTTTCCATCAACGTTCTCATATAAATTAAATTAGGGTCATCAAGGTAAGTCATATCGACTCCATTTGAAATGTCAAGAAAATTCATGGGATCTTCAACATCATTATGATCAATAAAGTTTGTTTCAATTCCTTTTTCTTTTTCCTTTATGGAGTCTTAATACAAATCTACCAAATATTTAGAAGTACGACAGGTACGTGATCAATGACCTTCCATTCCACACCTATAACACTTATTTTCATGACCATTTGATGGTTTATTTTGTAAGCCTTGCCATTTTGATTATTCTAATGGTAAGGTGTGTTATTCCCTTTTGAAAAATTATGAGTATGATCATCTCTATATTGATTGTTCTTTCCACGCCTACGATAATGACCACGCCCATGCCCACGACCACGACCATGAACATAATTTCCTTTATGTTTATCAAATGAGGTTTCATTCGCTTCATGGAATGGAGAAGAACCGATCGGGTGAGATTGGTGGTTTATCAGGAAAGCTCATTATTTTGTTCAGCCACTAGAAGACAAGATATTAGTTCAAAATATTTTGTGAACTTACACTCTCAATATTGTTGCTGCAGGAGCATATTCGAGGCATGAAATGTAGTAATATATCTTCGTCGATGATTTTCTCCCCACATAATTTTAGTAGTGAGATTATTTTAAAAAGTGCAGAATTGTACTCACTCACACTTTTAAAATCTTGCAACCTCATGTTCAACCAATTATAACGAGCTTTTGAGAGGATTACAGATTTTTGATTCTCATATCTTTCTTTTAAATCATTTCATAAGACAAGAGGATCTTTTACAGTGAGGTACTCAGAGTTTAATTCTTCATGGAGATGATGACGAATAAAAATCATTGATTTTGCACGATCTTACAAGGATACATGATTGTTAACTTTAATTGTATCTCCAAGATTCTTTGCCCCTAGGTGAATCTTAGCATCAAGGGTCCATGACAGGTAATTCTTGCCCAAGAAGTCAAAGGCAGCAAATTCAAGTTTTGTAAGGTTCGACATCTATATAAATATATAATTACATAAGGAATTAAATTACTATATATATATATATATATATATATATATATATATATATATATATATATATATATATATATATATATATATGCTCAAATTTAATTGTAATGAAAAAAAATACTTATAGTGAGTTAAGAAAACTACACAAATTGGGATCCAAAATGGGTTAGATAATCATGTTGATAACATGTTGTGAAATGATAGATAAAACAAATTAAGAAGAGAACAATATATATATATATATTAATAATCTCTTGCACAGTGGCGGAACCAGAAGATTTTCATAGGGGGGGCAAAATACATCAGTAATTTTTTTTTATTTATTGACGCTTGAAGTGCTTCTTTCGGTTTTACGACTAAGAGGAGGTAACTGTATCATGCGAGTCTGTGTAGTTTAAAAACGTCTCAAAATTTGCTCGTTTTCAATTGTTGAAAAAATATAATAATTCAATGTGTTTGTAAAAATTATAGGAATATAGAAATGAGCATATTTGATTGAATCTCTTCACAAAGATTTCTTGATTACATATTAACTAAAGGTTAATTTGGAGTTTTTCCGGAGAAGAATGCATTTAAAAATTGAGATGCTTATTATATCACCCATTAATTAAATTAAAGGCTACTTTGGAGTTTCTAATGCATCAAATAAGAAATAAATTGTGTTTTCATGCAACTTTTAATAGATTTTGACTATTGAGAGCATGTGCCTCATAATTTTTAAAATTAAAAAAATTATATTAATTTAGAGTTTAAAAATATCTTAATTTGATTTTAAAAAGTTCATAATAATTTTATATTGAACAAAACAAAATAGCCTCTTTATGTTTTTTATTTACAAACATTTTGTCATTATTTAGACAATTCAAATTTACGTTTCTCACTCACATTGAGTTGCAGGACCTATAAAAAAAATACAGAAAAGATATAAAATATATGTAAATATCATTTTTTTTCTCTCCAAACTTTAACCTTAGTACCAACCTACCGGGGGCAGGTGCCCCCCTGTCCCCCCCTTGGTTCCGTCAGTGCTCTTGCATTCAAGTGGTCATCCACGATTCTTTTGATATCAAATAAAACACTCAGATGAGGTGTGTCACAAGCTTATTCCAACACTTCTCTCTCTCTCTCTCTCTCTATATATATATATATATATATATATATATATATATATATATATATATATATATATATATCACTACAAGAAAAAGGGTTATCTCCGACGGAATTAATTTCGACCGACTACATTTCGTCGAAGTTAATATAATTTTGACGAAATATTACGTCGAAGTTATTTTCGTCGAGGTTAGACTAAAGTCGACGGACATCCATCGGAATTAAGCCCCTTTACTTGGCGCGTAGATTTCTCGCCCGCGCGTGTTTAAAGTCGACGGAATATTTGTAAATTTGACTGACGGAACCGTCGAGAATAGCTAAAGGGCGACGGAACTAAAGTCGACTGAAGTTTGTCGAGCTTATTCTTTTTTTAAACATCCCGGCAGCCCTAATCTGTTTACATTCTTTCCTTTTCTTCTTAATTAGCAGCAGCGGCTCCTCCTAATCTCTCCTCCATATTTCTTCTCCTCCTAATCTCTCATCTCCCTTTCTTCTCCTTCTCATCTCCTCCATATTTCTTCCTTCTGTAAGCTCCCGCATTTGGTCCATACCCCATTCGAGGAGGTGAAATCAAGTGTGGTCAGGTGTGGTGGTTTCGGCGGCAGCGGCGGCGGTCAGGTGTGGTGGTGCCGACTCCGACGACTGGGGTCTTCTTCTTCTTCCACAATTTGGTACTTTTTCAATTTACAGGTTAGGGCTTATGTTTTTTGTAATCAATTTTAAGAATTCCTAAATTGACTTTAGCCCTAAATATCAAAAATTAAACCATTGAATGATATGTTCTCTAAAATTTTTTGTATTGATTCATCATATCCATTTTGGTTTGAATTAAGAAATTAAATTATTAATTGTTATGTTCCCAAATCGGTTTAAATATTCAGTGAAATGCATATGATTTGCCTTATATTCAATGAAATGAATTATCTATATTGGTTCACATATCCATATTGGTTTGAATTAAGGATTCATGTTGGTTTGAATAATTTGATTTGTCTTGGTTCAACATATCCATTTTCTACCTTTTTTCTGTTATATGGATTTGGTTCAATTTGGTTCATATAAAATGGTTTACCATATCCATATTCTACCTTATGGATTCTATATAGCATTGTGAATTGCATTATGTGAATCAATTGAAGACTTGTCTTATTTGGGTGTTAAATTATTTCCGACGGAATTTCCATGAAAGTTATAAATGGTATTAAATAAATCAATACTTAACTATAAAATACAATTACGACTTAGTTTGACACTAAAATAAAATAAAAAAACACAATAAAGTTATACAATAAAAATAATATAATACAAAATAAATTAATTAACTAAAATTAATTAATTAATTAAGTTAAATTAAATTAATAATATAATACAAAATAAATAAATAAATAAAATAAAATAAAGTAAAATAAAATTAATTAATTAATTAAGGTAAATTAAATTAAATAATATTATTCAAAATAAATAAAATTAAATAAATTAAATAATATAAAATAATTATAATTAATTAATTAATTAATTAATTAAGTTAATTTAAATTAAATAATATAATACAAAATAAATAAATAATAAAATAAAATAATTAATTAAGGTATATTAAATTAAATAATATTATACAAAATAAATTATATTAATTAATATAATACAAAATAAATAAAATTAAATAATATAAAATAACTAAAATAAATAAATTAATTAATTTAAATTAAATTAAATAATATAATACATAATTAATTAATTAATTAATTAAGGTAAATTAAATTAAATAATATTATACAAAATAATTAATTAAGGACTTCCTTTTATGCAGGGTTCGACATAGCAGTTGCAGCTAATAGGTACTCCAACCGGTTCCTCGACAGCAATTAAAGAAAAAGGGTCATAGTTTATGTTTGTGTCTTATACTCGAGTAATAAACTTAATTGAATTATTGAAGATATTCCTCACTGTTCCATCATAACAGATGCCAACATACGGAATGAGTGCCATTAAGTTGTTGAACAAAGTTATAGGTTAAGAAACCCTCTAGATTAGCGAACGATCACTTCTCTACTAGGAATGAATCATTGCCTGATATGGGTCCAATCCATGACATAGACAGCTTCTCACCACTCCAAATTCCTCAGATGGGTATTTGGAGTGGTGAGAAGCTTTTCTAAAGCTTAGAAAAAATAGAGAGAGAAAGATAGTTCAAATAAATAGGTGTTTTATTTGGGTTCCATCACATAATTATTGTGGTGAAGTAATTTGAGTTTGTACTCAGAGTTTGTACTCAAATTAAGATATCTTTGTATTCTCTCATACTATTATAGTGGATTTTTTAGAGATCGTCCCGTAGTTTTTACCTCTTAGTTTTAGAGGGTTTTTCACATAAAATCTTGGTGTCTCGTGGTTGAATATTTTCTACTCATTATATCCTGCAATGGTTATTATTTTGGTGAAACTGCAAATTTAATCTGTTTGACATGTGCTGATATTTTATCCGTCTAATTTATCAAAGACAACAGTATTAGGGAGGTCATTTTTTTCCCAACAAGAATATGGGGAGGTTTTGGAATTCAGACTATGTTTGTTTTTAAGAATTATAATTTCAGGGTTATAATTCATGTGATTATAATCTCAAGACTATTAATCCTAGTATTATAATCCTGATATTATAATTATAATCTTAAGACTATTAAGTCATTTTATAATCCTTATACTAATAGTCTCAAGCCTAAATTTAAAAATAATTAAGATTGATAGTTATATCTCAAGTATATTCTTTGCAAACAAACATAACATCATGGTTTTGGGTCAAAATCGAGGAGAAGAATAAGATAAAATAGTTAAGCACAAAGTCAACGTTGGGAACAAAGGCTTATAGGCCTTAGGATTGGCCATGGCCTTCAAGGTCTAGGGCAAAACAGACAAACCAATTTTGGTCTAAGAAGATTGGGGTGGCCTGAAATGTCCGCTTGATGTCGTTGTCGTTGTCCTGGATCATACAGGTGATGCCACGTGGAGGGAGATGATGGGCAGCCATGATCTGATGAAGAGAGTCCTCTTGGTGATGTGTAGAAAGATTTGGTGGATTCGATGTTTTTGAGGGTGTAGTACTCTCCCTCTGGTGTGTTTCCCCAATAATTGAGGTGGGTTTTTAAGAGTTGTTTTTGTTCTTCCTCCATTGTTTTAGAGAAAAGGGTTTTTGGGTGTTTTTTTTTAAAAGTTTAAATTTTTGAAAAAGTTTCTTGGTTGATGTTTGTGGGATGACTTTTTGGTGGGTAGTGGGTGGTGGGTTTTGGGTTTTTTGGGATACTTTGGAGTTTTGGACTAAGGACCGAGTTAGTGACTCGGTGGGTAATTGAAGAGTTCTTGGCATTTTCCAAAAATATATCGGTAATGACGGCGAGAAGTGGAGAAAATCTCGCCACATCAAAGATCAAAGAAATTCTAACACTCGTTTGTCTAGTTAAAATGTTTTTTGATGGGAGGAACCTAGTTGAGTTATGTTTTATAACATTAGAGGCATCTAGGGACCAAAAAATAGTTTAAGGGCTAAATGGGTCAAACGCGAAAATATTAGGGACAATTATGCACATTTGCCCTTTGTTTAATCTATCACCATTTTTCATGGCATATTTTGGATAATTCATATCTTTTAGCTATGAATAGACCTGGGAAACAGGCGGGCCAAGCCCAAAAGGGTCGGGTGAGTGGCGGGCCGGGCCAAAAATGGACTGGCCAAAAAGATCTGGGGTTTTGTTGGGCTAAAATTTTGCATCCCAAAGCTCGGCTCGTGGCGGACGGACCGAGCCCAATTCGTGCCTATTTTATGCTATTTTTTTGAGTTTGGCCCAAACGGGTCGGGCTGGTAGTAGGGCAAAATTATTTTGAGATAATTTGGAATTTTGACTCAGGACCGAGTTAGTGACTTGGTGGGTAATTGAAGAGTTCTTGGCATTTTCCAAAAATATATCAGTAATGACGGCGAGAGGCGGAGCAAATCTTGCCACATCAAAGATCAAAGAAGTTCTAACACTCGTTCGACTAGTTAGAAGGTTTTTTAACGGGAGGAACTTAGTTAAGTTATGTTTTATAACATTAGAGGCATCTAGGGACCAAAAAATAGTTTAAGGGCTAAATGGGTCGAGCGCAAAAATATTAGGGACAATTATGCATATTTGCCCTTTGTTTAATCTATCACCATCTTTCATGGCATATTTTGGATAATTCATATCTTTTAGCTATGGATAGACCTAGCAAACGGGCGGGCCAAGCCGAAACGGACCGGGTGAGTGGCAGGCCAGGCCAAAAATGGGCTGGCCAAAAATATCTGGGGTTTTGCTGGGCTAAAATTTTGCATCCCAAAGCTCGGCCCGTGGCGGGAGGGCCGAGCCCAATTAGTGCCTATTTCATGCTATTTTTTTGGGTTTGGCCCAAACGGGCCGGGCCAAAAATGGGCGGGCAAAAAATGCCCGGGTTTTACTGGGCTAAAATTCTACAGCCCAAAGCCCAGCCTGCGGGCTTGGGCCATGTTTTGCCAGGTCTAGCTCTGAACTGATTGAGAGTTGACGACCAACTATTTAAGCTAGATAAAGATTTTAGATCATGTTTGTTTGTAAAAAATATATTTGAGATTGGAGTATCTTAATTTAATACTATTTCAGATTATTTAATATTTTGAATAGAGACTATTAGTTCATTAATATGTGATTAAAATCATTTGATAGGTTAAAATTAGAGAGTATTAGTCTCACATTCATCATGAGATTAATTATATAATTTATCATAAATAGCCTTAGAAATGACAAAAAAAAAGTCCATATGACAATTTAAAACATGGTTTTTAGACCCAGACTGGACCGACGGTCAAACCAAAAAAAAATCAGACCGGTCAGCCCTCCGGTCTGGTTTAGACCAATTATCCATTTTTGTTCAAAAATCGTTCAAAATCGAAGAACCGGAATTTAAACCGCCTAACCCAGCGAAACGGTGACTAGTTCGCGAGTTAGATCGGTTCCCTACCTAGTTTTGGTCAACCCATTATACATACCCAATAAAGCTTAACAATATTTACAAATAATAATAAAATAACAATGACAAAATAATATCCAGATCTGAGCCAAAACAGAAAAAATCAAAAAGAAATGAAGAAGAAATATCGCTAAAAAAATCAAAAAGTCAGAGCAAAATTAAAGTAAAAATCAAAAGCAATCAACCATTTTAGATTGCACCCATCAACCCTTTAGATCGGACTCATGAACCGAGCGAGCAAAAGAAGTATTATGTGAATTTAGCAACAAAAAAAAGATGGATTGTGTACTGCCAATTTGCATTTTAAGGAGCAAAAGAAGAATATGTTAAAAAAGAAGTATTCTATTGTTCTCGATCTGTAAAAGATTTGGATTTGGATTGTGTACTGTCGATTTGGATTTTGGGGAGCAAAAAAACAAAGAAGTATTGACTATAATATGCAAAAGAATATTTCCTTTACGTTCATTTGTATTATTTGATTTCGTATCTTTTTTTATATACATTTAGTATTTATTTGATGTAATCTGTAATATATAGTATTATTTAATATATATAAATATAATAATAAAATTTATGCAGAACATAAACTAATTATAAAATGAGTAACAACTAAATTCGAGTCCTTTGAATTCACAAAGTCTCCTTAAAGTAAATTTATTCCCTCACTGGTGCTAAGGACTAAATGAATAATTGCTTCCTAAGATAAAACGAATTTCCAGTTCTTAATTAGAATCACTTCAAAATTAAGAACACTTTGAACCAATATTTATGTTATGTACTGAAATGAAAATAATAATAATGATGCATGCATGAAACAAACTTGAAAAAGATTAAAATAAATCTTACTACACAATGTTACTTGCAGAGAACGGGAAACGAAAATATGTTGCTGCAACAGGAACGGGAACAAAAAATATACTTTAACGGGAAGGAAAGGAATAGTAACGGGGAGGAAATTATCTGTAGAACGGGAGGGAAAATACATACTAGTTTTGTGCGCCCAGATAGAGTAATTTATAGACTGAGTAGGCAGTTTATTACCGTTGGCGCATCAAAACTACGTAGTATTGATAATAACTTAAAACAAAATCTGATAATTTATTAAACAAATTTTGTCCAAAAAGTTATATAACACGACCCGCCGAGCCTGAGCCCGACCTGACCGGACCTACAGTGGCGGCGGCGCGCGTGTGGGTTTAAACCAAGCCTTGGATAGGTCCTCTCCCTTCCACAAAAGTGGGGTGCCCCTTGGGGCCCTTCCCAGTGAGCAAACAACCCATATATAAAGACTTCAAATTTCCTTCACACATCCTATGTGGGACTGTGTAATTTACAACATATCAAGTAGGTGACTTTGGAGTCAATTTTCTCATTCAATTCCTAATGGATTTGAACAAATAAGTATACCACGTTATACTCCTCGCGGAGGAGAACACATTGGTGAAAAAACCCGACATTTTCGGAATTGGGTCCCTCATTAAATTGAGCCTCAAAATGCTCTAATATTTAATGTTTCAAATCCCATTTCCAACAATCCCCCACATGAATGTAAAATTGGCTTTATATCATGTAGAAAGAAAAAATATGTTATGAATATGCAAACACTAGTTCGAGTACATGAGAAAAGATACTTCATCAGGTTAAGTAGCCTAGTGGCTTTGAACTTGCCCTAGTAAAGTCTATCGGATTTACTTGGCTAATCAGTAGACTTGATGTCTTTGAGCTGTCAGCTTTCCATGTAAATCAAGATAATATAATTCACAAATTATCTCTTCAGACATAATTGGTTCTCACGTTTGTGTTCATTTTGGCCTTGAAACACCTCTTGGTTCCGTGAGTATATTAGAGAATTCAACCTTCAAAATTCTCACAAAAGTTGCCCCCTTCTTACTTGCGTACGTGACTTTTATCAAGAGTATCCTGTAATACTCCACTTGAACATATTTTAAGATATAAAAGTCATTAAAAGCTTAACTTATCCTGATTCTCGCGGAAGTTGTGCACAGTTTCATAATAGGAATGGTTAGGAGTAAATCTCTCCTCAGTGCTTTACTAAGTAATACATAGTTTGGTTTACCCATTGAACCTAGATCTTGGGATCTCCAGTCAGCTAGGTTGGGTTGCCACTATGACGACTCTTATTTAAACAACAGGCTTTAAACCCATTCCATTCGATGATTTTTCCACTTGCTCTCTTGTTAAACCTTTTTTAAGCGGATCCGCAATATTATCTTTTGACTTTACATAGTCAATTGAGATAATTCCATTTAAGAGCAATTGTCTAACGGTATTATGTCTTCGTCATATATGGCATGACTTACCGTTATATAAATGACTCTGTGCTCTTCCAATCGCTAATTGGCTATCACAGTGTATACATATAGCTGACACAGGTCTTGACCAATTTGGAATATCCTCTAAGAAATTACGAAGCCACTCTGCTTCTTCTCCAGCTTTGTCTAAAGCAATGAATTCTGATTCCATTGTAGACCTTGCAATACACGTTTGTTTTGAGGATTTCCAAGATACCGCTGCACCTCCTTATCCACTTGTGGATTTTGAGTCTTTATTGTTAGATATCCAATTTGCATCACTATATCCTTCCAATACTACTGGATATCTTGTATAGTGCAGTCCATATTTTTGAGTATGTTTTAAATATCCTAAAACTCTCAAAATTTCTTTCTAGTGATCTTTACCTGGATTACTCGTATACCTACTTAGCTTACTTACCGAATAAGCTATATCTGGTCTAGTACAGTTCATGACATACATTAAACTGCCTATTATACGAGAATATTCTAGTTGAGATATGCTGTCACCTTCATTTTTAGCTAGATGAAGATTTATATCAACTGGGGTCTTATTTAGAATTATATTATACTTATTAAAATTTTCAAGTATTTTTTTAATATAATGAGTTTGAGATAATATAATTCCATCAGATGTTCTAGAAATCTTGATTCCTAATATTATATCAGCAACCCCCAAGTCTTTTATGTCAAACTTATTTGACAACATACGTTTGGTAGAGTTGATAACTTCATTGTTGCTACCCATGATTAACATATCATCCACATAAAGACAAATAATGACATTCTTTTTGAGTGCTTTTGACATAAACACATTTGTCACACTCATTGATTTTAAATCCATTTGATAACATAACATTATCAAATTTCTCATGTCATTGTTTTGGTGCTTGTTTTAATCCATACAAGGATTTAACAAGTTTGCACACTTTCCTCTCTTGTCTAGGAGCTATGAAACCTTCAGATTATTCCATATATATTTCTTCATCTAATTCACCATTTAAGAATGTCGTCTTTACATCCATTTGATGTATTTCAAGTCTATTTAAAGATGTTATTGCTATTAGCATTCGAATAGATGTAATTCTTGTAATAGGTGAATAAGTGTCAAAATAATACAATCCTTTCTTTTGCCTATAGCCTTTAACAACAAGCCTTGCTTTATATTTATCAATTGAACCATCAACTTTCATCTTCTTTTTGAAGATCCATTTATACCCTAAGGGTTTGGAACAAGGTGGAAGATCCACCAATTCCCATGTATGATTTTGCAAAATGGACTCAATTTCACTATTAATAGCTTCTTTCCAATTAGAAGCATCTGGAGATGATATTGCTTCCTTGTACGTTTGAGGATCGTTTTCTAACAAAAATGTTAGAAAATCCGAACCAAACAACTTTGAAGTCCTTGCTCTTTTGTTACGTCTAGGTTCATCCAATACAAACTCTTTGTCTATATTTCCAGGACTATTTCTAGTAGCATCCAAAGGTCTTTTGTTTGAATTTGAATCATTATTCATATTATATGGAAACATATTTTCAAAAAATGATGCATCTCTTGATTCAATAAAAGTATTAACATGAATATCAGAAATTTCAGATTTATGAACAAGAAAGCGATAAGCACTGTTGTTATTTGCATAACCAATGAATACACAGTCAATTGTCTTTGGTCCTATCTTAACCTTTTTAGGTTTAGGAACCATCACCTTTGCTAGACACCCCCACACTCGTAAGTATTTATAGCAAGGTTTATGACCTTTCCATAATTCATAATGTGTTTTGTGAGTTTTCTTATGAGGCACTTTATTAAGAATATAATTGGTAGAAAGCAAAGCTTCCCCCCACAAATTCCGGGGTGCTCCAGAACTGTTTAACATAGCATACAACATTTCTTTCAATGTTCGGTTCTTGCGTTCAGCAATACCGTTAGATTGAGGTGAATAAGGAGCGGTAGTTTGGTGAATAATACCATGAGTAGAGCATATCTCTTCAAATGGTGATTCATATCCACCACCTTTATCGCTTCTTATTGCTTTAATCCTTTTGCTAAGTTGATTTTCAACTTCATTTTTATAAAGTTGAAACATTTCTATAGCCTCATCTTTGCTTCTTAGCAAATATACATAACAATATCTTGTGCAATCATCAATAAAGGTAATGAAATATTTTTTTCCCACCTCTTGTTTGAACAAACTTTAAGTCACATATATCAATGTGAATTAAATCTTTCAGTTTTCCTTTCAACAGAATGAAAGGGCAATCTTATCATTTTTGATTCCACACAAATTTCACATTTATGTTTTTGATTAATATCAAATTTAGGCAAGAATTCTAAATTAATTAATCTACGCAAAGTATTATAATTAACATGTAATAATCTAGCATGCCATATATTTGAAGATTCTAACAAGTAAGCAGAAGACTTAATTTTATTATTATCAATAGACTTCGGTACAACAGTCATAACATTCATTTTAAAGAGCCAATCAGTCATGTAGCCCTTTCCTACAAACATATCATTTTTAGTAAGTACAAATTTATCAGACACAAACACCAAATTGAAGCCATTCTTGCTAAGTAGTGACCCAAAAACTAGATTTTTGCGGATATCTGGCACATGAAGCACTTCGTTCAAAGTCAGTTCTTTGCCAGATGTTATTTTCAGTACAATCTTTCCACGTCCTTCAACCTTTGAACTTGAGTAGTTTCCCATGAAGAGTTGATCATCATTTTCTACTGGTTTGTAAGTAGAAAACATCCATTTATTGGAACAAATGTGCCGAGTAGCCCTAGTGTCCACGTACCATTCTTTAGGGTTTCATACCAAATTACATTCAGATACAACTGCAGAAAGATTAATGTCTGAAACATTTTCAGAAAGCTTTTCCAGTTCTGTCACATTTGCTTGAGGCTTTTGTTCTTTCTTGAACTTCTTTGGCTTGCGACATTCACTTGATTTATGTCCTTGGATGCCACAGTTGAAGCACTTGCCTTTGAATATCTTCTTGGCCTTGAAAGTATCTTTGCCTTCACGCTTCCTTTTGTTGTTGTTTGGCCTTTGTTCTACCACATTTACCTTTGCTTCAATAAAGTTTTTCCCACTCTTCTTCTCAGATTCTCGATTGTCCTCTTCAATCCTAAGTCGCACAATCAGTTCTTTAAGATTCATCTCTTTACGTTTATGCTTCAGATAATTCTTGAAGTCTTTCCATGATGGTGGAAGTTTTTCAATCATTGCAGCAACTTGGAATGAGTCACTTAATGACATTCCTTCAGAATGAATGTCATGTAGAATTACTTGTAATTCTTGAACCTGAGTGATAACTGCTTTAGAATCTAGCATTTTATAATCAAGAAATCTACAGACTATGAATTTCTTCATGCCAGCATCTTCAGTTTTATATTTCTTGTCTAAAGATTCCCAAAGTTCTTTTGCAGTTTGAATTGTGCAATAGACATTATACAATGTATTATCTAATCCATTCATAACATAATTTCTGCATAGAAAATCTGTATGTGTCTATGCATCAACTGCAACCACCTTTTTCTTGTCAGTTTCTCCTTCAACAAGAGTAGGATAGTCCTCTTGTAGAAACCGTGCCAAATTCAATGTTGTGAGATGGAAGAGCATTTTTTGTTGTCAACGCTTGAAATCCGTTCCATTGAACCTTTCAGGCTTTTCTCCATGAGACATGCTCACGGCAAGAATGGTACTAATAGATGCCATTTCTGTTATACAAAGAAGACAATTGTCAATAAATTGAAACAAATTTCTGTTTGTTCAAGATGTAACAAATTTTGGTTTACAAATTTGTTTTTTGCAGAATATTCTATATATTAACACAATAATATATCTTAACATGCAATTAAAATAAATTGTTATATGAATATGAAAATAATAACATAATATTACTTATATTAACATGCAAACTAAATAAACTGTTATATGCAAATAATAACAGAATATATTAACAGATTAAATAATACAAAAATTAAGTATTCTACAATATTGATTTAATATTCAAGACAATACACATGTCAATACTCATGAATAGACATTCTGCTTAACATATTATAGAATATACCTATGCATAACTTATCAGTATGAATAACAAGATGAACCTAAATATTTATGTTAATCTTGATATTAACATAAATGCAAAACATGCATACTGCTTATGATATTTAAACATAAACGCAACACTTTGAGATAAGGAGCAGTATTATTGAGTTTGACAATCATGTGGCCAAGACAAAACAACATGCAAAACATGCAGGTAACATGCAAGCATAGTAATTTCCAGAATAGTATAATAACAGAATAGTATTTATTCACATACAAGCAATTTCCAGAATTAGTATATTAACACAATACTATGTAGTTTTATTATATTTCAATACTGTTTCTATAAAATAACTTGTTCACATAAATAAACATATTCAATATTACTACTGTTGGTACAGAAAATTTGTTTTCTCAACGATTTTTTGTTCAATTAAATTATTTAAATTAAATGCTACTATATTTACAGAAAATTAAATTTACTTTAAGATTATAATCTGTAATATATAGTATTATTTAATATATATATATATATATATATATATATATAAATATAATAATAAAATTTATGCAGAACATAAACTAATTATAAAATGAGTAACAAATAAATTCGAGTCCTTTGAATTCACAAAGTCTCCTTAAAGCAAATTTATTCCCTCACTGGTGCTAAGGATTAAATGAATAATTGCTTCCCAAGATAAAACGGATTTCTAATTTTTAATTAGAAGCACTTCAAAATTAAGAACACTTTGAACCAATATTTATGTTATGTACTGAAACGAAAATAATAATAATGATGCATGCATGAAACAAACTTGAAAAAGATTAAAATAAATCTTACTACACAATGTTACTTGCAGAGAACGGGAAACAGAAATATGTCGCTGCAACAGGAACGTGAACGGAAAATATACTTTAACGGGAAGGAAAGGAATAGTAACGGGGAGGAAATTATCTGTAAAACGGGAGGGAAAATACATACTATTTTTGTGCGCCCAGATAGAGTAATTTATAGACTGAGTAGGCAGTTTATTACCGTTGGCGCATCAAAACTACGTAGTATTGATAATAACTTAAAACAAAATTTGATAATTTATTAAACAAATTTTGTCCAAAAAGTTATATATCACGACCCACCGAGCCCGAGCTCGACCGAACGGTGGCGGCACGCGCGTGGGTTTAAACCAAGCCTTGGTTAGGTCCTCCCCTTCCACAAAAGTGGGGTGCCCCTTGGGGCCCTTCCCAGTGAGCAAACAACCCATATATAAAGACTTTACATTTTCTTCACACATCCTTTGTGGGACTATGTAATTTACAACATATCAAATAGTTGACTTTGGAGTCAATTTTCTCATTCAATTCCTAATGGATTTGAACAAATAAGTATACCACGTTATACTCCTTGCGGAGGAGAACACATTGGTGAAAAACCCTGACATTTTCGGAATGTGGGTCTCTCATTAAATTGAGCCTCAAAATGTTCTAATATTTAATGTTTCAAATCCGATTTCCAACATTTGAATTATATAAATTAAATATTCTATAAATAGGTTTAGTTTTTTTGTGTAGATAAATTGATTAATTTTATATATTTACTAAATATTATATATAATATAATAATTATTGTATTTAATTATTTTTTATTTTTTATATATTAATAACATTATTGGGTCAATAATGGTTCAATCATTGATTGGACCAGTGACCCATCCACCCATCCACCCAGTACCTTTTTCGGTTCTATTAACCGTTTGGGTTTGAAAACATAAATTTAAAAGACTATTAATTTTCCTATCATGTGATAAAATAATCCGAAATAATATTAAATTAAAATAAATAGTCAAATCTCAAGTGAGCGCTTATTCCTAGCTCTTCACTATATGTTATTCTTTCACGTGAAGAGTTTTAGTGCGTTTTAATTAGTGCGTTTTGAAGTCAAGACGCATTAGCCCGGATAACCGAACATACGAATACAAACTCTCAAGGTCCAAATTAAGTTCCACAACATCTAAACGATATGCGTTGCAATGATCCAGACTTTTATGTTATGTTCATGTCACTGTTAGCTGCAGCATTTATGCATAAGCCTCTTCATTCGGGCTTTAGCGCCGCGAGCCATTGGTCATATATGTGGCTTTCTATTAACGGTCCGCAATCCTTCTGATAAGAGGTCTTTTCCTGCTACAATTGAACCATTGAGTAGCATACAAAATAGACAATCAAATTTTTTGGTCTTTCTATCAACCGTCCTCAATCCTTCTGATAAGAGGTCTTTTTCAGCTACAATTGAACCATTGAGTCGCATACAAAATAGACAATCAAATTTTTATTTTTTGATTCTTATTTGTTGGGCAACAAAAGAACTTGATAGAATGTTATTACATGTAATTTTTCAGATTGTAACAATCACGGCATAAATATCAAAACTTGATTCGTCCCAAAATCAGAGCACCAAACCCCTAAAAAGTACTATTGTTAGGAGCATACGAGTCATCTAATGAATCATCAGACAAGTATGGCTAACCAAATTATTGAATCTGAGTATATCGTGTCTATTATTTTTCGTTCATCTATTTTATTATTGTGTAATTCGTTCATAAATTCTAACACACGTGAACGAAAATCTTAGCACTAAAAATATCATTTTCTTAAACTGAGCATTGTAATTTTCAGATTGCAACAAACACTACATTGGAATCCGAACTAAATTAATCCCAAAATCAGCACCAACCCTTTAAAAATGTACCAAATTTCACCACATTCTACTTTGTATTTTGTGTACCACTGCCCACAAAATTAGAAGTCCTCCAAATTAAGTGACAAGGAAAAATAGGACAGGAAATCGGATACAATACAACAAAAGGGAAAAATCAACATGAACTTAACAAAGGCTTGAGGATTAAGGAGGGTAAAGGGGGATGACAATTGGCAAGGCTGAGCATCCAACACGTGTCTACTTTCGTTCATCGTTCTTGCTCGAAGGCTTCTTCTGATCAAGGTGGGACTTGTCGTTGCCATTGGCCAGCCCCATCTCCAGGGCTGATGATTCATCAGCAGTTGGATTCTTGGTTTGGCCCTTATTTTTGCAGTAAGTGGCATACAGGATAAGCTGCAGTATGCCTAATCCACACCCAAAGCCATTTGAGACCTACAAAACCATAATTTTTAAAATATATCATCAGATTAAAACATTACAAACTTAAAACAACTAAAATCGGGAAAAAAAATCAGATTTTAAAATTCCTACAACTAAAAATTAATAGCAAAAATAAATACAAGAAAAAAATTCTTACTTACAGCAAGAAAAGGGTCTTTTCCTAGAAGACCAAATATGAACCATGAAGTGCCACAAAGGAAACTGAACAGTGACAAGAAAAATGGCATGTACTCCACACTCTTAGTTTTGATAACCATTCTCTGCACATTAAAATGGTGTATGTTATTAATCCATATATGAAGCAATTTGTTTACTTTTCTACTTAATTACTATTATGCTGCATTTTTTTTTAATTTGGCAAGTGGAAGTGTAGAGTCTCCATAATTTTTTCGGGCCACCCCTCCTAATATTTGGGTATATCTAACTTATTCAGATGAAACATACTTCAATGTTTCTTGGAAACCATAATAATGGATCACCAAAAAAAAGGAAAAAAGGTACTTATTTAGTAGGTCAAGTACATAGCAGATAAGTGTAAAACTTTTAAATGATCCCAGAGAAAAAGTACAAGAATTGTTTTAGTCAAATGATGATGGGTCATTCATAGACAATTAAAAATTGAAATTTTTAAGCCAAATTATAATATTATTTTTAAAGAAAAACTAGAGTACAACCCTAGAGAAATGATTTATATGTCGACAAATTTATGACGAAATTGGATAGCAACTAACATGGAACTCTAACCAATAAGTTCGAATAAATTAGAGTAGGACCCTTCTTAATTCTTTTTTATTCCACGTATCCACATACGTCAGTATTTACTATCGACATAAATTTATCGTCATATGTAGTGAGACTCGTAAGTGTATAATGACACGAGGGGTTCTTACCATGACAGATAGGGGTGAACCATACATTATAACAGAGAAAATTGAGGCAGCAAAACCACAGAAAATCTTTCTCTTTTGGAGATGGAGAGCAAAGAGGGAGACTAATGCAACGGTGCAGAACACGATGAGAACAAAGGTGAGGAGTCGAAGAATCTTAAGCTTCTCCTTCTTGGGTGCATATATGAGAAATATGAGCACATAAATGGCCTCGATGCCTGCACCAGTGCCATTTACCACTGAAACTAGTATGTTGTTTGGTGATACAAATGGCAGCCCATACCTATTCAAATGATAAAATCAGTAATTTAATCAGCATATAACATGAAGGTATAAAGTTAAACAAGACTATCTTTTGAAGAATGTATAATACTTGTTTGTAGTGAATGATGCAAGAAATTGCAAATCATTACTCAAAAGATTCTGCCATATGATGAATCAAAGATTATGTAAATAGTGAATGAGAATATCCAAATTATTGGGTCTTACTGTTGGACTGCACTCTGTAATAGATAAGGAGGAAAGAAGTAAAATAGAGAATTGGGAATTTTTCTGTCCAAGATTAATACCAAAAAAAGAGGAGAGAAAGCTATACTATAACATCTAAAAGTATCAAAACTGATTTTTGGAGGGATATACACTTGGGCAAGGGTGGTCAATTGACCACCCAGAATTATAGTATTTATTAATTTACTACTAATATGGGATTTAAGAAATATATAAAAGTATAGAGAAAAAAAGTTGTCAGCCCTAAATATTATTATCTTCTCCAAAATAAAGAATTAGATTTGACATTTTAAAATCAATTTGAGATATTTTTAAATTTAAACTATAAATATTTTAACTAGTAGCACTATTTAGATAGTTTACAATTTTCATGATAAATCGTACGGTTTAAAATATAACTATTTTATATCAATTTTGAATTTACAAGTATCTTAAATTTATTTTAAAAAGTCAATAGTGACCTTATATTTTGGAACGGAGGGAGTATGAATATGTACTTATGTTGAGAAAGTTGTATTTGATATCATTAAAATGAAGCAATTATGAAACAATTTCAAGAAATGAAATTATGATTTTGTAATGAATTATATGCAATTTTGGTTTTATATTATGTATTTTACTTTTATATATTGTGATTTACGTTGTTTTATAATCATATTTGTTAAGTTAAAAATTGAACACTCATAATTAAATTCTTGCGTCCTCGCTGATCAAGAACTATTGCATATGCAAATATACTACTTACAAACATATCAATGATTCAATGGTAAATATAGCAAAAATTGGAACTTAAGGCTTTAGAAAAATCAGGAATAGATAAATGATGGTAAAGTAAGTTAATTTTGAGATGATAAGAAGGTAAGAAAAAACAAGAAACTTACCAGGCAGAAAGCAAGCAATTGAGCGTAGTCATGACATATGGTATGCCTGAAAATTGCTCTGTTGATTTGTTCAAAACTATCCTCTTGAATGTAATCCTATCATTAATCAACAAAATTCAATAAAAATTTGCACATATACATGCAGAAAACCATCGTTATAGCCCGGTTCATCTTTGGTTCGTTGGACAATATTTTCCTATATATATATATATATATATATATATATATATATACACACACACTTATCATTTTGTAATTGAGACAAAGAAAGAAGAAAACTTTGCTTACACTGGTGCCAGGAATAGGAACAAACCAGTTAAATCCCCTGTTTCAAGAAGGAAAAAAACACCTTGAATTAAAATCAAAATCATTGATAGATAGACAACACCCACGAAACAAAATCTCCGAAAATTAGAAATGGAATCACAAGGGAAATGAAAACCCACCAAAAATCCCAAACACTGAATGCAGAGCATTCGTCATTTCTTCAAATCTTCTTCGAAAAAACAAACCAAACGAAACGAAACCCAGATGAAGAAAGTTACTCCAAGAACTGCAAAATCCAAAAAATTTGAATTGTAATGAGAGAATAGAAGAGAAAGAGGAGAAGAATGGTTTATATAGAACAGAACAAAACAGAGGAATGTAAGAAACTAACCACTTGAGAAGTAAATATGTCTTATCCGTATGAGATAGGGTAATCAAGAAGACTTTGTTTCTCTATAAATATCTGGTTTTTGATCAGATTGTAGAAAATGGCTATGATGGTTTATACATTTGAAGCAGTTTGTTTGCCGGTAAAAGTCTAAATTGAATGATTAAAACCGCTTTCCCGTTTAAGAATTTAGATTTGGTCCTTGGCTTTTGAACAAATTACAAAACCGACCGTTCTGCTTTTGGTAGAATTTGGAGAAGGTTATTACAACATATTTCTGCTCTTTTTCATTTTATGGTGAAAGAAATTGATATTTTCAATAAGATAATGGGTCCCCAATTAGGGGTGCAAATTGGACGGGTTTAAATTAGGAGTGGTGCTAGAGACACAAACTATTTTACAAATATTTTACAAACTGTTGATGTGGCATACTCCACATCAGCCTATTGATCAACAAATTATTTAATGCAGTCTTCGGTCCCACACAAACTGCTGATGTGGAGTATACCACATCATCAGTTTGTAAAATGTTTGTAAAATAGTTTGTGTCTCTAGCATTATTCTTAAATTACATTAAGAATAATATTAGAGATATAAAGGCTTAAATATGAATTAGTACCCTAAACTATAGGCCATATTCCACTTCGGTGTTCCACCTTTCAATTTTGTCAATTAGGTTATTAAACTATCAATTTTTTCCAATTACACAAATTGAACACGCCACGTCAGCAATTGCTGACGTGGCTATCTGAGTAGGATCTGGTTGAGCTGATGTGTAAAAATTAAACACGCCACGTCATTTTTTTGTTTTTTTTAATAAAAATAAAATAAAATACATTTTTTATTTTTTTTAATAAAAAATGCAGTTTTTTATTTTTTTAATAAAAAATGCAGTTTTTTTTATTTCTGTTTATTAAAAAAAATGCAGTTTTTTTTAATTTTTTTAATAAAAATAAAATAAATTCGTTTTTTTATTTTTTTTAATAAAAAAGATACAGTTTTTTATTTTTTTAATAAAAAAATTTGAAAAATGCAGATTTTTTATTTCTGTTTATTAAAAAAATGCAGATTTTTTTTATTTTTTTAATAAAAATGAAATAAAATACGATTTTTATTTTTTTTAATAAAAAAATGCAGTTTTTTATTTTTTTAATAAAAAAATGAAGTTTTTTTATTTCTTTTTATTAAAAAAATGCAGTTTTTTTTATTTTTTTAATAAAAATAAAATAAAATACGTTTTTTATTTTTTTTAATAAAAAAATGCAGTTTTTTTATTTTTTTATTAAATAAAAAATACGTTTTAAAAAGAAATAAAAAAAACTGCACTTTTTAATTTTTTTTATTAAAAAAAACTGCATTTTTTATTAAAAAAAATAAAAAAATACGTTTTTTATTTTTTTAAAAAGAAATAAAAAAACTGCATTTTTTAATTTTTTTTATTAAAAAAATAAAAAACTGCATTTTTTTATTTAAAAAAACAAAAAACGTATTTTATTTTATTTTTATTAAAAAAATAAAAAAACAGCATTTTTTTAATAAAAAAGAAAAAAAAAACTTCATTTTTTAATTTTTTTTATAAAAAAAATAAAAAACTGCATTTTTTTATTAAAAAATAAAAATCTTATTTTATTTTATTTTTATTAAAAAAACTGCATTTTTTTAATAAAAAGAAATATAAAAACTGCATTTTTTAATTTTTTTATTAAAAAAATAAAAAACTGCATTTTTTTATTAAAAAAAATAAAAAACGTATTTTATTTTATTTTTTATTAAAAAAATAAAAAAACTGCATTTTTTAATTTTTTATTAAAAAAAAATTGCATTTTTTTATTAAAAAAATTAAAAAACGTATTTTATTTTAGTTTTATTAAAAAAACAAAAAAAAATGACGTGGCGTGTTTAATTTTTACACATCAGCTCAACCAGATCCTACTCAGATAGCCACGTCAGCAATTGCTGACGTGGCGTGTTCAATTTGTGTAATTGGAAAAAATTGATAGTTTAATAACCTAATTGACAAAATTGAAAGGTGGATCACCGAAGTGGAATATGGCCTATAGTTTAGGGTACTAATTCATATTTAAGCCAGATATAAATTATTCTACAAATATTTTACAAACTGTTTATGTAACATACTTCACCTCAGTATATTGTGTGGAGCCGAAGACTACATTGAAACAATTTATTTATTCAATATGCTGAGTTAGAATATGTCACATCTTCAATTTATAAAATATTTATAAAATAATTTATATATATAGCATTACTCATACATTAAATATATTAGGTTTAGATTGGGAGGGCCTAACTACTCCCGATAAAGCTCATGGGCTCAAGTCATAAATCTTGAGCAAACAGATCTGTTCGCGGTGGGAGGGGCCCCCTAGCGCGAAAAGGAGAGAATTTCAGAAAGTCTCTCTAACCTTTTTTATTTATCTGGCGAGAAAAAGTCAATATGATATTTGCGTTGGAAAAATCCAACGAAGCTAAACACTTTTTTTTTTGAAAATGATATTTTTATATGAAAAGTGTCGTTATAAATCTATAACGACGTTTTTTTTATGTGAAAATATTAAAAAATATTATGAAAATATCAATTTTTTATCATTCGGAATGCTTTTTTTTTTCATAAGACTAGTCGTCTATTAGTAGCTAGATAACTATTATGGAAATATTTGAAATTTATAATAAACTTATGTAGTTTGTCATAATTCTAAGTTAATTGCAAAGTTATTAAAATCATAAGTAAAAATTTAAAAGAATTTCAATAGGAACTACCAAAACTTTATTGATGAGAGGGAAAAATTAACTAAAAAGGATATTTTTATCAATTTAAATTATGCCAGACTTGTCAATAGTAGATATTACTCAACAAAATATAATATGAATAAATCAAATGTATATAAATAGTATATTAAAAAAGTTTACTACAATTTGAGCAAGAACAATACAATGGTTGTTAATCTGAATTTGCAGAAAGGTGAAATTTGTTGATTTATTTGATCAGTACTTTAGAATAAGAAGGAAAAAGACAATGACGGATGGTATCACAGGATAATTGACACTAAATTTTTCGCGTCCTTGTCCTTCTTATGATGCACTGGTTTGCCCAACCAGTCAGCAACCTATCACACACACAAGTCACAGTCTATAGAAACAGCCACGCACACAAGTCGACACAGTGTTTACAGGACAACGTCCCAACCTTTTCTTATTGCTCTCAATAACAAGGAATACAAATCTGACTAGGGCTGCAGACTCACTTGATCAGTGATTTCGTGTCTAGCCAAGCCCCATGCTATATCTATATATAAGCATACAGAATTTAGGCTGCAGTTGACAACCCCAACTGCTAGGACATTCAGCCAATAGAAAACCAGCATTTTGAATTTTAACTGCTCACTAACTGTCCACTAGCAGGTGTGCACGCCCCATGATCTGCAACTGCTGGAGACAAGCCAGTCATGTGCTTGGAGGTTGGCTGA
The DNA here is from genome assembly GCA_020205505.1 of Panax japonicus. Taxonomy (NCBI): domain Eukaryota; kingdom Viridiplantae; phylum Streptophyta; class Magnoliopsida; order Apiales; family Araliaceae; genus Panax; species Panax japonicus. The sequence continues at coordinate 35,182,645 of CM035095.1, forward strand.
GGTCTGTAACCGCCCACAACTGCTTGTCAGTTTTGTCTTGGTCCAGCCAGCCCACCGTGTCAGCCCACCTTTATTGATGTCTTAGCCCACAGCGTCTGCCCACATTGTTGATGTCTCTAGCCCACCAGTTGACCAACATAGTGCCACCAAATGCTTTGTCCAACTAGCCCACATGAATGTCCACTTGACCACGCCCTTGCCTAAGGTGTTGTCCGGTCTTGCTGTGCATGTCCAGTCCGATGCGCCTATCCACATGCTTCAACCTTGTTGCATGCTGGGTGCCAACCCATGTCATGCCTTGACATGCCAAGCCCAATGTCTGTGCCATGCCCAACGTCTGTCCCACAGCGATCTTGCTTGTTCATGCCCAACTCATGATCGATCTTGGTTGATCCAATCCAAGCCACCAATCTGATGTTTGACATTGTTGGAGGGGAGCCCAACCATGTCCTAATGCCCCGCACGCATCGCCCATGGCACCTGCCCATGGTCCCGGGTAACCTTCACAGGGTACCCCTCCCCTATAGTAGCACTTATGAAAATTTCCTAACTGCCAGCACTAGACATCAGACCTGTCTGAGGAAGCATAATGCAAACCCTCTAGAATTTATCGTTCTTTGACAAGCGCCCATTTGTTGTCCAATGCCCCAAGCTGCTGCATAGAGTCACCCAATGCTGCACAAGACTATTTATTGGCCCAAATGGTTGAGTGTCAAACTTGTTTTGCTGGTTAAGTGCGCCCAGCGCCCTTGCCTGCCGCACAGTGCCTTTGGCTATCGCACACTGATGCTCAGGAGTGCCTTGTTGATTGTCAAGGCTTGACTTGGCATGCTATCTGAGCATCCCGCATGCCAAGTGCGTGTCAACCCACTAAGGGGCTAACAAACCACCCCCACCAGAAGAGCCCGACGTCCTCGTCGGCGGTTGTGCCTAATACTCTGCAATTTTCTTCTCAAACTGCTATAGTGTAACATCTCTTTCCCAACTCGCGTCTACCTCATTTTCACCTTTCTAATGAACCAAGTAGTTTGTTTTCCGATTTTTTTTGCTCTGACCTTCAGTCCTATGAGCTAAAATTTTCTCAACATCCTTGTCAAACTGCTTTCTGAATACTGGTGGAGCCCTCTTGGCTTGCTTTCTGCCAGCATCAAGTAAATCCTGCTGCAATGGCTTCAGGTAACTCACATGGAACGTAAGATGCACTTTTAATCTGTCTAGAAGCTTCAGTCTGTAAGCCACAATCCCAACTTTCTATAACACTTCAAATGGGCCATCATACTTGGAAACCAATCCTCTATGCAATGCCTTACTACTGATTTTCTTCCAAATCTGAGGTGTTAGCTTCAGCAAAATCATATCTCCCACTTTGAATTCTAGCGGCCTTCTATGTGCATCTGCATACTTCTTCATCCTCCTCACTGCCTTGCTCAGACTATCTCGTTCCACCTCAAGCATTTCTGTTCTAGTCCTTGCATATCGATAGGCAGCAGGACAACTACCTCCTGTACGCTGCACCGCCACATCATTCGGAGTCCTTGGCTGAAAACCCATGCTCAGCTCAAAGGGACTCATACCTATTGCTGAAGATTGATGCAAGTTGTAGCAGAATTGTGCTGGTTCCAACAACTCTAACCAGTTTTTCTGACTTGCAGTCACATAATGTCGCAGATATTCCTCGAGTAGCTGATTCATCCTTTCAGTCTGTCCGTCTGTTTGGGGATGATTCGCTGTACTGAACTTCAACTTAGACCCCACCAAACCAAACAAAGTCGTCCAAAATCTGCCCGTAAATCGAGAATCTCGATCACTTATGATATCCTCTGGCAACCCAAAGTATTTAACAACATTTTAAAAGAATAATCCAGCAGCAACATCTGCTGTGCAAGCATGTGGTGCTGGGATGAACACCGTATACTTGGAAAATCGATCAACCACTACAAAGACTGATCTCATCCCATCAACCTTCGGCAACCCAGAAATGAAATCCATTGAGACTGATTGCCAAGGTCTGTCAGGAATGGGAAGAGGCTGCAACAAACCTGCTTCACTTTTTCTTTCAAGTTTGTCAACCTGACATACTATACAAGATTTGACATACGCCTCCACGTCATTCTCCATTTTTGGCCAGTAGTACGAGCAAGACAACAATGCTAACATTCTCTCAATTCCTGGGTGACTATCCTATTTTGAATCATCTTCAATCCAATATCTTCGAAATAAGCCCTCCTGCATTTGTGATCAAAGTTTTTGGTAAACAACATCATTTAGGGACTGTTCTCGTATCTTGTCCAGGTACTCGGTCTCGACCACTGTGAGAGCAGTAATAAACTCCTGGACCACTTTTTGACTCAATGTATCAGCAACCGAATTCTGCACCCCCGACTTATGCACCCACACAAAATCAAATTCTGCCAAAAATTCCTGCCAACGTGCCTGCTTCGGAGTCAATTACTTCTGAGTTTTGAAGTAGGTGTTGGCTACATTGTCGGTAACCACCACAAACTTCGTGCCCAGTAGATAATGTTTCCATGTTTCCAAGCAATGCACCACTGCAGTCATTTCTTTCTCGTGAGTACTGTATCGTTGTTCAGCATCCTTTAGTTTTCGGCTCTCATAGGCAACTGGATGATTGTCTTGCATAAACACCTCGCCAATAGCTCTGTCTGATGCATCCATGTGCACTTCAAAAAGAATCTCGAAGTCAGGGAGTCTTAACATGGGCTCCGACGACACTGCCACTTTTAGGTTGTCAAATGCCTCTTGACAGCCTGCTGACCAATCCCACTTCGCATCCTTCTTCAGTAAATCTGTTAAAGGGGCCACCTTCTTCGAGTAACCCTTGATAAACTTTCTGTAGTAGTTAGCCAATCCCAAAAATGATCTCAACTAACCAACTTTTGTAGGGGTAGTCCACTCAATAATGGCTTGGACTTTTCTCTCATCCATTCGCACTATTCCTTGGCTAATCTAGTGCCCAAGGAACATGACTTCTGCCCTGTAAAACTCACATTTCTCCTTTTTGACATATAATTGATATTCCCTCAGTTTTTGAAATACCAATCTCAAATGTTTTACATGACCATCTAGTGTTTCGCTATACACCACAATATCATCTAGATAAACAACAACAAACCTATCTAGATACTCATAAAAGACATCGCTCATAAGATTACAAAACGTTGCTGAAGCATTGGTTAAATCAAACGGCATTACAAGGAATTCATATGAACCATACCTTGTCACACATGCAGTCTTAGATTCATCACCAATGACAATCCTCATTTGCCAATAGCCTGCCCTCAAGTCCAACTTAGTAAAGTACTTATCTCGTGACAATCTGTCGAACAAATCAGCAACATTTGGAATAGGATACTTTTTGTTGATAGTAACCTTGTTCAATGCTAGATAATCGACGCACATTCTCATAGAGACATATTGTTTCTTCTGAAATAGTACTGGAGCACTATAGGGAGCCTTTGATGGTCGAAGAAAGCCAGATTCTAACAAATCAAAGTTAACTGCTTTCTCAACTCAGTTAATTCTGCAGGTCCCATCCAGTAAGGGGCTTGGGAAGGGGGCCTCGCACCCGACTCCAACTCAATCTTGTGATCAACAGCACGCTTTGGAGGAAGAGTCTTTGGGAGTTCTGGAGGCATAACGTCTTTAAATTGTTCCAGCAACTCACCCACAACGTCCGACACCTCTTGAGTTAGACCCGGCTTGATCTCTATCAAGGCACATAGGTAGGTCTCCTCTCCTCTTTTGAGTCCAGACTCCAGTTGTACTGCAGACAACAAGCCCACCTTTCGTTTGCCATCCCTCTTCTCCTTTTTTGGATATATAGTAGAAACCAAACCCGACATCTCGTCATCAGGGATCATTATTCCACCAAGATGTGGCATCACCATGCACTTAGCCATCATCAAAAATTTGATTCCTAGGATGAGGTCAAAGTCATCCAAAGGAACAGCCATCAAACTGCATTTTCCCTCCCATGGGCCAACCTTCAAATCTACCACCGTTGTGCCACGAATAGGTTTCGCCTCGGAGTTTACAGCCTTGATCTTACTTGCATTCTCCTGCAAGTCCAACTTCAGATTCCCCACTTCCCTTTCAGGAACAAAGTTGTTTGTAGCACCAGTGTCCACCATTGCCAGCACTTCCCTACCATTGACAACTACTGATATATACATCAGTCCACGCGGAGGTGTCTTTGCCTTTTGGGTCTGCAAAGCACCTAATAGTTACAAAGGATTCATCCGTGGTCCATCTAATGTTCCTTCTTCATTCGAGTCAGCAACCAGTGCATTTACCTTCTCACGCTTTGGGTATTCCTTCATTCGATGGGGATCTCCACATATGAAGCAACCTTTTCTCTTGTTATCCTTGGACTGTCCATCAGTTTTAGGCTTGGAATGCTTGTCACCGCCTTTCTTAAACTTTTTATCCTTCTTACCATCTTTGGATCCGCCCTTGTCTTTCTTTCCCATCTACTTTTTCTTTCCATCAGCGTTGGAACTAAAAAATTTGTAGTCAACAAGGCTATCAGCCGCTGCAATTGCTGTGGGCAGGTCTTTGACACCCTGCCTACGCAATTCAGTCTGCACCCACTGTTGCATACCCGAAAGAAAATTAAACAGTTTGTCCTCCTCAAACATGTTCTTGATGTCCAACATCAACGAACTAAATTCCTTCACGTATTCTCGAACAGATCCAGTCTGTTTCAAATGCTTCAAACTGTCCCTCGCCAGCCATGAAGTATTTAGGTGCAGGAATTGATCCTTCAATTCCTTCTTTTGGGTAATAGTGCCGCATTTGAGGGTAAGCTGATATGCGTTTACTGGAATAGTGTTCATAACAATTATTTTTTATGGATCACTTCCCATCTGCATGTGGACTAGCAACGGACCATATCGTTGCTAGAGCCATCACTATAGGGTATGAAAACTACTTTTGGGCTATGGCAACAGTCCATACGCTTTGGCGACGGTCCACACTCTATGTCGATGGTTTTGACGACAACTTTATCGATGGTGTTCGATAAAGATGCTCCTTCTCTTCAGAAAGATGCTCCTTTTCTTCGCACTGTGATCGAGAGGAACCTCCTCGGTTTCCTTTGAATCCTTGCGGATGATTACGAGTTGAGGAGGAATAGGAGATGGCTTCGGAACCATCGCCGAAGGAGGCTTCAGAACCGCAAAGGACGATGGCTTGGGGGGGGGGGCCTTAGTAGAAGGCTTCTTCTTACTCTGTTTGAGCAAAGCCATCTTCTCCGACCGATTCATCTTCAGCACACTCTTGGTGGAAGTATTGGCATTGGAGTTCGGGGGGGCGGGGGGGGGGGGGGGGGCAGGATTCGACGCAGAACCAGTGGAGAGTTCCGCGATCGGGATGGTCAACGGCCGTCCCGTCTGTGATAGGAAGACGGATCGACTCAATTGTGATAGGAAGAGGAGCTAAGGACTCAACGGCCCCTTCGGGCTTGAAAATTGTCACTGCATAAAAAGGAATGTTTTAGAAAATTGGTTATGGCAACAAGAAGAGGGACGACAGAGGTGTGGAGAGGTTCAGAGTACGACACTTACACCCGTGTTGGTAAAACCAGCTTTCGTTGGACAAAACCCTCAGATTTCATTCGGTCTTGCTCCACTTCTTGTAGAACTCTTTGAAGGCACCGGCCCGGTCCTTCGGGAATTTTGACACTTTGGCGATAGGATCTTCGGCGTGGGCCCAGTTCGGGAGGAGTTTGAGGTCGGTCCCTTTCACGAAGATCCATTACGGATGCCAACCTTTGTTGCTTGAGGGAGTTTTGATACGGACGGTTCGGTTTGGTTGCTTATTTAGTTGTCGAAGACCAGGCTCTTTGGATCGACCGACAGTGAATAAAGCGAAGAAAAAATCAAGGCCATGAGTGATCCCAATCTCATGACACGAGGCTATGAAGGAAATCAAGTGGATATACGAGTTCGGCACAAGCTGTACGAACCCGATCCCCATAAAGCAGAGAAAGGACGAGATGAATTCATGAAGTGGAAACCGAACCCCGTATTTCAGAGCATGAAGGGGGACGGCGACTCACTCGCCCTCGGGTCTCTAGAACATCTTTTCCTCCGATGATGGTACCCGAAGCTTATATTCCTTCGGTATGTTGAACATGGCGCGTATGTCTGAAATTTGGGAGGGGAGAACATTCGAACGAGTGTTGATATACGAGAAGTTAGTCATGGAAGAATAAACGCTTCGAAGCTTATCTTCGGCATTTCCAGTGGGAATATCAGTAGGGGCTACCGGGAGTTCGATCGGAATTAAGTCGCCAGTGGTGACTGAGGCTGGAATTTGCTCAGTGGTGGGAAGAATGTTGGAATCTACCATTTAAAGTGAAAGAGATAGGAATGTAGAGTTTCAGAAGCTAAAATGAACAAAAAGAAGCTGGAAATACGATGATTTCGACCAGAAAAATATGAACAAGAAGAAGTTTGAATGAATTGATTTCTCGCCAGAAATTGCCTTCGCCGGGAAATTTAGGTGAGAAATTTGAAATGAGGAAGATCTAAAAAGGGTGACAGTGATGGATGGGAAGGGTATTTTATAGGCAAAGTTGCACAAAATCCAAGGGCGGCTATTTATGGCAAGTGGGGTCTGGTCATGGGAAAACATGTGGTGTTTCAGAAATCGAAGAGAAACCATATGGGTTCCCCAAACACTTCATCATTGGCTGTCATGACTCTTTGAATGCATGTCTTTTCGAGTCTCTAATTATAAATATATTATAACAAGAGACTGGGGGGCAATGTTCGGGAGCATTTTACCGACCTCCAAGTGGGCTGAAGGCCTGGTGCCAGAAGGGGATGTTGAGCCTATTGGGCCGAAGCCCTCTGGGTTGTTGAAGGAGTTTGGGTCCCCGAGTCCTTTGGATCGGGGTCCTATTCGTGACATGGCGCTCGGGTTTGGGTATCCGAGTCCTTTGGGCCTGAACCCTATTCTGGAAGGACGATGTTAGGGGTCGGGCCTTCGAGTCCTTTGGGCCGAAGCCCGGACCAGTTTGTGAGCTCGGTTGAATTGGGCATGTACAGTGGAGTATCCCACGTATAGAGTCCAGATTCTTAAGGAGTATGAATGGTTAAGGACTTTAGTCCTAATCATATTTGAATTAATAAGGTAACTCCAAAGGTAGTGTTTGGATTGGATTCCACTTTCACATTTTAAGGAGAATGTGTTGGACCCAAATATTGGTAACTACCATATTTAGGAGTCCTAAATCAACTCGGAGATGGATTCTAACGTGGTGAGAGTTCTATAAATACAAGGCTTGGGTTTCAATTAACAGTTAATACTTTCTTTGAGCACTAAATACTAAAACCTCAATTGTTAAACTTTGTGAACGACCTGTACTTATTCTCGCACCGGAGCTATCCCTCGGCGGCACAAGCCGTCAAGCTTCGTGTGTGATCTGTTATTGTGCAGGTTCAAGCGCGTGGATTCTATGATTAGACGCGCCGACAAAACTTGGCATTAACAGACGGTATGATTCGTCGTTATAAGTGTTCCGCATATCACCCGCATAAAAAAACCTCTATATATATAATATCTTTCCGTTCAAGATATAAAATCAAATCTGACTTTCGTTTTTTTAAACTCACATGCACTCAAATTTCATCTCCGTTGAATTAACAAATTAATTCTGATTTTCTCCCGAGTATTTAATGGATTCATTTTATTTATTTATTTATTCTTTCTTTTTCACCTAATTTCCCTCAAGACCAGAATAAGATCCCCTTAATTATATTTACTCTCTAATTTTTTCAATACACATTCAGTGACACAAAAATTACATTTAACGACAAAATAAAATTTGTCGAAAACAATTAGCGTCACAATAAAATTCGTTGCAATTTATTGTATCGCTAAAAGCAATATTTTTATCATTGAATGTGTATTACAAGAAATTAGAGAATATGTATAATAAAGAGGATCCTAATCCCTCAGGACTTATTGAACAATAAAAATATTGTCTTTAGTGATAATATCAACTACATAATTATTAGTGACTAATAATGTATTACCACTAAATCTAATTAATTGTTACGTTGTTAAGTGTGTATTGTAAGAAAGTGGGTAAAAATATACGAGAGGAGTCGAGACCCTTTTGCGTGTTAGTAAGAAGTTTAATAAAATTTGGTACTTTTTTCTATAAAAATATTAAGTCCATAATCAATTGATAATTAATGTTAAAAAAATAAAGGATTAATTACATGTATTACATTATTAGTACATTTTTAAAAATAATTACTAAAATCGTATATCCATAAAATAATTACAAAAATATTATACTTTTTCATTTTTATTTACAATATTAATATAATTATAAGTCCTTAATTTAAGGGATTAATATTAATGGGCTGACATGGCAAATTAGTGTCCAACTTAAAATGGGTTTTATTTTTTTTGAAACGCGTGATAACCGCCATTAGGACTCTTCGATTTTAAACCCTTTATTTGCATGCTAAAACCCTTTATTCTCTTTTTGTTTGTGTTATTTTTCTCTATTGATCGTGTCTGAGTGTTTTATTCTTCATTTTCGTGCTCGCCATCTTCGTCTAGTTGTTCTTCATCATCGTTGTTACTTGTTATCGTTGTTGCACAGTGGTTATCGTTTAGTTGTTATCGCTGTTATCATCGGTGGTCGCCATTTTCGTTGTTTTGTTCGTTCGTTTAGTTTGTAGATTCTGGTGGTTATTTGTTTAGGTCAGTAATTTTTAAATAGTTTAATGTATTATCTATTAAAGTAGTTTATTAATGTGTTGTTTTTATGTTTTGTATAGAATGACTAATACAAGGAAGAAAGACGGAAAGAGGAAGAGAATCACGGAGGGTGATTCTGTTAAGGGCTTGAAGAAGTTTGTTGTGGAGAGGAAGGGGAAAGAGAAGGATGTAGGTCAGAAATCGAGTAAGAGTGAGAATAGGTTGGTGATATATAGTGATATCAAGCATTCTGAAGTGTAGTTAGATTCTGATTTTGATGTCCTTGTAGTTAAGTCCGAAGGACAAGTGCTTAGCCATAATATAATTTCAACACAAAGAATTTTAAAGGTGTGTTAATTTAAATTTTGTTATTTTACGATCATATAAATGTTTGGTTTTTTAGTTAGTATGTTTTTTATTACTGTTAGTTTTTGATTTGGATACCATTTGTGTTCCATCGATTTGGTATATTTGGTTACTTTTTTACGTTGTTATGGTTACCATGTATTTGTTAAGTGTACATGTTGTTTATGTATTGGTTACGATTACAAGATGTTTTGGTTACTATCATATAATTGTTCGGTTATTTGTTTAGTATGTTTTTGGTTAATGTAAGCTTATGATTTTGATACCATTTTTGTTCCCTTGAGTTGGGACTTTGGTTAATATTTTTTGTTGTTCTGGTTACCATGTATTTGCTTAGTATACATGGTTTGACTAAAATGTGATTGATTTATATGTTTGTTTATATATTGGTTACCATGAAAATATGTGTTGGTTACTATCATATAACTGTTTGGTTACTTGTTTAGTATGTTTTTTGTTATTGTTTGCTTATAATTTGGAAACTATTCTTGTTCCCTTAATTTGGGATTTTGCTTACTTTTTTATGTTGTTTTGGTTACCATGTATTTGCGTAGTATACATTGGTTGACTGAACTGGATTTGGTCTACATGTTGATCATGTGTCGGTTACCATGAAAACATAGTTTGGTTAATATGATATAACTGTTCGGTTACTTTTTCAATATGTTTTTTGTCTGCATGTTTTTTTGTTACCTTTAAATTATGTTTTGGTTAATATTATATATAACTGTTTGGTTACTACATAAACTGATATGTACTACATCTTGTTAATAATTTGCTTAGCATTAGATTATATAATATAACTGTTTGGTTACTGCTTTATTATGTTATGGTTACTGTTATATTATGATATGGTAACTATTATTGTGCAGTCAATGTGAGATGTTGAATACTTTTTATAGTGTGTTTTGGCTACTGTGTAATTGTTATATTATATTTTTGCTAGTATGATATTATTTGTTGGTTACTATGTAACTGTTTATTGTATAAATATTGTTTATATTGGTTACGAATAATTGTGCAAATCTGATTTTATTTATTTGCAGTTATGGGATCATTATTATGAGGAATGCAACAAAAAATTCACTGGAAAAGTTATAGATTGGTGCGACGTGGAAGTCCCCAGCATTATTGCCAAGAAATTGAACGAAAGTCAGTTGCAGAAGTTTAAGGCAACATATTTTGGGAATTTTTTGGAGTTTGGTGAGCACCAAATGTATTCCCAGATTATTCACCATGCTCTTGTAAGGGAGGTTCACCAGAGGGATGATGATGAAATGTGGTTTTTGTTTGCGGAGAAAAGGGTCAGGTTTGGTTTGCCTGAGTTCTGTCTGATTTCTGGGTTGAGATGGCAAGGTGAGGATGATATAACTGCATATAAAGGTATGGAAAATCCGCTTATTGAAATTTTTTTAGGGGACGAAGCTGCTACGCGTAGTAGTATAGGTAGGGTATATCGGAAGGCAATTTTTGATGACGATGATGAGGCTATTAAGATGTCAATGATTTTTTTGGTGTTTAATTTCATTCTATCCACAGTTTTTGAAAATTATGTGGATGGGGCAATGGTTAATTTTTTATGTTATGGTGATGTTAGTAGTTTTCCTTGGGGGAAAGTCGCGTTCGAGATGACAAAGTACTCTTTGTTTAATGCTTTGAAGGGGCGTTTGAAGAAAGGAAGGAATGGTTGGTCGATATATAATTTCTACAAGGATCATTATACCAAATTGTACGAGTTGAATGGTCTTCTTTATGGATTCTAAGTGTTTATATTTGAAACCATTCCGACATTCAAAACTCGGGGCATATGCAATGACGAGCATCTGTCGGATGTCCATTTATTTAGATGGAAGGAGCTAGTGAAGCCCCCTACGAATGACAAGTTGAATGATTTAGTATTTTGTTCCGGACAGGTATGCAGTTTATTACTAAGAGTGTAATTGGTTACCTTTAGTTATGTAATTGGTTACTGATTATATTTTGTGAAGTTTACTATTAACAAAGTAGTTAATTACCTTTATATACTCATTTGGTTACTGATTATATTATGTGTATGTTAATAATAACAATGTTGTTGGTTACCTGAATATACGCATTTGGTTACTGATTATATTACACTCATGTTGCTAATAACAATTTTGTTGGTTACCCGGATATACAAATTTTAGTTACCTTTATACATTGATTTGGTTGTTGATTTATATACATTTGGTTACTTGTATATATGTATTTGTTTACTGATTATGTTTTATGATTCTTTATTTACTATTTTTTTACTGTATTTGTACAATGTTTATCAGATGTTATACTAAATGTACTTAATGTTTTTCAGTTGAGGATAAAAAGTTTGATTCCCACGTCCGAGGAGAAGGATCGGTTTGATTTGGGCGGGCTTCACTTTTTCAATGGGAAGGATGCTGATAAAAAGGTTGAAAAAAAAAGTGAAGGGTGAAAACATTGAATTTGATATATGTGAAGTTAATGATGCAATTGATGCACGGTTTAGGCCATTGGAGAAGAAAGTGTTTGAAATTAAGAAAGACATTGTAAAATTATGGGCTGATGTTAAGGATGATATGTATATTATACATGTTCAGATATGTAGGGACTTTAGGTCCATTATTAGAGATGAGCTACGCGGGATCAAAGATGTTGGGGACAAACAAGTTGATGGTATTTCTGATAATGATTCTGATTTCTGGTGATGGCGGTGATGATGATGATGATGAAGATGAAGATGAAGATGATGAAGCTGATGAAGTTGATGATGTTTTTGATGAGGATGATGACGTTTTTAAAGGTAATTATAATGATGATGATGGGTTGAAAGCTGATAAGAAGAATGATGAGTTTGAAACTGAAGTTGTTAAAGAGTGTGAAGAAGTTGTTATGGTTGATGAAGTTGTTAAAGAGTGTGAAGACCCCCATGTAGGGGGGGATCTATGCCTGGGGCAGGGGGGCACCTGCCCCCAATGAATTTTCTAACTTCAAAATAGACAAAATGATATCCTAAGCTCGCCGGTACCGAAGACTCACCGGAAAATGTAATTAAAAGCGAGCCGAGAGGCAATATATAGCTGAGTGATACTTGACATCATGAAAAGTTATGTCTTTTGTCATCATCCGAAGATTTCTTGTCTTCTCTCCAGTGAAACTCTCTAGACTGAAGAGAGATCTCATCGGAATAGATTCGAGATTCGAGTCTGACTTGGCCTCAACTTTGGTGGAGAAATCGGAGTTGTTGTTAAGTTATTTTCAGGATTCAAAGTAGTCTGGTTCGAAGGACCAGCTGAACAGCGAGGTCCACCACTTAGAAGATGAACTTTTCTGATTTTGTGATGCAGTATGGGACGTTGCAAGTACTTCACGAATTAGGACTAACTTTTACTTATTGAAGTTTGGGTTAGGAAATGGGTTAGATATATATATATATATATATATATATATATATATATATATATATATATATATATATATATATATATATTATAACTAAATTTGTGTTATGGGGGTTTTATATTCCGGTTGAGATTTTTTTTTCAAGAGGCTAGTTGGTTTGCTTGTATGAAAGTTGATTTTTTAATATTTGTAATGCAATTCCATGTGACCTTATATATATATATATATATATATATATATATATATATATATAACAACATAAGTGTTGAGAAATTATACTGAATTTAGAAAAATATGTATATATAATATAACTATAGTTTTTATTCTTAAGAGATTTTTTTGGCGAATTTGACCCCACTGAGTTACGCGGCTGGATCCGCTCCTGCCCCCATGTTGATGAGGATGTTGATGATGGTTCAAAACTAAATAAGAATAATGATGGTGATGATGTGTCGAATTTTGTTGAGAAGAAGGATGTGAATGAAATTGATATTGGTAATGAAGTTGAATGTGATGTTATGGTTGAAGAACATCATGAAATAAAAATTAATGATGATGAAGAAAATGTCAAGGTTAGACATATTTGTTTGTTTTGTTGTGTTATATGTCTTTTTTTAATGACTAATTGGTTATTTTTTATTTTGCACAGATTGGCAAGAATAATGACATGCCATCTTTTTACATATTAAGCCAATGCACTGGGAAAGAGATTTTTGTGTATGTTGCTGCTGAGGTTAGTGTTATAACAACATGCCATCTTTTTTTTACATGCTCTAGGTTTTGGTTACTGTTATATTGTGATATGGTTACTGTTATATATGTTATGTTTATTATTATAATATGGGTTGGTTACTATTACATTATGTGTTGGTTACTATTATATTATAATTTGGTTAGTAATTTATTTTGTTTTGGTTACTATTATGATATGTTCACTTTAATATGTCGATTATTGTTCATTTAGTTTGTTATTACATATATTAGTTAATTGCATGTGTTTATGTTGAAAATCTAATTGTATTTGTTACCTTTTATGTCAATTGAAAAAGAGGAATAAATGTGTGGCAGAAAGCAAATCTGCACTTGATCGGATGGTTCTGACCACACAGGACATAGTTTAGTGTGATGAGTTGGAGAAAAGTGTCCATAAAGCCGGTGGTAGACCTGTCTGTGAACATGCAAAGAGTGCCATTTTGCGGTCTCCATATACATCAACGTTTGGATCAGCTGGTTCATCGTCTACTGCCGTTGGTGCTAGTCAAACACTTGTAGGTCTTTCTGCATTCCCCAAAGTATGCATGGATATGCCGTCAAAATTTGAAGAGACATTGTTTGAACAATGGTTTAAAATTGGACTAAACAACATGAAAAAGTTTATTTTTTATTGTTAACAATGCTATAGTTTTTTATGAAACAAATAAATTTGTTTTCTTGTAGAAACATATAGTTAATATTAAATAAATGTTATGGTTACTATTATTTTATGTTTTGGTTATTACTTTATGATGTTATGGTTACTGTTATATTATGAGTTGGATACCATTTTTGTTTTCTCAAAATGGGATTTTGGTTACTATCATATTATATATTGGTTACTATGCAGTTGTTAGGTATATACATGTTGGTTAAATCGGTATTAATTACATTATATTTATGTTTGATTTATTGTCATATTATATTTTGGTTACTGTTATATCAGGTTTTGGTTACTAATATATTATATTTTGGTTACTATCATGTAATATTTGATTTATGTTAATGTTCCATTGAAGTAAAGTGTTTGTTACTTTATATTATATTTGATTGATTACTAGGTATTTGTTTAGTACATTCATGTTGTTTAAATTATTATTGATTACATGATGTTGCTGTTTTGGTTACTATTAAATTATTTAATGGTTACTATTATTTTATAATTTGGTTATTTTTTTTGTTATGTATTGGTTACTATTTGATTATAGTTATTATATTAATATTTGTTGGTTACCAGGTTTCTGTTTACAATTAAGTTGTTGATTAGTATGTTAATTATTGACTGTTCAAGTCTAATTTTGGGTAATGTGTATAATAATACGGTAACTATTAATTTTAGCTTGTATACTAATATGCTTTTATATTGAAGGACCAACAAATTCCCTGGAAAGAACGATAATATTGAATCTGCTTTTGTATTTGGGTCTGTCCCAATATCATCAAAAATGTGGTTCTACAAATTAAAGATTCCTGGACAATGGTTAGACGACGATGTGAGTTCTTTTTTTAAAAAAATTATGTTTTTCTAGCTATGGTTACATTATTTAGTTGGGGTAGTAACTAGTGTTAATAGTGTTGGTCACATTTATTACATACTTACATTTTTCAGCAACTGTTAATATTATATGTTTTTTTGTTCAGCACATCAATGTTGAGTTATATTAATTTCGTAAATTGGCCAGACATTCCGACAGTGTTCATATAAGGGCAACGACTACGGATTGTTGGTTTCATAGCAAGATGACCGCTCTTTTTGAGGATTATACAAGTAAAAATGCAGATAAGAGTGTTCTGTATGGGGAGGGTGATGTTGCTGAATGCATCTATGGGATATTTATCGATGTCAACACACCATGGAGAAATGTTGACTACGTGTTGTTCCCTATTCATATATCATCATCGGACCATTGGTTTTTGTTGACATTTGATTTGCATCGTAGACGTCTAACTGTTTACAATTCTCTGCAGCCAAAAAGGAAATCCATGCAAACAAAAATTATGGATGTTTGTGAGCCATACATATTCATTCTTCCCACTTTACTGCGCAAGAGTGGTTTTTGGAGGGATAGGTCTGACATTGACTTTAGCAGTGAACCGTATCGCAACAAGGAGGAAGATGATATAATTGAGTTGGAATCTGCATAGGCGGTTCCTGAACAAGTCGAGGGGTAAGGGTTACATTGTTTACATTTTCTTAATTATTACATATAAGTTAATTTTAGTTTTGATTTTTGTTATTTTTTGTCTGTTTGTGTAGTGATTGCGAGATGTTCACGATTTATTTCGCTGAGCATGTCATTCATCAGAAATTTGATAAAATTCCTATTCCATTCCCCATTGCACAGTATCAGAGGAAGTTATGCACAAACCTATATATGCATGCAAGGAACAAACAGTTGGAGGGATATGAGGCTGACAGAGAATTTCCAGGAAGATTTGTTCCAGATTTTGATTAGTTCGGATCTCATTGTTTTGTCTTTATGAATTGTATTTTGTATTTAGTTTTTTTTGGGATATACACAACATTTTTGTGATGAAAGTAATATTGTTTGTTGGTTGGTATTTGTTTCGTTTAAGTTGTGTTTGCTACATTATTTTGAAATGTACAGTTGGTAACCAAATATGTATAAAAAGGTAACCAACTAATGTTTTGATGGTAACCAGAGAGGTACAAGCTTGTATCAGGATATATATCAATTGTTAAATGTACATATTAGAGTATACATGGGTTGCCTAAACAAACAATATCACTTTTATTGTGTTATATGTCTTTTTTTAATGACTAATTGGTTATTTTTTATTTTGCACAGATTGGCAAGAATAATGCCATGCCATCTTTTTACATATTAAGCCAATGCACTGGGAAAGAGATTTTTGTGTATGTTGCTGCTGAGGTTAGTGTTATAACAACATGCCATCTTTTTTTACATGCTCTAGGTTTTGGTTACTGTTATATTGTGATATGGTTACTGTTATATATGTTATGTTTATTATTATAATATGGGTTGGTTACTATTACATTATGTGTTGGTTACTATTATATTATAATTTGGTTAGTAATTTATTTTGTTTTGGTTACTATTATGATATGTTCACTTTAATATGTCGATTATTGTTCATTTAGTTTGTTATTACATATATTAGTTAATTGCATGTGTTTATGTTGAAAATCTAATTGTATTTGTTACCTTTTATGTCAATTGAAAAAGAGGAATAAATGTGTGGCAGAAAGTAAATCTGCACTTGATCGGATGGTTCTGACCACACAGGACATAGTTTAGTGTGATGAGTTGGAGAAAAGTGTCCATAAAGCCGGTGGTAGACCTGTCTGTGAACATGCAAAGAGTGACATTTTGCGGTCTCCATATACATCAACGTTTGGATCAGCTGGTTCATCGTCTACTGCCGTGGGTGCTAGTCAAACACTTGTAGGTCTTTCTGCATTCCCCAAAGTATGAATGGATATGCCGTCAAAATTTGAAGAGGCATTGTTTGAAGAATGGTTTAAAATTGGACTAAACAACATGAAAAAGTTTATTTTTTATTGTTAACAATGCTATAGTTTTTTATGAAACAAATAAATTTGTTTTCTTGTAGAAACATATAGTTAATATTAAATAAATGTTATGGTTACTATTATTTTATGTTTTGGTTACTACTTTATGATGTTATGGTTACTGTTATATTATGAGTTGGATACCATTTTTGTTTTCTCAAAATGGGATTTTGGTTACTATCATATTATATATTGGTTACTATGCAGTTGTTAGGTATATACATGTTGGTTAAATCGGTATTAATTACATTATATTTCTGTTTGATTTATTGTCATATTATATTTTGGTTACTGTTATATCAGGTTTTGGTTACTAATATATTATATTTTGGTTACTATCATGTAATATTTGATTTATGTTAATGTTCCATTGAAGTAAAGTGTTTGTTACTTTATATTATATTTGATTAATTACTAGGTATTTGTTTAGTACATTCATGTTGTTTAATTTATTATTGATTACATGATGTTGCTGTTTTGGTTACTATTAAATTATTTAATGGTTACTATTATTTTATAATTTGGTTTTTTTTTTTGTTATGTATTGGTTACTATTTGATTATAGTTATTATATTAATATTTGTTAGTTACCAGGTTTCTGTTTACAATTAAGTTGTTGATTAGTATGTTAATTATTGACTGTTCAAGTCTAATTTTGGGTAATGTGTATAATAATACGGTAACTATTAATTTTAGCTTGTATACTAATATGCTTTTATATTGAAGGACCAACAAATTCCCTGGAAAGAACGATAATATTGAATCTGCTTTTGTATTTGGGTCTGTCCCAATATCATCAAAAATGTGGTTCTACAAATTAAAGATTCCTGGACAATGGTTAGACGACGATGTGAGTTCTTTTTTTAAAAAAATTATGTTTTTCTAGCTATGGTTACATTATTTAGTTGGGGTAGTAACTAGTGTTAATAGTGTTGGTCACATTTATTACATACTTACATTTTTCAGCAACTGTTAATATTATATGTTTTTTTGTTCAGCACATCAATGTTGAGTTATATTAATTTCGTAAATTGGCCAGACATTCCGACAGTGTTCATATAAGGGCAACGACTACGGATTGTTGGTTTCATAGCAAGATGACCGCTCTTTTTGAGGAGTATACAAGTAAAAATGCAGATAAGAGTGTTCTGTATGGGGAGGGTGATGTTGCTGAATGCATCTATGGGCTATTTATCGATGTCAACACACCATGGAGAAATGTTGACTACGTGTTGTTCCCTATTCATATATCATCATCGGACCATTGGTTTTTGTTGACATTTGATTTGCATCGTAGACGTCTAACTGTTTACAATTCTCTGTAGCCAAAAAGGAAATCCATGCAAACAAAAATTATGGATGTTTGTGAGCCATACATATTCATTCTTCCCACTTTACTGCGCAAGAGTGGTGTTTGGAGGGATAGGTCTGACATTGACTTTAGCAGTGAACCTTATCGCAACAAGGAGGAAGATGATATAATTGAGTTGGAATCTGCATAGGCGGTTCCTGAACAAGTCGAGGGGTAAGGGTTACATTGTTTACATTTTCTTAATTATTACATATAAGTTAATTTTAGTTTTGATTTTTGTTATTTTTTGTCTGTTTGTGCAGTGATTGCGAGATGTTCACGATTTATTTCGCTGAGCATGTCATTCATCAGAAATTTGATAAAATTCCTATTCCATTCCCCATTGCGCAGTATCAGAGGAAGTTATGCACAAACCTATATATGCATGCAAGGAACAAACAGTTGGAGGGATATGAGGCTGACAGAGAATTTCCAGGAAGATTTGTTCCAGATTTTGATTAGTTCGGATCTCATTGTTTTGTCTTTATGAATTGTATTTTGTATTTAGTTTTTTTTGGGATATACACAACATTTTTGTGATGAAAGTAATATTGTTTGTTGGTTGGTATTTGTTTCGTTTAAGTTGTGTTTGCTACATTATTTTGAAATGTACAGTTGGTAACCAAATATGTATAAAAAGGTAACCAACTAATGTTTTGATGGTAACCAGAGAGGTACAAGCTTGTATCAGGATATATATCAATTGTTAAATGTACATATTAGAGTATACATGGGTTGCCTAAACAAACAATATCACTTTTATTATAGGATGTTGTAATATACATGTTGTTTATGTTTTGATTATCATTAAAACATGTTCTGGTTAATTGAATGTAACTATTTGGTTACTTATTTATTATATTTTTTATTATTATTTATTGGTTTTTGACTACTATTATTATGCAATCAATGAGGAATTTTAGTTAAAAAATTTTTTTGGTTAATATGTAATTGTTTACTATACTTGTTTTCCCAAGATAGATTATTTTTTTGTTCTAGTTACCATTATTTTTATTATAGAGGTAACCATTTTATTACTTATTAGTAAACAAATTGACATAAAATTTGTTAAAATCAGTATATATCAGCTATTTAAGTTGAAATGTTAGGTTGGTATCCAAACCTACATATATGTTAACAATTTTTGTTTGACTTGGTAAGCAAACAGTTATAAGTTTGTATCACGAATGTTATAAAGTGTTTAAATGTATGTGTCTTATTTATAGTCTATCATAATGATGGAATAAGAAATTTTAATTAAGACTTCCCATTAATATATATGATGGTCATTTATAAACTCATATTAAAATAAAGATATTTTTGATATGCGCAGTTGGTATCCAAACCTGCATATAAGGGTAACCATTTTAGTTTATGTTAGTAACCAAATAATTTACAACTTATATTTGGAACAATTATCAAGTGCATAGTGTACATTTGTGGGTTCCCATTTATCTAGCTGATAGATACTTTTAAATTACATAGTTATCTAGCTGGTAGTAATTAAACATTAATGCAGGGGTAACCATTTTAATTTAGGTGGTAAACAAATTTACATAAAACTGTTTTAGAATAGTTAACAATTGTTCAATGTATATGGTTGCTTTATATTGGAAACTCATAATGAAATCAGAAATCAAAATAATAATCAATAACAATTTTGGTAATTGTACACAATCAAAAATGTTACCAACCATTTAGTTAATGGTTACTTATAGTAAACAATTATATATTCATGTTTTTACGCTCTTAATGTAACTGCACTATATCAGTCCTTTTTTTTTTATCATAAAATAGGTGGATTATTGCATGTTTTCCTGTTGTGTCCTTTTTCTTGGCACCTGTTGCATTTGTTTTAAATTTTGATTTTAGATCCGTGTTTGCACCTTCATATTTTTGGTCTTCTCGCTGGTCTTCTTGTGTTCGGTGGTTTTACACATATGTTTCTTACTTCCTCTGGTATATCCCAGTTTTCTTTGTCATCTAACGGCATGATCGAAGCTGAATATGTGTTGACCAAAGTTATTTTAGAGTAATTTTTGAGCAAAAATCATAACAACTCAAATTTCACTTGCTCATAACAGCAGTAACGTGCGGACAAAGAATCTCATGGTACTAAAATTTACGGCATGTGCATGTCTTTTGTTCGATGTCCACAATATATTGTTTAGCAACATCGTAAACAGTGAAAATCACTAAGTTTGATGTTTCAACCTACAACACAAATTAAGTGTGTCGTTAGAATAAAATACAACTAGAATAATTTTCATTGTCTGAAAACAGAATAAATATAGTAAAGTAAAGAAATCAATGTTAACCAGTAACCAAATTACATAATGTTAGTAACCAGAACATAAAACACATTTGTACATTCACCTTACAATGGAAACAATCAGCTTAATGTTATTTGTTAGCAATTAAATTATAACAGTTTTATGAAGGTAACCAATGTAGCCAATTAGTTTCCATAATAATAAAACAAACCAATATAAAATACTCTAATATTGCATAATAATCATAACAACATTATACAGTAAATAAATCCAATTTAGACAGTAAATAACACATGTTTATTTAGTAACTATAAGATAAATACATCTCTATTGAATTGTTATAGTCAATAAGTCAAAAACAACCAGTATATTGGGTTTGTGACAAACTAAAGGTTAACTGTTGTAAGAATTTAACCAATGTAGCTAACAAGTAATCATGAATATAAAAAACATCAGTACAAGTGTACATTAATATGCTTTAGCAACCCAATATACAGTAACCAATTAACTAGTACACAACACCCAATGTATACAATCAGATTAACAGTTAAATGAAGGTAACCGATGTAGTCAATAAGTTACCACCAATATAAAAGAAACAATTATAAAACACAATAACATTATAATTTTACAGAGTAACCAAGTCAGCATTAGTCAGTAACCAATACAATGCTACACAGTAACCAAATCAGCATTAGTCAGTAACCATTATAATGTTATACATTAAGAAATTCAATATTAGTTAGTAACCAATATAATATTACACAGTAACCAAGTTAGCATTAGTCAGTAAATAAGTCAGCATTAGTCAATAATGTTATGCAGTAATGATTATAATTTTAACTAGTATCCAAGTCAGCATTGTTTACATCAAAATAATTGCAGTTGTGGAAAGTATTGTGAATGTTGATATGGCTGCTTGTTTGTTTATGAAATATCATCTTTGAACCAGAAAATGTAGGCATTCAATCATTGATGCAATTGGAAGATCCCTGATCATCTTAATTGCGTTGTTAATAGATTCAGCGGTGTTTGAAGTCAATGTTGAGTATCTGCTTACAGTTTCATGGAGCCTGGTGCACTTCTCCAACTTTACCTCTTCCTCCAAATATGTCCTTATTTGAGGATCAATGTCATCAAGTTCAGCCGTGTGTTTGTTAAATTGTTCAATAGTGTAAGCTCTACAATCCCCGTTGTAAGCCTATTTAAGTTCGTCTCCTCTCTTTCTGAATCTATTTTTTATATTTTTCAGTACATGGTATGTGCAGGAACCATGCATGACGTCCGAAAACACAAAATTCAGTCCTTGTATAATAGCTTCATGTCTATATGAAACAATGCATTGGCCTTCGCTAACTCCACAAGCAATTCTCAAATTTACGAAAAACCATCTCCAAGATAATTCATTTTTGCTGTCAACCACTGCAAAAGCAATCGAAACAATGTTTTGGTTTGCATCTTGTGTACTTGTTATCAGTAGTGTCCCCCCGTAAGTTGATTGTATGAACGTGCCATCAATTACAATGATTGGAAAACAATGATGCCATGCTTGAATGGATGCTCCAATGGCAAAGAATAAATACTTGAAACGACCATTTGTTTCCAACTCAAGGGCTGTGACGGAACCTGATATGAAACATCAACATTATCATTAGAATTACAAGTAGGATACAGTATCCAAATCACTAGTAATTGGTAACCATTCAGTTGGTTAATGGTATCGAACTAATTACATATTAATTTTTCCAATACGGTGCATTTTGTTGTACAGAATATAATTAATGTGTAATTTTTATGTATATATTTATGATACACAAAATATTAATTCAACTTAAGTTAATTGTACAGTATAGTTAATAACTAAACTTGCATATTAAGGTAACCAAATCAGTTCACTTGGGTAACCAACGAATTATGAAAAACCAATAAAATGTTTTTAAGTGTTACCTGGATTTTTTTTCTTCAGCATGTGTAACCATGATGGGATCAATGAGTAATCGTGTGGATTTCCTCTTACCTTTTCCAATGCTTTCTCCTTCGATCTCCATGCTTTTTGATAAGAGATAGACATATTATATTATGTCATCATGTCCTCCATAAAATTGGTTGGTGTGTATATTGTTTTCAAATTTGTTAATTTGTGTTTTATGCATTCACTGACCAACTCACTATTTGCCTGTCTGTGGTCTCCCAGCAATACGTTGACTGAACACGTGTGGTTGTCATTGAATTCTCTCACCTTGAACATACTGGTTTTTCAAAAACTTGATGCTCTCATCTTCCATTTGCAATTTTCATCATCTACGCACACTAGCACAAAGTCTCTATGACCTATTCATTGAACTTTATGTTATTTGTTTTTCCTGATTGAATGCAGCCTCATAGCTTGTGATAAGAATTTTTTGTCTTTGTAGGTTTGATGTAATTTAATGATTTGTCATGTTGTCTGTGTCATTGTTGTTTAATAATTTCCATTACAAGGTGATCAGCATATTGCGTTCTAATTTGGCAATCTTGTGTTACTAGTGGAACTAGTGCTGAATTTCCTTGCGTTGATCTGATTGGCGTTACATCGTGAATTATAGTTTCTTCTACATTTGTCAAGTTATGCAAGATTGTTGTGCGTCTCCTTTTGTGTTCAGTTTCTATAATCAATGGGAATTTACCTTGTTCATCAGATTTTCTACTGATTTCAATAAAGAATCTTAAGGTTGCTTCATCTGATATACTGATCGGTGAAATGTTGCTTCTAATCTAAAATTTGATTGACAATGTTGTTGTGTTTGTGTCTAGCCGTAATGCACTGCATATTATGTTTTGCATTTCTCTGAACGAACAAGTTGATGGAACTAGTATGTCGACAACTTTAAATTTAGTGTATTGGTTACTATCAGTCCATGTACCGTTGAAATAAAGTACAACTGGAATCATCTCCATTGTCTGACAATAGAATAAGTATTATAAAGTAACCAAATCAATGTTAGACAGTAACCAAACTACATAATGATAGTAACCAGAACATAAAAAACATTTGTACATTCATTTTACAATAGAAATAATCAATATATTGATATTTGTTACCAATTAAATTATAATAGTTGTATGAAGGTAACCAATGTAGCCAATAAGTAAACATCATAATAAAATAAACCAATATAAACACCCTAATATTATATAGTAATCATAACAATATTATACAGTAACCAAATCCAATTTAGACTGTAACCAAAACATATTTATTTAGTAACCACAAGATAAACACATTCTACATTGCATTTTTATAGTAAAAAACAACCAGTATAATTTGTTTGTTACCAACTAAAGGCTAACTTTTGTAAGAATGTAACCAATGTAGCTAATAAGTAACCATTAATATAAAAAACATAAGTACAAGTGTACATTAATATGCTTCAGCAACCAACAATACAGTAACCAATTAATCAGTATACAATAACCAATATATGTAAGTATAATCAGATTAACAGTTGCATGAAGGTAACCAATGTAGTCAATAAGTAACCTCAAATATAAAAGAAACAAATATAAAATAAATTAACATTATAATCTTACACATTAACCAAGTCAGCACTAATGAGTAACCATTATTATTTTACATAGTAACCAAGTCAACATTAGTCAGTAACCAATATAATGTCAAACAATAAGCAAGTCAGCATTAGTCAGTAATATTATACAGTAACCATTATAATGTTACACAGTAACCAAGTTAGCATTAGTTAGTAACCAATATAATGTTACACAATAACCAAGTTAGCATTAGTCAGTAATCAATTCAGCGTTAGTCAGTAATATTATGCAGTAACCAAGACAACATTAAACAGTAACCAATACAACATTAGACAGTATAATGTTACACAGTAACCAAGACAACATTATTCAGTAACCAAGACAACATTAGACAGTAACCAATTTATATATACTTTTAACCATAATATAAAACATGTTTTCAAATGCATTTTGCAATCAAAACATTCAGTATTCTTACTTTGTGACCATTTTAAGTACGAAAAACTTAAGAAAGGTAACCAATATAATAATTCATAGTAACCGTAGGTAACTATATGCATATAAATTTTAAACTCACATACCTCAGTATTTGTATCGAAGTTGTTGTTGATCTTGTATTCAACAATCACTGCAGTACATAAGTTTTTGGTTACTGAACTTGAAGGTGTTGTTGATTTTGTATGCTATTTTCGATCTTAAAGTTGCATTGCGACAATAGGTTTCGTCTTCTCCGATTACGAGTTGCGTCGCGACAAAAGGCTTCGTCTTCTCCGATATCAGAGTTGTGTCGCGACAGAAGATTTTGTCTTCTCCGATTGATTTGTCGTTGATCTGTTATTCCGATATCAAAGTTGCATATTTCTTCAGTTGCTTGAATTTAGATGCTGTTAGTTACAAATATGAAAGTCGGTAACTGACGTGTAGGAGTTAATGACGTGATTTTAGCAACGTAATATATTGTGTTTTGTTATTTTTATAATTATTTTGTGTTTTATTTTTATAATTACTTTTTAATTGTTGTATATTAGTGTTAAGGACCCTTTAATATATCAAGTGAATTTTATTAAGTATAATAGTTGTATAATAAAAATAATCTAAAATGCAATTTTCTATATAAAATTAATACAATTTGTTTTTATCCATTTTAAACTTCTAGAATCAATGAATCATGATCCCATAATTTCATACTCATGGTCCCTTCGCAAAATCATTATATATATGAAATTAATTGAGATATATCATTAATATATTGAAGTTCTGGGCCTAAGACATTGGAAGCTGCCCCACTTCTTGTGTATTGGTTAAGAGTCCCCTAGAATGTGCAATGGGTGTGGCCGAACGAAGCAACATATATAAAATCCTCACGCAAGTACAATGACTTCATATAGATCATTCTTGCATTTCAGCGGCCAATAATTTATGGATGCAAAGTTTCCTAACATTAATGAACCTTTAATAATACTTCATCCGTATTGAAATCAAAAATATAATTTAAATCGAATGACATATTAAATTTAAAAATTAGTATAATTCATAAAAGTTTATAATAAAATAAATTTTGTGATTCATAGTTTTTGTTACATATTATACAATTATAATAATTACATCAACTAAAATTAAATAAATTTTGTGATTAGTAATTTTTGTTATGTACTACACAATGTCATACAAATGTGACATATCAAAAAAAAATTTGATGGGATCACAAAGAGTTGCATTACAAGAATTTCATGAAAACCCAAACATTGCACCACAACATAAAACAAAACTACCCTTCACATAAGCACCACCATACCCATGAGTTGTAAAGAAACTCCAATTTATCAACCAACCACTCAACACCAAAGTATCAAAATCCACAGCCCATAATCAGCCTCCTTGCGATATTCATATTCCACCATCCCCATCAAAAAACTAACACCAGCTCAACAGTAGCTCTCTTATTCATCCCCCACCTGAAATACATAAACGTATCCTTCTTGAAACACATAAGTTAAATGTAATTTTGTGTATGTGCACACTTAGAGGAGGTGAATAAGTATCTAAACTAAAACGTAATTAATAATGGCCAACTTTTAATTTATAAAACAGACACCTTTATATATAATGCAGACTAGACCTGACAATATAATTAGTTAACTGTTGGGTCAAACCATATTCACTGGAACCAAATGGGTTAGTTAACTATTTTTATTTATTTAGGTTGGTTAAAGTTTGGAACCATATTTTTTAAAACAAATATAGTTAATTAACCGGTTAACTATTTTTTAACCCATATTTCATTCCCATAATCATCAAAGCATTAATGTATGCACTTTTATAAAAAAAATAACACTCATGGGCCGTGACACTACATAAAAACTAAAAGTTTGCTAATTATTTAGTTATTTTTTATATAATTAATAACAAATGTAATTGAAAAATATAATTAATTAATTTTTTTATTAATACCAAATAATTTTTTATTTAATTCTTTACAAATAATAATAAAATTCAGAAAATTTTGACAAAAAATAATAAAATAAATGAAAAATATATATTATTATTTTTGTAATTAATATCAAATAAAATTTTGTTTAATTATTTACAAATATAATTAAGAAAATTATAAATAATTGAATATATGGGTCTAAAAGGGAAAATTTATACCAAATGAATTTTTATTTAATTATTTATAAATAATAATATAAATTTAAAAAGTATGCCAAAGAAAAAGAAAATAAAGCATTTAACCCAACAAAATATGAATTACTGTTCAAAAATTTTTAGCATGCTAATTACTGCTCAAAAATTAACCCAACAAAATATAAATCCATATGCTAATTACTGATCAAAATATGTAATTACTGTTCAAAATAGCGTTATGTGGATTTGGAGGACTAACCCAACAAAAATTACTGTTCAAAAATATAAATCCATATGCTAATTAATGTTCAACATTTTTTAGCATACTATTCAAAAATTATGAATTCCGCCAAAATAATTTTATTCAAAATGGCGAATTACGTGGATTTGGAGGAATAAAATATAAAATTATGAATAAAATGGCCAAAATTCATAATTTTCCTCCGAAATTTTGGCCATTTATAAAATATAAAATTATGAATATTTTTTGGCGAAATTCATAAAATTATGAATAATTAAGCCATTTATAAAATATAAATCCAAAATTTTTAGCATATTATTCAAAAATTATGAACTGTAATTAGCATATTTTTCTGTTACGAAATTCGTAATTATTCAAAAATTTTACATATAATTTTAATTTGCAAACTTTTAATTTTTATATTTTATAAATGGCTTAATTATAAATAAAATTTTATTTGATATTAATTACAAAAATAATTAAATATTTTTATTATTTTTTTCTCATTTTTTGGCTAATTTTTTAAATTTATATTATACTTTAAAATATCTTTTTCCATTTTTTTCATAAAATTTTTCCTCCAAATCCAGATCATCACTGTCACGTCGCATACTAACTGCCACATAGACTTTTTTTGGACAAATCCAGATCATCACTGTCACGTCGCATTAATTAAAATTTTACTATTTGATAAAACTGTGTAATGAAAGTTTATTAAAATTGAGGTTCTATATAAAATACAAATATTTATTAAGGTTTTCAAACAAAGTTTAATTAAATATAAAAGAGTTGTTTGATAATCAATTTTTATAATAGGTCTGAATATAATATTTTACTTTTTTATCCTTATTATCAATTTATATAATCTTAATTAGGGTGAAAGTATAATAAATTTAAATAATTAATTCAAATAAATCACCAATAATTAAAATATTTCAAACATAATTTTACATAATTAATATAAATATATGACGATTATGGAGTACTACTTGTTTAAAATGTTATTAGTATAGTTTTTTAGCATTTTATTACTTATATTAATAATTTTTATATCATATTATTACTTAATTAATTTAATTGTGACGATCACAATTTTATTTTCCAAAAGTTATGTTTAAAAGTCAAAACATCTTAAAATGGTTAATATAATTTTTAATCATAACCATATAGTTCCAACCCACACAACACATATTAAAAATGGTTAATATGGTTTTAGTTCTTAAATGGAACCATAACCATATTTTGAAAACCAAAACCAACCCATAATCATATTTTATTAGGCCTAATGCAGACAGGTAACACGAGGTGTCTGGATTAGGTCAATATGAGATCTAACATAACAACGATATGCAAAATATTTTAAAAACAGAATGAAATACTTAAATTAACAAAGCACACACATTAACAAACTATAGACACCAAGATTTTTAAGTGGTTTTGTCCTTAACCTCTAATGGCTTAATCCATGTCCAATACCAACCGGTATTGAACTCTTTTTATTAAATTTAAGACTCAATCAAATATAATAAAAAGAACTCCATCTTCAAATAAGCTTCACACTGAGATGGACCCCACTCCCCAATGGCGGAACCAGAACATTTTTAGAGGGGGGTCAAAATAAATCAGTAAAAAAATTTATTTATTAATGCTTAGAGTGCTTCTTTCAAATTCATTTTGCCCAATTATAGTATTTCACAACATCATATTCCAACCCTTGTCAACCTTTAAATTGTGCGTCTAATGACTTTAAATACACACACACACACACACACACACACACACACACACACACACACATATATATATATATATATATATATATATATATATATATATATATATATATATATATATATATAATGGATCCAGTCTGGGAGTTCGGACTGAATTAAAAAGCGGGCCTAATTTTTTTTTGTTGAAACAACTAAAAAAAATAAAATTATGGAACTTGAATTTTTACATAATACAGTATTTTGGGTGTGATTTGGATACATATATCAAAACATGTCTGTACAGACTGTACATGTAAAAATTCAAGTTCCATAATTTTTTTAGTTGTTTTAAAAAAAAGCCAAAAAAAAAGTCTGAATTTTGTTATGGTCCGGAAGTCCGGACCTGATCTGGACTATATATATATATATATATAGGGGTGGAAGCATATAATCAAAAGAGAAGTATAAAGAACAGAGTAGTGCATAATGATGGATTACACAAATTGATTACTAAATAAAAACAATTTTATTGATAATTGAAGCTATATACAAGTAAACTAACAATTAATTTGACTTACAATTTAGAACATTTAAGAAGAAGAGAAGAGGGGGTTAAGTAGGCTAAACAGTGGTAGAAATATAAGATTTGTCTGAGAAGGAACTCAGAGTCTTACTAAGTTTCGAAGTCTGCCTGACTAACTAAGTTCAGATTCCTTTTATATAATAAGGAAAGAACTATTACAAAGTTACTATTACAAAAGTAAATTATTACAGACAACTTTTACTATTGATGAACAGTGCTATAGTGCTGACTTTTTTTTACTATTCATGGATGCTTTCGACAACTTTTGACAAAGAGGCCAACAACTTTTGACTCAGCAGATGCTTTCGGTGGAAAAGAAAGAGCATCTTTTGACTTTAAAGGCTGCTAGGGCAGGTGAACATGAATAGAGCTGCTTTCGGTGGAAAAGCAGATTCTTTGACTGAATGGCTGCAGGGGCAGACGCATGTGACTGGAACATCAGGTAAATGGGTCCTGAGCATCCAGTAGATTAATGGTGTCATATGGATCATAATCACCATCATCAGCTGTAAACTGGCTGACTGAATCACTCTGGGAGGAAGAAGAATGAGCAAAAGCTTCCTCATGTAAGGCTTCGTCAATTCTTTTTTTAAGTGCCTGGGCAATTATTATCAACTCTTTACTGGAGCAATCTTTGAAATCTGAAATGCTACGGGAACACGTTGAACCAGTAGGACTGACATTGGATTTCTTTGACTTAGATTTTTTGGGTTTTGACTCTTTTAACTGATTGGAAGGTTCTTTGGATGAAACTGGAAGAACCTTGAGAGGAGTGGTGGGAAACTCTAACTGGACTTGACTAGCAATTCTATTAACATCAAATTTATCCCACCATTTAACGAAGAACTGACGGGAGAGAAGGGGAAATGGCTCTAATGTAGAAGTTACTAAGAATTGAGGATCTTTTACTTTAGTTGGGGGTACAATGTTATACTGCCATTTAAGAATCCAGGGAATCTTATACTTACTAACAAATTGAAGAACGATAGGGACACCATCGTTTTTGGGATTGTGTTTACTGTGAATGCAGAAATGGTTAAGTTGAACTTTCAGTGTTTCGGGAAGGAGGTCATAAATGGATCCAAACCTTATCCACCAGTGAAAGAACCAGTAAGGGAATTGACTCTTGAATTTATGGTCGAATTGAAAGAACCATGAATGACTGTGAGACTCATTTTGAAAAAGGAAAACTTTATACCATGCTTCTATATAATCATAATAACAATAAGAGTTATCCTGATTAGATAGCTGCATAAGATCTGAAGGATGTTTTCCCCAATCTACAATCGGAATGAATTGTTTAATATACAAAGAATGATAAAAACTTTGGTTTTGTCGTTATTGGCATAAATAGGTTTAATGAAGATTGACTCAGTTTCAAGTAAGATATCCTTATAATACACAAGGGATTTATAAGGAGCAAGAGGCTGAAAATGCCATCCAGAGGGAAAGAACTTGGTTACTAATTTGTTTGGTTCTTCAACAGGTTTCATATGGGGTTCAATATGAAACAGGTGAGTGGTCCATTTGAGCATATACTCAGCAGGAGGATGACTGAGGTTTGAACATGAGGCTTTTAACTGGCTGGCAAAAGGGTCAACTGGGATTGGGTTACTGGTTAAGGCCGAACTGTAAGGCTTGGGAATCGTACCAAGACTGGTAAACTTGTTGGTGGTTTGGTAAATTGGGTTTACTGGATGAGGAACCAAGGTTCCTCTGGGTTGATTACTTGGGCCTGTAGGGTGACCCAATCCGTGCGAGGAAGATGCTCCTCTAAAACTCATGTTGGCTGAATAGTACCTGTATTGATAAATTTTCGAGTGAGAAAATCAGGAATTGAATTGTTACTGCCTTTGATGTATTCAATCTCAAAATCAAAGATGCTTAATAGCGCTTGCCATCTAGCAAAAGAATGTTTGGAGACAAAGTTTTCAACATCTTTCTCTAAAACATATTTTGATGATTTGCAATCAATACGAACTAAATTTTTTTGATTTAATAGATCAATTTGAAATTTATTAATACATAATACTAAAGAAAGTATTTCCTTTTTAATTGTATTGTAATTTAATTGTGTATTATTCCATGCACCTGAATGAAAAAGGACAATTTGCTCTGGGGGGTTGAGAGTTAACTTTTGCTTTAGAATACCTCCAAAACCGATGTCAGAGGCATCAGTCTCAACGATTTTGAAAGCAGAATCGTTGGAGATGCCAAGGCAAGACAAAGTTTTGACATATCTTTTAACTTGTTGGACGACAGAAGTATGAATGTTAGTCCATGAAGGAGGATTGTCCTGCAAACACTGAAAGAGAGGTTTGCAAATCTTCCTGAGATTTTTATAGAACTTGCCAATATAATTGAGCGAGCCCAGAAATCTCTGCAGTTGGGTTTTATTGGTAATTTTATCTGGGAATCTATAAGCAAATTGAATAGCTCGATCAATAGGCTGTATGAGTCCGCGATAAATAAATAGACCAAGAAACCAAACTTTAGCTTGAAACAAACTGCATTTGGAAGGTGAAAGAACAAGTCCGTTATCCTTAACTGTTTTGAAGAACGATTTCAAGTGTTTAATGTGTTCTTCAACGGAATTGGAAAAAATGAGAATGTCATCGATGTAGACGATAATAAAATGACTGAAAGGGTTCAAAATATCATTGAGAATATTCTAAAATTTACTGGGAGCATTTTTTAGGCCAAAGGCCTGGAAATTTCATTCATAATGACCGAATGGGGTAGTGAATACGGTTTTATACCTATCATTTGGGTGGATTGCAACTTTCTAGAAACCAGATTTAAGGTCGAATTTACTGAAGACAGTGGAGATACTTAAACGGTTAATGAGGTCATCTTTATTAGGTAAAGGGTACCTAATCCATTCAAAAACTTTGTTTAATGGCTTGTAATTGATCACTAGACGGGGAACACCTCTCTCTTTTTCTGCTTCATTATTAACATAAAAGGCGGGACATGACCAAGGGGATTTACTATGTTTGATTAATCCTTTATTAAGTAGATCATTAATCCCTTTTTTACATAACTCCATTTGTTCATGATTCATTTATATTGGCCTGGCCTTAGTAGGAATCGGGTGCTCTTTGGATTCCTTAGCATAAGGGAGCCTTACAACATGTTTCTTCCGATGCCAAAAGGCATTAGGAGAATCAGAACAAAGGTTGTCCTTTAAATAAGTTTTTAACTCATCAATTTTTTCTTGAACTTCCTTAATCTGAAGTTGTTCTTCGACACGTTTGTACTTAATTTCTTCCTTCAAGAAATTCAAATGGGTGGATTTATAATTCAATAGATATAGTGATTTAGAAATAGACTCTTCTTGAATAAATTTTAAATCTCTTTCTTTTGGTTTAATAAGAAACCTAAGTGTTATTTTCTTTCCTAAATGTTTACAACTTAAACCTTCATTACTGGTAGTAAAAGGGTAAAGTAAATATATAAATGGTAACCCTAAGATGATCTTATCAGTAAGATTGCAAATTAAAACAAATGATGTTTTAAAACACATATTATCTGGACAGATATGAACTTTAAGCAATTTATATTTTATTTCCATTTAACTACCGTTGGCTGAATTTATTTTTTCATTAGTTTTCTTATAGTATTTAGTTGGGATTAAACCTTCTTGAATACAATTGAGATCCGCACCAGTATCAACTAGAGCAGGTAGTTATATAGAAAAGGTTTTATCAACAACTAGATTAATAGAGATATACCATTTTTGAATGGTGATATCTTTAATTCGTTTAAGAGTGAGACCTTGGACAAAGAGATCTATTTCTTCTTTTTCTCCAGACGACTCAGGCTCATTGTGACTTTCATCACTAGATGAGGAATCATGGATTTGAAGATCAGATTTCTTGTCCTCAAAATCTTTTCTTAAATTGGAGACTTCTAATTTTAAATTAGAAATTTCCCTTTTTAGTTTATTAACTTCTTGATTTAATTCTGGGAGGGTAACTTCTTTTACTGGTGATTTAAATCTCTCAAGAGTTTTATTAAGACTAAATACTGATTTTTCTTTATTTTTAATAATCGTATCTTTAACTCTGTTATCTTTGGTTAATAAATCTTTTAACTACTTAGTGTATTGAGATTTTAACTCTAGGTCAGAAATTTTACTAATTAACTCAATTAACAAAGAACTTTCTTCATCTTCTTTGGTAATTACACTAACTCTTTTATTGCAACACTTCTCATTGCAATTGTCAGCACAAATAGTGACTTCGTCATTCTCACCATCTGTTTCGTGGTTACTAGTACTGATATTAGAAGAATAAGGAATATTAGAACCTTCATCATTACTGACGTCGTTCTCTATCATCATTAATTCTAATAATTGCTCAGTATCTTCACTTGAAATATTTAATTGAGATAATTTCTTTTTAATTTTACACTCATTTTTGTAATGTCCCTTCTACCAACAATTGTGGCAGACAATTTTATTTTTATCAAATTTCTTTGATGATTTTTTATTGTATTTTTTATTTGTGGGTTTGGGTTTACTATAATAATCTTCTTGATTTTTATCTTTTCTATGACTGCGTCTTTATTTATGATGTTTCTTACTTCTATGATGATCAATATGTTTATGCAGGTGCTTCCTTATAGAGGGACCAACTGGTGGTAAACTATATTGTTCACAGAACGTGCCTAACTCTTATTTAGCTTTTTTCTTATCTTTAGTAGCTTGTTTGGCTAATTTAAAATCAATACACATTTTTAATCCAATTTTTTGGATATAACTGATTATGTCACCATAAGTTAGGTTATCATAATCGATATATCCTAAATTTTTTCTTAACTCTTCACGAACTTTATGTGCGAATAAAGAAGGTCAACCATTGACGATTTTTTCTTTGCAGAATGGTTTGTTACTATCAGTTCGCATCATAACTCTGGAGGTAAACACATCTTTATACCACCTAAAATCACTTAGGGTGGGACAAGTGAGGTTACTTAACTGGTCATGAATTCTCTCAATAATATTACTGGGAGTACCAACAAAATGTTTAATAATGGTAAAAATTAAAGTATTAACACCATCTAGTGGACCAATACCAACATCTTCATCAAAGATGGGATTGCCGTCATCGTCTAACTGGACAACATGAATTATTGATAATCTAGTATCATTAGTGAGATGTTTTTCCCACCAAGATCTGAGAATACCAGTGAATCCACTAGCTAATAACTCAACAATATCTAGCTGAGATAGGTTTTTGAATTTAGTTATATAGCTATTGCTACCATAGACATGTGATTTAACTTGTTTAATATCTCTTGCTCACTAAATCCATCAATATTCCATTCATAAATCTTATTAGATGACACAAAAAACTGTTTATCTAGATTTCTCTCTTCGAACTGTAGACCCGGAGGAGTAGGTCTAGAATACCAGTTTCTGGTTATACTAGTGTTCTTGACTGTCAATTTATTTAACTGATCATTAAAGTCTGGTATTGAATCAGTATCAGAACAATCTGACTGACTACTGGTTTCAATATTAGTTTCAACTTGATCAATAGTAGCAATAGTACCACTTGAACTGGGTTCAGTTTTTAATTTTTTAAATAACTTATCAATTGAACGGACAAGTTCGTTATCATCATTAGGCAGACCTAATTTACTTCTACTTTCTGGTAATTTTATTAAAGGATGTTCAATTTTTGAATCGGGTTTTTTAATAGTGGTCTCTTCAAATTTTTCTTCAATTCTATCCAGTTGTTTTCCTACGGTTGCTAGATATTGATTACTAAAATTTAATTGTTCAATAATTTTTTTTATCATCTTTGTTACCATCTAAAATCTTAAAGGGACTAGCAACAACAGATGTATTTTTAACTGGAATTAGCACAATTTCTAATGGTGGGTGACTAGAAGAAATTTTTGACTTATCTTCTCTTGTCCATTGAGTTTTAGTAATAACACTACATTTACCTTGATATTGATCATACCAATCGTAAAAGTTAATGTTTATTTTTTCATTGTTAATAAAACGTTTCCATCTATTAACTACTTTATCACGTTCTTTTTTAGAAGGGTGATTGGAACGAAACAAATGTCTTTTTTCCTTATTAGATTTGGAATTAAAATCTTTTACAAGATTGTCCCAATCTAAGATGAATTCCTTTTTAATGACTCTTAATTGATTATTAATAGGAATTTCAAAATTTGACTGAGTTGGAAATTCAGAAGAAGTAGGAGAAGAGGATTCTTCTTCTACATGGTCATTACGTGCATAGCAAGGGTGACTAGCTTGACCTTGATTAAGGATTCCCTTTAATTTAATATACCTAACTGAAGGATTACTGTGTACTTCAGTATCTCTTCGAGTGTGAATTGAAGGAGCTGAAGAACTAATAAAATCTTCTATAATAATTGGTCTCCTAGTACGCTCAAAACTTATTTTGACCGTTCCATCATAAAATTGTTTAACATTTTCAATATCATGGTAAATGTAGTGCTATTACTAAAACTCAACTTTGAAGTATTTAGTCAACTGATAGTTACTTTTACAGATAAATTACAAATTATAATATTATATACATTCAAAATCTTATATTGTAGTTTTGGCCATCTTCCTTGGAGATAACTGAGAGGAGCCACTCAAAGCAAGAAAATGAATTAAGTTATTCTCATTTACAAAAAATTGATACCAATGTATGATTAAATAAGTAAGACAAATGAGTGCAATATTAATTAATTAATTAATTATTTAACATTATTTCATCTTAAAATAATATTGTTAATTTATTATAGGTGGAAGGACATGAAGAAGCAAATGAATTAATACCATCTTATAACAAAGATCAAATTTAACTAACAGTAGCATGCTTCAGATTCCTGGGTTGGGGGGTCATATGACCCCCCTAGACCCCACTAGTTTCGCCAGTGCCACTGCCCCTTTTGCACTTCTGCAACCTTTCTCACCATTGAAACCTTTACACATCTGCAATCTTGAAAGCTTACTTTAAACAAAACATATCCACTACTGGATCGATCAAGTCACACTATGCTTGAACTCATAACTTAATACAAAGAATTTGGATTACAATGAACTTTTTATTTTTCGGCCACAAAGAATTAAATTCAATACAAAGAATATCTGGAAAATAAACTATGAAGGCTCTTAATAATATTTTCTCTGTATAACCACTGCTATATCTTTCAAGTGTGTTGTACCTGTTTAGCCGAGAGGAAGATATATATATATATATATATATATATATATATATATATATATATATATATATATATATTGCATTGCTAACGGCTAGAAAAAAAGAAAATATCATTTGCTTTTAGCAACTAATCAGTCCAATTAATATAATATACTATCAAGGATATGATATCAAGTCAAATTGACATAAATACAATAAAGGAGAAAGAGTCCACCTGATTTGCTTTAGTTAATATAGTTCACTTTAAAAAAAATACTCCAAATCACATAACATTTATAATGGAAACTCCGAGCAATAATAATACCTTAAAGAAATGATTAAATGAGTCTAACTTAAATATACTGTTATATACCAACAGTTTACTCGGTCACCAAAGTTTTTTCCTAATTAAAATAGTATATCCAAACAAGATATATATAAGGGAATCCTCAACAATAATTAATATCCATTAAACTGAATATAAATCCAATAATAATACTAACATCCAATTGACTGATAAATTACTTTTGGGCCAACCAAAAACTCATCATATAAATTAAATCAATTTTAAACAGCCCAAACAGTTAAAATAAAATCTATTTTTAAATACATAGCCAATAATATTGTCATCATTAAAATTACAAAAGATTATAAACCAACATTCTCCCTCTTTTTGATGATCACAATACATAATGTCATTTAATTAAGATGTTTTCCCTAGCTAACTCTATGACTCCCCCTAAATTTATGCATATAAAGAGAATCATTCAATCTGTTATGAAAGACAATAATATGCAAATTGATAAGCTATAACAGTCATAACAAGATAATGAAAAAATTCAACCATTATCATCAATACGATATGTTGGTTCCCGGAGGCACACAATAGATCTAGAAGGGGGGGATTGAATAGATCCTTTAAAACTTTTCATTATTTTCTTTTATCTTGTTAAGTGATTAACATATAATGAATAGAGGAATCAATTCATGCACAACGAAATAGATCAAGATACCCTTCAGAAATATAATATTACACATAGTTCTAATGTAGAGTTAATTGCGAGCAGATATAAAAATTATCGTGCTGAATGTAAATGACATAAAGTAAATGACACCAAAGGTTTTAAGTGGTTCAGAGACTGAATGCTCGTAATCCACTCTTCTGCTTCAACAAGCAGGGATTTCACTAAGGATTTGGTCATCTCAGAATCACTAAGATTCCTTCAAGACCAGTGACCTTGGAACTCTATTTCACTAAGAACTCTTCAAGATCAGCAGCCTTGGAAACTGTAGACTAAGCCCAAAAGACTTAGAATCACTTGTACTCTCTGGTACTTAGCAAGTCCAACAAACTTAACTTTGATTTAGTCACGAAGACAAGGACCCTACAGGCCCTTTTACTTGGTTGTTTGTTTGTTGTTGTTGAGTTGCTAAGATGACGTTTAGCTTGTTCATCTTTTGGTACTTAGTAGCTTCTTGTGATCATTGAGCATTCAGCATTGGTGTTTGATCACATCCTCGGGACTGCTAAGATGTACGTTCAGTTTGACATCGTGTTGGTACTTAGTAGTTTGACTTATCCTTTGGTGCTGTTGTTCTTTGCCGTTTGATGATTATCTTCATCTGATATTCAGCATTATGCACCATCATTGTTGAGGTACTTCTATGTCTTTGCTTATCAATTCAGCTTCTTTGGGTACTTAGCAGTCTTTGAACACTAGTTGTCTTGTGCACAGATTCAGTTCTGTATCTTCTTCTCTTCAGCTTAATGTGTTCAAGATGAGACATAAAGTGGCTCAAAAATTCTTCTTTCTGATCTGCCACTTAGCTTGTAGCCTTCTTACCCTTCCGACTCTCAGTATAGATGACATCTCACTGTCATACTCCTTTGTATGGAGTGAAGCTTTATCATTGTAGAATTCTCATCAGTTTTTCTTCACTCTACTGTGGTGGTCTCATTCACATGAAGACCTTTTCTCTGCTATGCTCTATATGGCTTGCATCACTTTAAGTCAACCACTCTAGCTTCTTTTTAGCTTCGGCTATTTGTAGATTCATCTGTCATCTTCCCGATAGAATATAGCCGTTGGAGGTCTTCTATTGATGAGCTATCCTTTTAATCTATACTTGTGAAGTAGCCTTTGAAATGTCTTAGTCGAAGATATCCATTGTAGCAATTAATGTTCTAGGCATTTCTGAGCACTGATGTAGACATTTTAGGTTGATGTGACAACTCCTTTTTGACTTTCCTGACACATCAATCTGCTTTATCACCTAACACTTTATAGATGTTACTTTCAGAAGGCTAGCAGATAGTCACCTTCTTCTCTTGTTTCCTTGATTCTCATCAAGGAGGCTTGGAAAGAATATCGGGATTCCCAATTCACAACATTCAAATGTCAGTCCTCTTTGCTTGGACATTCTCATTCCTCAGATGAATGCCCTTTACAATTTTGACCTTTATGAACTCTACGAGTGCTTGTCTATGGAAATCGTAGGGTGATTTGACCTTGACACCTTATGAATTTGAGAGTGTTCAAAGTTGTGCCATTTTGTACCTTGCCTTTTACAGTCTATTCTACGATCGTGCTTGATTCAGCCTGAATAGAGAGAACACTACGATTTCTCTTAAGTACAGATAGACTATGATCTTTACTTGCTTGTATTGCAGACTCTACATTCCCTAGAGCAGACTACGACATATTCTTAACTTGGCTCGGCAGGTGCTCGGACTAACTCTACAAGTTTGATTGGCTTTCAAGACAAACTACGATTCAAATAACTTCTTTAATACTCTACGATTCTATCTTGGCTCCTGCAGTCTCTTTTGGTTCGTCATACTCAACTTTCATAATGTTCTACCTTGTGATCTCTTGATCATACTTTATGATAAGGTTGAGCATTGACATCCTCCTTGTTTGTCCTTTTCTCTATGGCAAGTCTACCATAATCTCTGTATTTCCTTCGTCAGGATCTTCTTCTCTTTGGTGAGCACTGCGATCGTAGTTTTCTTTTTAGTACTTTTGGAGATTCCTTCTGACTGGATTTTTACTTCTCTATTAATCTTCTTGTTTGTGCTTTGATCTTCCACTTGCTTATAGATCATTGAGAGAATGCTTTCTGAAGGTTTTCAAGTAGGCTGCTTTCTTAAGCTTGATTGTTCTTACCAGAGAAAGTGATCTATGTATTAGACTTCGTGTTTGCTTCTCTAGAGAGTCATAGAGTGCTTATATGATTATGCCTTGGGTATGTAAGCATCTCGCTCTCTGTGACATTGGTTCTGGTTCTACAAACTGTGGTCCTGATGGGTGACATGTAGACTTCATGATTTAGAGTCAAGTCTACGATTCTAGCATGACAAGAGCTCGACAAACATCTTCTTCGATTCCAAGTGCAGACTACGATTCTGCTTTATTTTCTTGGCAGGCTATCATGACTTATACAGAGCTCTACGATCAGACATGCCTATTTATTACACTTCAAAATAGATCAACCTAACAGTTTTGATCTTTTCTTTAATACATTCATTTACAGAATGATAAACATTAATCATGGATCAACCTAACAATTTGACCATATAAATCTAAGTCTTGTCCATATTATCTATTATCTATTAAGGACTTTACAACTTTTATCAATGTAGACATATCTGAATATTCATTCATTTACTTCATCATCTTCATCATCAAATTATACGTATTAAGGAATAACATTCACATGCATATTCTTAACAATCTCCCTCTATTTGATGTTGACAAAAATACTGAATGCATATGTATGAGATGAATGAATCTTAAGATACAGTGATCTGCTGTATTGCTAGAACATGTAATATGAATGATATTAAAAAAATTGATTACAAATGGCAAATCAAATCTAAATACCAGATCCAGAGCTAACTATTATAATAGAGATGTACGTTCTTGTTTATGTGTGTGTCTTCTGGATCTTCTTTCTATTGTTTCTATTCATCTGCTTGTTTTCCTGGTTCCTGTTCCCCCTGAGTTGATGGCTTCATTTCTTCATCTTTGAGCTCCTCCTGTTCATCTTTCTGGATTTTCTTCTTTGTCTTCATTCGATCTTTCAGCTTTTCCCGTTTCTCTTTCTGGATCTTCTTCTTTGTCTTCATTCGATTCTTCTTATGTCCCTTTGAGTGCCTTCTATTTTTCTCCCTTTTTTGTCATCAATCACTTGAGAGAGATGTTGAACATTGGACATAAACTGCTCAAGTAGGTACGATGAATTTCTAACTTCAATCTTTAGCTCCTGCTGGTTGAGCTCTAGTTGTAGAGAGAGAGAAATTGATTCAGCGTATCTATTTTCTCAGAGAGAGATACAATAGATTCTTCATTTTTTAGCTGCAGTAACAGGGCTTCTTTCCTCTGTTGCTCAATGGATTTCATATAAATCTGATATCTCTGATGAAGCTTATTAGATATATCAGAAATGGTTGCTTGAAGCTTCTTTTCTTCCTTGGTAATATAGGAAAATTTCTCAGCCATTTCCTCAGAGTTTATCAATACCTCAGAGTCTTGAGATCTTCGGGTATTTTGTTTGAGTTTCTCACTTTGGTAGATGTTTTCAAAGGCAGAGAAAATGTTGAAGAAATCATTGTTGGATGAAGAGGGGATATCAGATAGTATACTGGGATGGAGACGTGGAGTACTGAGAGTGGTGTTTGATGAGTGGGTAACAGGATGAGCTTGAACATTTGCAATCGCAGAGCATGAGACCTCTACGATTGAGGACTTTGGTGTGCCCTTTCTACTATCTAAATTTTTTAATAGATAGAATGGAATTTAAATGTTACTAGCATGACGATAAACTTTTAAATGAGGGACGATCTATATTAGTTTGGTGTGAAATGTATTGATTCTTAGAAAGTTCTGAGAGACCAGCTCCAAACTGTGAAAGTATGAATAACACTAGCTGATATAACTCACATCTCTATCAGCATAAGCCTTTAACTAGGGCATCTATGGATAAAACCATTTTCTCAGATGATTGTCAGGATTGTCAGTATCGTAATACAATCTAAATCTATATCATGAAAATTGTTGAGCAATTCTTATGAAGTCATCGTCACTAGTTTGAGGCATTCATTCCCATGATCTATCCATCTTCCTGATATCACATTTCTTGGTTCATCATTGACTTCCACCACTATTCTTCTACGAGCCATTACTGGGACGGAATGTGATAATCTGCTGATTCCTGATCTGCTGAGCTGGAGTCTGTCTCCATTTCTTCATTTTCTAATTTAGAGCTTGAATCCTGCAGAGTTATTTGAACTTATTCATCAGTGGATCCTTCCAGCTAATTTTTATCACTTGTTCCTTCTTTAGTATCCTTCTAAGAGCTGTCTGACTCATCAGTCCTTCCCTCTTCCGTTTCATTTTCTTCATCTTCTTCTGCCACATGTTCATTTGCATTTATAGTCCTTTCACTTTCGCTGCTGAAGATGTCAGAAATCATCCTCTTTTTGCCTTTCATGTCTTTTTCCATAGACTCAGGTTTGTCATCTTCCTCACTATCATTGAGATCAATTACTTTTGAAACAGAGCCTCATTCTTTCTTTTG
This sequence comes from Panax japonicus, assembly GCA_020205505.1. Lineage (NCBI taxonomy): Eukaryota > Viridiplantae > Streptophyta > Magnoliopsida > Apiales > Araliaceae > Panax > Panax japonicus. The sequence goes on from CM035095.1 coordinate 35,224,535, forward strand.
ATTTGTTATTTGAAGTATCATGTTACTCTTTCTCCTCCTTGGGGGTGTAACAGTTGATTCTTTTTCTTTTCCTGATTTATATCTCTTTTTGTCAGCGGAGAGACTGCTTGGTGTAACCTCTGTAGACATCTTCATGACCTTAGCATTCTTCTTTATTGACTTTGCTGGAGTGGCCACTAAGGGTGCAGAGTCATCAGATTGAGATGACTCACTTTCCACTACTCTTGCTTTCCTCTTCATTGAAGTGACCTTGCTGCTGTTGCCACATGTCTTCAGTCTTTTATTTTCCATAGGATTTTTCTTCCAGTTTTGAAACAGCTGTGGAGAAATCACTTTATGAACATTCGGGGGTTCTCCCTCATTGTGACACCCCATTCTGAGTCACCAAATACATTGTACAGAAAATAACTACAATTTCATTATTACAATTATCGTACAAAATATGACAACACATATGCTGTGAGTTTAAATACACATATTGTCTTCTAGGCAATATCCAAACTCAAATAAGTTCTCATTACAATTATTGATACACTATTTTACAAAGTAGTGAGGATTGCTAAAACAACTGTCTCGAACCATCACTCTATACCCCGACTAGTTTTCGCTATATTCTCACCTCCTGAGAAGAAAAATGGAACAAAAAGGAAAAGGATGAGCTCAACTAGCCCAGTAAAGAATATTATGACTAAGATAATGTAGAAAAAATTATCCTTAGTCCTCAACAGGGAAAAATCTGATAGAATACAATAGACCACAAGTTATAGATCAACAACTGCAGCGAAAACAACAATTCATTAGAAGAGTTAAGTAGAGAATGAAGTCTACTATCTTCTATGATTTAAAAGTCCATCATCAATATTTTATCCCTGTGACATCAATCAATATACATCTTTAATCAAATATTCATCTTTGCACTATAGGTCAAAGATATTCATTGGTATAACCAGTCAGTCATGTTCATCTCAACATCTGTTCATCTTTGCACTACGGGCCAAAGATATTCATCAGTTAATCATTCATCTTTGCACTACAGGCCAAAGATATTCAGTTATATCACCATTTAAGACTGAGGATGATAAAAATATTTTCAAGAAAATGAATCGAGAGAGATAACATAACAAAGATTAGGGATTCGTACTTTAGTTTATCCAAGTTCAAAAATACTCCATAATAATCAATTGTGGAGAAAAATTCAAGAATGAAGATCAAAACATGGATACAATCAAAGATAGTAACCATAATAGACAACTTGGACAAAGAGATGAAAACTCAAGTTTTCTATGAATAGTGCAGTATTCGTGAATAGTGCAGTATTCGTGAATAGTGTCGCATACGTGAATAGTAACCCCAACACGAAAAAGTAATAATTTCACAAGAAAAATCATACTTCGTGAATAGTAATCGTGAATAATACTGTATTCATGAATAGTTCCGTATACGTGAATAGTGTCGTATACATGAAGAGTAACCTTGAGATGAAAAGGTAAAAATTTTATAATAAAATTCATACCAATATTTCGGTGAAATGATATTGAAAGAAATAACATCATTTACTTAAAAAATAACATCCCTTACCTCAAAAGAATAGTACTTCTGATTCAAATATCATATATAATGTTGAAGAAAACTTGCACTGCATATCAACTCTCAAAGTATCTAAATACTCATAAAAATACGCTCGATATTATAGAGAGAGAAAACTTCTCATTCTGGTATGATTTTTATTTCTAACTAAGCACCTTATTTATAGAAAAATGCCAGAACGCCAATGTAGACCAACCTGCTACCGGTGGCTTCCTACGCATCCCTTCTTTAAAAAATTAGCACACCACTTTTGAAAAACATTTCAGCACATTTCTCACAAATAAAGGACAAGAGTGGGGCCCACCCATATTTTTAATTAAAAATATTTATTTCCAAAACTTTAATAATTCATAATAAATAGCCCTTTTATCAAAAAAAAAATACGAATTCTATGTCCATTCCATATAAAATTTAATTCTCTACAACTTTTTAGAAGAAATTTTTACCAAATTCCAAACAGAAAATGACTGAAATCCACATACGGATGATTGTTAATACCTCCATTCCGACAAAATACTGATAAAACACCTCAGCGTTAATTCTTTCATTTATAACCACATAAAATAAATATTTTCTTATCATATAAATCAATAATTAATTATTCACAAATAATATTACAGAATCACAATAATGACAACCAGGTCGTTCCCATGAAAGAGGGGGCTTTCTAATAAGGATTTCTCCTTACTAGTGCGCAATTAGGTGACCAAACCCCTTTTCTAGACAGAATTTCTTTAGACATTGCCAATAATGTTATCTAATAATATTATTCAAATAATATGAATTATTGATCTGATAATGGGAAATAATGTGCAGTGATAATTATTGAAACAACAATAATATAAAATATCAACGTAGCAATTATTGACTCAATAAAATAAAATATTGAACAGTAATTACTGTAACAATTATTGAGTAGTGCCTTCTTACGTAAGAATTAATAATTCAAAAATATTGTGCAATACTGTGTGCTACTGTGCAACAACACGTATTACTATTCTTTAACCACCAGGTATTCCAACAATGTTAATAGTAACAACTACGCCATTATTTATAAAAAATCCAAACTTGTCATTTTCTTCATCCGACCGTTTTTCGTTATGGGGCCCACAATTGACTGCGTCGTCGTATGAATATTCCCCGACAATAAGAATATTCCACGACCAAATGAATATTCCCCGACATTAATAAATTTTTATGACTACTTGCTTATTTCACAAATTTTTTCATTTTACCCATAACTAACCACATTAATCAAATCCACCCCTTACTATTTCAAAATAATTAATAAAGGAAATTCAATTTTATTTATAAGAAATTGGGGTCTTACAACCTCCCATCTTTATGAAATTTCATCCTCAAAATTGACGTACGTACCTGGTGTTTCGAAAAGGTGAGTATACCTCGCTTTCATTTCTGATTCTAACTCCGAGGTAATTTCCTTAATAGCATGGTTCCTCCACAAAACTTTGACTTGTGGTATAACCTTTGAGCGTAGGACATGTTTCTTCCTATCCAAGATCTTGACTGGTACCTCCTCATACATTAAATCTTCTATTATCTCGTATGGGTCTAATTCAATAATGTGATTTGGGTCTTTCACATATTTACGCAACACGGATATGTGAAAATACGTTATGAACACAAGACATATTTGGCGGTAAAGTGAGTCTATAGGCCACATTTCTTACTCGATCGAGGATTTCAAAGGGACCAATGAATCGAGGGTTGAGATTTCCTCTCTTCATCGATTCTTGCTTCTAGAATAACGCCTTCTTGCACCTTCTTCTTCACGTTCATCAGCTCTTAGTATGTAGCTTGAGTGACTTTAACTTTATTAATTAAAGTCGGTTATAATCGTATATTCGTTATTTTCACATAAGTTCTTGGAGTCTTTAACTCTATCTTCATCATTTGTAAGTCATGCGAAATAGAACTTTGTGTTAACGACGTCGTACTCGTAACCGCATATGATCTTCTACTCAACGCGTCAACTATCACACGCATTTGGTTTTCCACGATGATATTATCAGAATAGGTGCTGAAATGAATTTCCTCTTGAGTTCTTGGAAGCTCTTCTCGCATTCCTCGCTCCATCAAAATTTTGTATCTTTACGAGTTAGCTAAGTTAATGGAGTGGCAATCCGGAAAAAAATCCTTCCACGAATCTCCAATAATAACCAGCTAAGCCTAGAAAGCTACGTATTTTGATTAATGACTTAGGTTGCTCTCAACTGTGACTCATATCCCAACCTTGAATTGCACATCACAATTGCACCTATCGTTTAATCACCACACAAATATAGTGTCCCCTATAAAGAGTCTGGCTTCGTTGTATTCCACAAAGAAAGTCACCAGATAAAGGCTTGGGTACCAACTCTTGTAGTTGGTTTTAACTTCTGAAGTTCAATAGGAGCCATTCGATATGAGATTTTATAAATGGGTTTTTTACTGGGTTCACGGTCAATACAAAATTCAATATAACGCTCTGGGGTAGGCCAGGAATTTCTTCCGGAAATACGTCAGGAAATTCATTAACAACATAAATATTATTCAAATCTGATGTATTTTTGTTAAAGTCCATGACATGGGCTAAGAAAGCTTGACATCCGTTATTTAATAAATGAATGACTTTATGGCTTGATATAACAGTGATTGACTTTAGTGCTTTGGTTTCTTGAATTCACATAACAGGTCGGTTAGGAATATGAAAACTAACAACCTTACGAAAACAATCAATTTTAGCATGATGAATAATTAACCAATCAATTCCTAAAATCATATCAAATGCAAGTATCTTAAAGAGATAAGATCAACAGGTAATCTGATGGTCCCAACTTGAATCAAGCAAGATTTATAAACAGTGGATGTAATGAAAGTTTCACCCAATGGAGTTTCCACAGATAAGTCAAAGTCTAATTCCTCAGGGTCAAGTTCAAACGTTGAGCACAAGCAAGAGAAATAAAAAAAATGGGTAGAACCGGTATCTAATAAGGTATAAACTTCACAAGAATTTATGATTAACTAAACTGTGATAACTTCGTTCGGTTCCTTATCACGAAAAATGCTTTCCCTTAAACTACCAACTTTGTTTTGTCCGTAGTCGCTTTTGGTGCCACCGTCCCAGCTGGACTTGATTTTGCTACATGAAAAAATTAAGCTATGAGACCATCTTTTCCACAACTAAAACATACATTGGAAGGTTGTGGACAGCTTGGACTTATGTGTCCCTCCTCTCCGTATCTGTAGCATCTAACTGGCGGTCGTTCTCCTCCCCTGGAATTTGTTGCTGGTGCTGGTTCTGCTGCCGACATTTTTTCGTCATCCGTCATCGTTAAATCTTTTTTTTTTGAAATTTCCACTTGAAACATTTCTTCGATTATCTTGGCCATGATTACCATCGAAGTGGTTACCATTTTTGGCATGATAATTTCCTCCATGATGATCATATTTCCGATGACCGTTGCCACTGGTACCATTATTATCGTATTGTTGGTCGTTATCTTTTGGTTGAGCTGACTCATAATCCTGCTCCAATAACAGAGCCCTATTCACAACATCTGAATAAAAACACAGTTTGTGAGAAATAAGGTATTAGCGTATTTTGGGTTTCAAACCTCGCATAAACATTCGCGTCATTCTCTCCTCATTATCAACTAAATGGGATGCAAATCGGGACAACTCGGTAAACTTAGCTTCGTACTGCGACACGGTCATATTGTTTTGCTCCAGCTTGATGAAATCTACCTCCTTCATATGACGAATACTTTCAGAAAAGTACTTGTCGTTGAACAATTCTTGGAACTTCTCCCAAGACATCTTCAGTGCGGCAGGCTAAGTACGCTTTACAAATTCCCACAAGTAATCTGCCTCTCCTCGCAACATGAAGGAGGCGAAGGGAACCTTTTGCTCCTTGGAGCATCCCAAAACATTAAATATCTTTGTGATTTACTTTATCCACGTCTCTGCCTCAAGTGGTTCTGGCTTTCCTAAAAACTCCGGTGGTCCCAACTCCTTGAACTGCTTAGCAGTGACCATCCGTGAGTTTCTAGTGTTTCCACCTGCATTTTGAACAATAGTCTCTCTTGTTTGGTTTTGCATGAATTCTAGAAAGTTCCTAAACATACCATCGTTCGTCATTTGGTCAGTGTTATCATTTACAAGAGGATTATTGCCTTCCTGATGCACCTTATCCTGGTTGTTGATTGTCGGTGTCTCAACGGTCTCATGTGCTCCATTGCTCACCTTAACATTTTCAGATGCCATTCTCAAATACTAGCACAAAATAAGTGTTAATTAAACAAATTAACATATCACACTATTAACCCTATGCTCCAACCGACCCATTAAATACCAAATAAGCTTAGGTAGGACACACTAGCGAAGGATTTACTCGTCTCTCCCCTCCTAGTTCTATTCCCTGATCTCCACCAGAGACTATATCCCTAAGCTCTGATACCAACTGTGATGCCCCCAAAATAGGTCCACACAACCCATTCTGAGTCGCCAAATACATGGTAAAGAAGATAACTACAACTTCATTATTACAATTGTCGTGCAAAATACGATAACACATATGCTGTGACTTTAAATACAAATATTGTCTTCTAGACAATATCCAAACTCAAATAAGTCCTCATTATACTTATTGATACATTACTTTACAAAATAGTGAGAACTGCTAAAACAACTGTCTCGAACCATCACTCCACACCCCAACTAGTTTCCGCTATATTCTAGCATCTTGAGAAGAAAAATGGAACAAAAAGGAAAAAAATGAGCTCAACTAGCACAATAAAGAATATTATGACTAAGATAATGTAGAACAAATTATCCTTAGTCCTCAACGGGGGAAAATCTGATAGAATACAATAGACAATAAGTTATAGATCAATAACTGCAATGGAAACAATAATTCATTAGAAGAGTTAAGTAGATAATGAAGTCTACTATCTTTTATGATTTAAAAGTCCATCATCAATATTTATCCCTGTGACATCAATCAATATACATCTTGAACCAATTATTCATCTTTATACTATAGGCCAGAGATATTCAATTGTATCACCAGTTGGTCATGTTCATCTCAACACCTGTCCATCTTTGCACTACAGAACAAAGATATTCATCAGGTAATCATTCATCTTTGCACTATAGGCCAAAGATATTCAGTTATATAACCATTTAAGACTGAGGATGATAAAAATATTTTCAAGAAAACGAATCCAGAGAGATAACATAACAAAGATTAGGGATTCGTACTTTAGTTTATCCAAGTTAAAAAATACTCCATAATAATCAATTGTGGAGCAAAATTCAAGAATGAAGATCAAAACATGGATAGAATAAAAATTGTAACCATAATAGACAACTTGGACAAAAAGAAGAAAACTTAATTTTTTTATGAATAGTGTCGTATTCGTGAATAGTATCGTATACGTGAATAGTAACCCTAACCCTGAGTCAACCCAACCAAAAGGCAACGACCAACAACACTATAATAATCGTTCCGGTGGCAACGACCATCGGAACAACGATAACCATCCTGGAGGAAATTATCATGTCAGAAATGGTAACCACTTCGGTGGTAATCATGGTCAGGATAATAAGACAGTCGAACTAAGTGAGAACAACTTCAAGAAGAGAAGATTCAATAATGATGGAAATACAGCGACACCCGTTGTCAAGGAAGGAGAACGACCACCGGTCGTATGTTTCAAATATGGACAGGAAGGACACATCCGTCCAAACTATACTCAGCAACCTAAATCATGTTTCAATTACGGAAGAGAAGGTCACCTAGCCCAATTTTATCGTGTAGTGAAGTCAAGTCCAGTTGGGATGGTGACACCAAAGGATGTCCCAAACAAGTCAACGCCGGTAGTTTAAGTGAAAGTGTTTGTCGAGGAACCCGAACGAAGTTATCACGGATAAGCTAATCATAAACTATTCCGAAGTCTGTACGTTATTTGATATCAGTTATACCCATTCTTTTATTTCTCCTACTTGCACTCAACATTTAAATTTAACTTCGGAGAAATTAGACTTTGACTTATCTGTTAAAACTCTGTTATGAGAAACCTTAGTTACATCCACTATTTATAAATCTTGTTTGATTTAAATCGACACTTTCACGTTACCTGTCGATCTCATCTCTTTGAAAATACTTGCATTTGATAATTTTAGGAATCGACTGGTTAACTACTCATCATGCTAAAATTGATTTTTTTGTAAAGTTGTTAGCTTTCATATTCCTAACCAACCCGTTATGCGAATTCAAGCAACCAATCCACTAAAGTCAATCACTGTCATATCAAGCCATGAGTAAAGAGCCCCGAGCCTTAAATATTTCTTAGTGATGTCATAGTTTTGAATGATATTTCTATCGTTAATAAATTTCCTGACGTATTCTTGAAGACTTCTTAGCCTACCCCAGAGCGTGAAATCGAATTTTGTATTGACCCCAGTACAAAACCCCATTTCTAAGACCCTTAAATATTTCTTCAACTAAAACGAACGTATCATGCGCCAAAGACGTTGACTCGAGCTGTTGAAGATTACGATCGTACCATTCAATACAGTCGTAGGAAAAGCGAACATGGTAGCTAACGCGTTAAGTAGAAGATCGTATGTGTTTACGAGTGTGAATATACGAACCTACGTGAAGATAACGAATTAGAATCGACAGCAACTCGCACCGTATAGAAACACTCAAAGTATACTCACAACAATACGCTCGATAATATAGAGAGAGAAAACTTTGTTTCTGGTGTGATTTTCAATTCTAACTTAGCCCTCTATTTATAGGAAAATGCTAGAACGCCAAAGGAGACTAAATTAATAAATTAATATTATTACAAAACTCATTTCAATGCATGCCTAAAGACCAATTCAGCCACCAGCCATCCTTGACCCAAATTAGCAGTCCACATGTGTTAGAATAAAAGTGGGTCCCACCTATAATTTAATAAAAATCATTTTATTTTTTAAAACTTCAATAATTCATAGAAAATAGACCTTTTATCAGAAAAATACGAATTTTATGACCATTCTGCCTGAAATCGAATTCTCTACAACTTTGTAAAAGAAAGTATCTCCAAATTCCCAACAAAAAATATCCAAAATCCACAAACGGATGATTTTTATTACTTCCGGTCCGATAAAATACTGATAAAACACATCCACATTAATTCCTTCATTAATAACCACATAAAATAAATAAATCCATCATTTATATCAAATAAATATTTCATTATCATACAAATCAATAATTAATTATTTACAAATAATATTACAGAATCACAATTATGACAACCAGGCCGTTCCCAGGAAAGAGGGGGCTTTCCAATAAGGATTTCTCCTTACTGGCGCGCAATTAGATGACCTAACCTCTCCTTGACAGAACTTTCTAGACATTGCCAATAATGTTATCTAACAATATTATTCAAATAATATGAATTATTGATCTGATAATGGAAAATACTGTGTAGTGACAATTATTGAAATAATAATAATATAAACTAACAACGCAACAATTATTGAAACAATAAAATAAAATATTGAACAGTAACTACTGTAACAATTATTGAGTAGTGCCTTCTTACGTACGAATCAATAATTCAACAATATTGTGCAATACCGAGTGCTACTGTGCAACCACGCATATTACTGTATTTTAACCACCAGGTAACCCAACAGTGTTAACGGTAACAATTTACGCCGTTATTTATAAAACTTAATATTTGTCGTTTTCTTTCATCCAACTGTTTTCCGTTATGGTGCCCACAAATGACTGCGCCGTCGTACGGAGATTCCCGACAATAAGAATATTCCACGACCAAACGAATATTCCCCGACAAAAAGAATATTTTGTAACCACTTGCTTATTTTGTAAAATTTTCACATTTCACTCATAATCAAAGCATTATATCAAATTAACCCTTATTAATTTAGAATAATGAATAAAGGAAAATTAAATTTTATTTATAATAAGTTGGGGTCTTACAACCTCCCCTCCTTATAAAATTTCGTCCTCGAAATTGACGTACGTACCTGGTGTATCGAAAAGGTGAGGGTACCTCACTTTTAATTTTGACTCCAACTCCCATGTCATTTCCTCAATAGCATGGTTTCTCCACAAAACCTTAACTTATGGTATAATCTTGGTGCGTAGGACATGCTCTTTCCTATCCAAGATCTTAACAGGTACCTCTTCGTACGTTAAATCTTCGGCTATCTCGTCTGGTTCTAACGCAATAATGTGGTTTGGATCTTTCACATATTTACAAAGCATAGATATGAGAAAAACATTATGAACACGAGACATGTTTGGAGGTAACGCGAGTCTATAAGCCACATTTCCTATTCGGTCAAGAATCTCAAATGGACCAACAAATCTTGGATTGAGCTTTCCTCTCTTTCCAAATCTTGTAACTCCCTTCCATGGAGCAACACGTAATAGTACATGAACCCCAATATTAAATTCCACGTCCTTTCGATGAAGATCAGCATAACTCTTTTGTCGATCTTGTGAAGTGTGAATACGTTGTCGAATCATTTTGATCTTTTCTGTAGTCATGCGTACTAACTCTGGTCCCAACAACGTTGCTTCTCCCACCTCGTCCCAGCATACTGGAGAATGACACTTTCGTCCATACAACGCCTCAAATGGAGCCATGCCTATACTTGTTTGATAACTGTTGTTGTAAGAGAATTCCACCAGTGGCAAGTCTTTATCCCAACTTCCTTTGAAATCTAGAACACAGAGTCTTAATAGATCTTCAAGGGTTTGAATAGTCCTCTCTAATTGTCTGTTCGTTTGAGGATGATATGCTGAACTGAATCGTAAGTCCGTGCTCATAGCTTTCTATAAGCTAACCCAAAATCTTGAAGTGAATCTTGGGTCACGATCCGAAACTATGGATACTGGCATGCCATACAATCTCACAATCTCGTTCACGTACATATGAGCAAGACGTTCAAGGGAATAAGTCTCACGTATCGGTAAGAAATGGGCAGACTTGGTTAATCTATCAACAATAACCCAAATCGCATCTATACCTTGAGAAACCTTGGGAAGACCCGTAACGAAATCCATAGTAATGTGTTCCCACTTCCATTCCGGAATCTCAAGTGGTTGTAATGGACCTTTACACGTTGACAAGTTAAACACCTCAAGATAAACTCCGCGATCTCTCTCTTCATATTGTTCCACCAAAATGTGTGTCGAATATCTTGATACATTTTTGTACTCCCAGGATGGATTGCAAACAAGGTGTTGTGTGCCTCCATCATGATTCTATGCTTCAAGTCAGAATCGTTAGGAACGCAAAGTCTAGAGTTGACTCGAAGTATTCCTTCTTCATCGATTCTTGCTTCTGGAATAGCACCTTCTTGCACTTTCTTCTTCATTTGTATCAGCCCAGGTCCGTAGCTTGAGCAGCTTTAACTTTATTATTTAAAGTTGGTTCTACTCGTATATTCACCATCATCATGTGGGTCCTTGGAGTCTTTAATTCTACCTCCATCCTTTGCAAGTCATACAAAATGGGCCTTTGCGTTGACAATATTGCACTCGTACTCGCATATGATCTTCTACTCAATGCGTCAGCTACTACGTTCGCTTTTTCAGGATGATATTGAATAGTGTGATGGTAATCTTTCAACAGCTCAAGCCAACGTCGTTGCCGCATGTTGAGTTCTTTTTGGGTGAAGAAATATTTGAAGCTTTTATGGTTCGTATAAATCTCCACTTTCTCCCCGTACAAGTAGTGCCTCCATATCTTCAATGCGAATACGACTGCTGCCAACTCCAGATCATGAGTAGGATAATTTCTCTCATATTCTTTGAGTTATCGTGAGGCATATGCTATGACTTTCCCATGTTGCATGAGAACACATCCTAACCCCTTGGCAGAAGCATCGCTGTAGATAACAAATCCATCTGAACCAGATGGTATTGTCAGAACAGGTGCCGAAATGAGTCTCCTCTTGAGCTCTTGGAAGCTCTTCTCGCATTCCTCGCTCCATACGAATTTTGCATCCTTCCGAGTCAGCTGAGTTAACGGAGTAGGGATTCGAGAAAATCCTTCCACGAATCTCCGATAATAACCAGCTAAGCTCAAAAAGCTACGCACTTTGGTCACCGACTTTGGTTGCTCCTAACTTTGTATTGCTTCAATCTTCGCTGGGTCCACAGATACTCCATGTTTTGACACCACGTGCCCAAGAAATGCTACTTCCTCAAGCCAAAACTCGCATTTCTTTAGCATGGCATAAAGCTTTTGTTCACGAAGTCTTTGAAGTACTAGCTTCAAATGGTGCTCAAGATCTTCACGGCTTTTGGAATAGATGAGGATGTCATCAATAAAGACAACAACGAATTGATCCAAATATTCCTTGAATACTCGGTTCAATATATCTATGAAGGCAGCAGGGGCATTAGTCAATCCGAAAGACATCAATAAGAATTCATAATGCCCGTACCAAGTTCTGAAGGCAGTCTTTGGAATATCCTCAGTTTTAATCTTCAGCTGATGATATCCAGAATGAAGATTGATCTTTGAAAACAATTGTGCTCCTTTCAACTGGTCAAACAGGTCATCAATGCGAGGTAGTGGATACCTATTCTTGATGGTGATATGGTTTAATTCTCGGTGGTCAATACAAAGTATCATACTCCCGTCTTTCTTCTTTACGAATAAAACAGGAGCACCCCAAGGAGATGTACAAGGACGAATGAAACTGATGTCTAACAATTCCTGTAATTGGACTTCTAACTCCTGAAGTTCAATAGGAGCCATTCGATATGGGGTTTTAGAAATTGGTTTTGTACCCGGTTCAAGATCAATAAAGAATTCAACTTCATGTTCTGGGGGTAGACCGGGAAGCTCTTCGGGAAATACATCAGGAAATTCTCTAACCACAGAAATATTAATCAAATCTGGCTTATCTTTATTCAAATCCATAACATGGGCTAAGAAAGCTTGGCATCCATTTTTTCAATAAACGAATAGCTTTGTGGCTTGATATGACATTAACTAATTTTAGTGGTTTAGTAGTTTGAATTCGTATAACAGGTTGGTTAGGAATATGAAAACTGATAACCTTACGAAAACAATCAATTTTGGCATGTTGAGTGGTTAACCAATCAATTCCTAAAATCACATCAAAAGCAAGTATCTTTAAAGAGATAATATCAACAGGTAATGTGATAGTGCCAACTTGTATCATGCAAGATTTATAAACTGTAGATGTAACGAAGGTTTCACCCAACGGAGTTTCAACAGATAAGTCAAAGTCCAATTTCTCCGGAGTCAAGTTTAAACGTTGAGCACAAGTAGGAGAGATAAAAGAATGGGTAGAACCGGTATCTAGTAAGGTATAAATTTCGCAAGAATTCAAGATTAGCTTACCCGTGATCACTTCGTTTGGGTTCCTCACATTTTGGCCAGTCACGACAAACGCTCTTCCAGGAACCGCTGATTTTGACTTATCCGGGACAGCCCTTGGAATCACCACTCCCGTTGAACTTGGTTTCGCTATAGTACAATCTCGAGCGATGTGGCCTTCCTTTCCACAGTTGTAACATACCTTGGATTGTTGTGGACAGTTTGGTCTGATATGTCCCTCCTTCCCGCATTTGTAACATCTAACTGGCGGTCGTTCTCCTCCCCTAGAATTTGTTGTTGGTGCTGGTGCTGGTGCTGATGTCTTCCCGTCGTTGTTCAATCTTCTCTTTCTGAAATTTCCACTTGAGTCACCTCTTCTATTATCATAGCCACGATTACCACCTGAGTGGTTACCGCGTTTGTCCGTATTCTTCCTTCCTCGCTGGTTATCATCGTTCTGATGACTGCTGTAATCGATATGACCCTGGTTGTGGTCCCTCGTTTGAGTATACTCACTATCTCGCTCTAACAACTGAGCCCTGTTTACAACATCTGAATACCGAGAAAATTTATGAGATATAAGGTATTAACGAATCTCGGGTTTTAGACCTCTCAGAAACATTCGCGTCATACGTTCCTCATTCTCCACCAAATGTGGTGCAAACCTGGATAACTCTGCGAACTTTGCCTCGTACTGAGACACCGTCATGTTATTCTATTCGAGTCTAATAAACTCTACCTCTTTCATATGACGAATACTTTCAGGAAAGTACTTGTCATTGAAAAGTTTTTGAAATCTTTCCCAAGACATGTTGAGTGCATCTGGTTGGGTACGCTTCACAGATTCCCACCAGTAATCTGCTTCACCACGAAACATAAAGGTAGCGAATGGAACCTTCTGTTCCTCCGTGCATCCCAAGACATCGAATATCTTGGTAATTTGCTTGACCCATGTTTCTGCCATGATCGGATCCGGTTTTACCTTAAATTCTGGTGGTCCCAACTCCTTAAACTGCTTGGCTGTGACAGACCGCGCGTTGCCATCATTTCCACCCGTATTTTGTACACGAGTCTCCCTCGTCTGATTTTGTATGAAATGAAAAAAGCTCCTAAACATTCCATCGTTCATCGTTTGCTCGGTAGTGTTGTTTACAGGAGGAATATTGCCTTCCTGTTGCACGTTCTCCTGGTTTGTGACTAAAGGTTATTCCACAGTCTTTTACACTCCATTGTTAACGTTCTCAGCAGCCATTCTTAAATACTGCCATAAAACAAGGGTTAATTAAACATATCACATAATATCCCTATATTATGACCAACCAATAAATAAGCTTTGTAGGACACACTAGCAAAGAATTTACTCATCTCTCCCCTCCTAGTTCTATTCTCCGATCTCCGCCAGAGACCATATCCCTAAGCTTTGATACCAACTGTGATGCCCCCAAAACAGGTATACAATACCCATTCTGAGTCGCCAAATACATGGTACATTAAACAAACTACAACTTTAATAATACAAATGTCGTGTGAAATACTACAATACATACTGTGAGTTTAAATACAAATATTGTCTTCTAGACAATATCCACACGCAAATAAGTTCTCATTATAATTATTCAAACACTATTTTATAGAAATAGTGAGGACTGCTAAAACATCTTCCTAGAAATCTCACTCCATATCCCGACTCGATCCTGCTATGTTCTCACCTCCTGAGAAGAAAAATGGAACAAAAAGGAAAAGGGTGAGCTCAACTAGCCCAGTAAAGAATATTATGACTAAGATAATATACAACAAATTATCGTTAGTCTTCAACAGGGAAAAAAATCTGATAAAATATAATCGACAACAAGTTTTAGATCAACAAATACAGCGGAAACAGCAATCCATTAGAAGAGTCATGTAGAAGATGAATTCTACTATCTTCTAATATTTAAGAGTCCATCATCAATATTTTATCCCTGTAACATCAATCAATATACATCTTTAATCATCTTTGCACTACAGGTCAAAGATATTCATTTATATCACTGGTTGGTCATGTTCATCTCAACACATGTTCATCTTTACACTACGGGCCAAAGATATTCATCAGTAATCATTTATCTTTGCACTACAAGCCAAAGATATTCAATAATACCATCATTAAGGACTGAGGATGATGAAAAATATTTTTAAGAACGAATCCAGTGAGATAGAAGGACAAATATTAGGGATTCATATAACAGTTTTATCCAAGATCAATAATACTCCAAAATAACCAATTTTGAAGCAGAATTCAAAAATAACGATCAAAACATGGATACAATCAAAGATAGTAGCCAAAATAGACATCTTGGACAAAAAGGAAAATTTTTATTTTTCGGTGAATAGTGTCGTATACGTGAATAGTGGCATATACGTGAATAGTAACCCCGACACAACAAGTTCCAAATTTGATAAAAAGTTCAACCAATATTTTGGCATAATAATATTGAAGAAATAATATCATTTGCGAAAGAAATAACATCCCTTACCTCAAAATAATCGCACTTCTGACTGAATTTCGGTATAGTGCTGACAGAAACTCGCACCGTATAGCAACACTCAAAGTATACTCACAAGAATACGCTAGATAATATAGAGAAAGAGAGAAAACTTTGTTTCTGGTGTGATTTTCAATTCTAACTTAGCCCTCTATTTATAGAAAAATGCTAGAACGCCAAAAGAGAATAAATTAATAAATTAATATTATTACAAAACTCATTTCTACGCATGCCTAAAGACCAATTCAGCCACCAGCCATCCTTGACCCAAATTAGCAGTCCACGTGTGTTAGAATAAAAGTGGGTCCCACCTATAATTTAATAAAAATCATTTTATTTTCTGAAACTTCAACAATTCATAGAAAATAGACCGTTTATTAGAAAAATACCAATTTTATGTCCATTCTGCTTGAAATCGAATTCTCTACAACTTTGTAAAAGAAAGTTTTTCCAAATTCCCAACAGAAAATATCTGAAATCCACAAACGGATGATTTTTAATACTTTCGGTCCGACAAAATACTGATAAAACACTTCCACATTAATTCATTCATTAACAATCACATAAAATAAATAAATCCATCATTTATATCAAATAAATATTTCATTATCATACAAATCAATAATTAATTATTTACAAATAATATTACAGAATCACAATTATGACAACCGGGCCGTTTCCAGGAAAGTGGGGGCTTTCCAATAAGGATTTCTCCTTACTAGCGCACAATTAGATGACCTAACCTCTCCTTGACAGAACTTTCTAGACATTGCCAATAATGTTATCTAATAATATTATTCAAATAATATGAATTATTGATCTAATAATGGAAAATACTGTGCAATGACAATTATTGAAACAATAATAATGTAAACTAACAACGTAACAATTATTGAATCAATAAAATAAAATATTGAACAGTAACTACTGTAACAATTATTGAGTAGTGCCTTCTTACATACGAATCAATAATTCAACAATACTGTGCAATACTGTGTGCTACTGTGCAACCACGCATATTACTGTATTTTAACCACCAGGTAACCCAACAGTGTTAACGGTAACAATTTACGCCATTATTTATAAAACTTAATCTTTGTCATTTTCTTTTATCCAACCGTTTTTCGTTATGGGGCCCACAAATGACTGCGCCATCGTACAGAGATTCCCGACAATAAGAATATTCCACGACCAAACGAATATTCTCCGACAAAAAGAATATTTTGTAACCACTTGCTTATTTTGTAAAATTTTCACATTTCACTCATAATCAAAGCATTATATCAAATTAACCCTTATTAATTTAGAATAATGAATAAAGGAAAATTCAATTTTATTTATAATAAGTTGGGGTCTTACAACCTCCCCTCCTTATTAATTCAAATTTTATTTTACACTTTAATAAACTCTAAAAAATATATAATAATGAAAAATAGAGTACGTGTTCATTATAAATAGAGTAAAATTATTATTATTATTATTAGGCCATATTTGTTTACGATGCTTATAATTTTGGAATTATATTTTTATAAATTTATATTCGAAGACTATTGAGTCACATATTAATTTTGAATGCACGAGATAACTTAAAATAATTTCATTTTATTTTATGTTTGTTTAGTCCGTGATATTTAAACAACTGAATAACAACTTACTGATGCCGGACGGGATATCAATTATCCTGCAGGCTGGTAATAACAAATGAATTCACAAATAAAGGAACAAGAAGTTCACCGAAAAATACAGAGAAATCTCTCTCTAACTTGTATAATATATTTATAAAATCAAAGTCTCCCCTCATTCAACCCACAAGTCGGGTATTTATATAGCTAACAAAACTTTCTCTCCAAGTCAGTCTAGAATCTTCCTAGAAATAGAGAAATAAGAAATAGAAATAAAATCCTCCTAGGGATGTGAAAAAGATTCTAACAAACTTCCTAGAGATACGGAAAGATATCCTAACAAAAATAACAACTTATTATAAAAGATTTACTGCCTAATAAAATACTATTACTATAAAGAACTAAATAATAATAATAATAATAATAATAATAATAATAATAAGGTACATCGACTTTTGAAGTTATGACTCCTCTTCGGAAGAGGTTCGTCACACCCGAAGTCATGACGATATCCGAAATCAAAGTTATGACACCATTCGAAGCCGAACCCCCGCCCCGAAGACATAGACCGAACGTTCTGACCCCGAAGTCAACCGATACCTTGGCGTCGATCCCTTAACTTTTGTTCATTTAGCATCGTCATCGTCCTTCTCGAACTTCCAGGATCTTCGGCCCGAAACCATCCTGCATCAGTCTTTCCATGTTGGAAAGAACTCATCCTCGAGTTCGACATAGATAGAGTGGAAACTGTACAAGAAGGTACTTTAGAAACTGAAATATTGTCCTTTTGATTCGATACTGGGACAAGATATATCTGTTGTTGAATGTCCTTCATCGCCGATAGTCCTGGTGGAAGCTCTTCGGGTAATTCATGTACATCGGTTGACACTTCAGTGCTTTCAGCTGTCAAACCGCTCCCACAAGAAATTAGGATATATACCACACCTTCACGTTCGGCCTCTGCTAGGAATCTAGTCATGGATAATAGGTTCGGACTCCCAACTGCTCGATCCGAACTATCCCCTTCTCGTCGAGGTGCTAGTACAACCTTATTTTCTTTAAAATGAAGGGAATACTTATTCTTTCGACCATCATGAATGACTCTTCGATCATATTGTCGAGGTCGACCCAACAACACATGACATGCGTCCATTGCCACCACATCACACAAAGCTTTATCAAAATATTTATTGCCGATGGAAAAATATACTAAGCACTTTTTTTCCACTCTTACTTCATTACTTTTTTTAAACCACGATAACTTATATTGTTTAGGATGCCAATCCATTTTCAACTGCAATTTCTTGACAGCCTCTTCGGACACTATGTTCTCACAACTGCCACCGTCAATGATTAACTTGCAGACTTTATTTGCTATGGTGCAAGTTGTTTGAAAGATATTGGTTCTCAACCAATCCTCTTCGGAATCACCTTTATGATTTGGTAGACTCATGCGAACGATCAGGGTCTCCTGGTTATCTTCATTCGATCCGTTCTCCTCTTCGTCGCCATCATCATCATACTCAGGTTCTCCATAAGGCTCTCCTTCATCTTCATATTCGTCATAGATTTCTTCTTCAATTTCTTCATCTGCATATTCGTCATATACAAGTTCTTCATATTCATCTACTTCTTCCTTAACTAACTGTTCATCATCAAAATCAGAATTAAAATAAAATTCCTCATCACGATCAAGGTGTGAGAAATATTACGGGACTTCCTTGGTCGGATACTGTCCATGAGAATAATACTCTTCCTTGTCATAATCAAGGTGTGGGAAATACTCCAGGACTTCCTCGGTCGGATACTGTCCACGAAAATAAAATCATTCCTTGTCATAACTCGATTCAGAATCATAACATTCTTCATCGTGTTCAAGGTGTTGGACTTCCTCAGCCGAAAACTGTCCACGATAATGATCAAGGTGTGGGACTTCCTCCTTCAGAACCTGTCCACGTTGACCTTGAGTTAGCGCTTTAAGATGCCTGGTTAACTCTGCAACATGTCTCTGTAAATCCTCAATCATCGCGTCTTGAATGTTACAATCCTGGTCCGGGTCTTCCTCAGTCGAAGTCTGCCCTCCATGCCACAATCACGACTATCAGCCATTAAAACTGATGAGTCTATAATTCTGAGAAGATGTTTGAGCTTTGATACCAACTGATGCCGGGCGGGATAACGATTATCATGCGGGCTAGTAAACAAATGAATTCATAAATAAAGGAACAAGAAGTTCACCGGAAAATACAGAGAAATCTCTCTCTAATGTGTATAATATATTTATAAAATCAAAGTCTCCCCTCATTCAACCCACAAGCCGGGTATTTATATAGCTAATAAAACTTTCTCTCCAAGTCAGTCTAGAATCTTCCTAGAGATAGTGAAATAAGAAATAGAAATAAAATCCTCCTAGGGATGTGAAAAAGATTCTAACAAACTTCCTAGAGATACGGAAAGATATCCTAACAAAAATAACAAATTATTATAAAAGATTTACTACCTAATAAAATACTATTACTATAAAGAACTAAATAATAATAATAATAATAATAAGGTCCATCGACTTCTGAAGTTATGACGCCTATTAGGAAGAAGTTCGTCACACCCGAAGTCATGACGGTATCCGAAGCCGAAGTCATGATACCATTCGAAGCCGAACCCCAACCCCGAAGACATAGACCGAACATTCTGACCCCGAAGTGAACCGATACCTTGGCGCCGATCCCTTAACTTTAGGTCCTTTAGCATCGTCATCGTCCTCGTCCTTCCCGACCTTCCAGGATCTTCGGCCTGAAACCATCCTGCATCACTTATGGTTTGGAATATTATACTCTTGTCAGTAATAACAAAAAGATTATATCCTCAGTAATTTGTGTACAGATGGATAGGATAGGATACATCAATCATTTTAAGCAAATATAATAATTAATTTTGTCCACAAATGATAGAAATTATAATAAACATATTATTATCCCAAGTCAAATCACAAAACTATTTGAAACCCTACATAGATCAGTTATAATTAAGCAAACTACAAGCTAAATATTTTTATATGCATTTAAATTTATATTTAAAAATATTTAAAATACGTACAACAACTGCTTTTGTACGATAGAAATTAAATCATATAAATTCATTACAATTTCAAATTCCAAAATATCAGCACAATAACAAAATGCCTCTCTTTTCTTTTCCTCATTACATCTTTTTGGCTTTCCCCATTTTCAGTACAAAAATTCAGTCGACCCAATATCATGCAAGTTATAGTACATGACCATCACAATTAAAAAATTCACAGTAATAACTCTTGAACAAGATAATCCTGTTATGTACTTCCTTAATTACGCTGAATTGCAATTGCGAAACTTATCGATACATGAGATTTTATAATAAAAAAACACTTATTACACATCTTTTGTGACGCCCCCAAAATAGGTATACATCACCCATTCTAAGTCGCCAAATACATGGTACAGAAACAACTACAACTTCATTAATACAATTATCGTACAAAATACGACAACACATAAACTGTGAGTTTAAATACAAATATTGTCTTCTAGACAATATCCACACTCAGATAAATTCCTCATTATAATTATTGATGCACTATTTTATAGAATAGTGAGGACTGTTAAAATAACTATCTTGAACCATCACTCCATACCCCGGCTAGTTCCTGTTAAATTCTTACCTCTTGAGAAGAAAAATAGAACAAAAAGGAAAATGATGAGCTCAACTAGCCCAGTAAAGAACATTATGACTAAGATAATGAACAATAAATTATCGTTAGTCTTCAACAAATTAGATAAAATATAATGGACAACAAGTTTTAGATTAATATTCGCAGCGAAAATAATAATTCATTAGAAGAGTTTAGTAGAGGATTAAATCTACTATCATCTATGAATTTAAAAGTCCATCATCAATATTTTATCCCTGTAACATCAATCAAAATACATCTTGAATCAAATATTCATCTTTGCACTACAGGCTAAAGATATTTATTTGTATCACCACTTAATCATGTTCATCTCAACACCTGTTAATCTTTGCACTACGGGCCAAAGATATTCATTTGATAATCATTCATCTTTGCATTACAGGCCAAAGATATTCATCAAGTATCTCCATTAATTAAGGACTGAGGATGATGAAAAATATTTTAAAGAACGAATCCAGTGAGATAAAAGGACAAATATTAGGGATTCGTACTTCAGTTTATTCATGTTCAAAAACACTCCATAATAAATTATAGTGGAGTAAAATTCAAGAATGAAGATCAAAATATGGATTCAATTTCAAGAATAAGGGTCACAACAGATAACTTGGAAAGAGAAATTTTTTTTCTTTTGTGAACAATACCCAGTCGTGAAAAGTTCCAATTTTTATAAAAAAGTTCAGACAAATATTCCTATGAAATGATATTAGATGAAGCAAAATTTTTAATCATTTCAGAAATTATAGAAGCAATACTTACCATAGTAAGTTCAAATTTAGGAATACGAGATGAAATAATATCGCTTACGTAATATGGAGTATAAAAGAAAATAATATTTCTCACGAGTATTGCAATAAAATAATATCCTTTACCTTAGTAGAAGCTGGATTTGACTGGAATATCGGATATTATTCTGAGAAAATCTTGCAGAAAAACTACGCTCAAAGTATCCTTATACTCAAGAAAATACTCACAATACCATAGAATAAGAATTTTTGATATTGAAGTGGTGTGTTGAGGAATGAAGGGTTACCCCCTATTTTTAGCAACAGAGGAAGAAAAAAAAGGGATTCTGCCTAACTCTCATTTTTTATCTTCTCTGTCTAATATGTTTGCCTAACTCCTCTCTTTTTCTATATGGGTGGGGCCACACATTACTTTGCAAAAAATCACACAATTCATTACCTCCCAATTTTCTTACTGCCTAACAATCCCTCATTTCCAAGGCTGAGGCCCCACGCATGAGAAAACATAATTTGAAATGTCTTTGCAGACCATTTCCTCCACCAATCAAAATAATGCTACCTTTTGAAAATAAAGCATTCAAATACATTTTGTTTATTCATTTTCTTTAATCACATGCTTATATATATATATATATATATATATATATATATATATATATATATATATATATTGTGACGCCCCCAAAATTAGGTATACATCACCCATCTTGGGTCGTTAGATACATAGTACATAATTCAAATACAACTTACTAATACAACTATCGTGTACAATACGACAAAACATAATTGTGAGTTTGAATATAATTATTGTCTACTAGAGATTATACAAACTCAAAAAGAGTCCTCATTACAATTATTAATACACTATTTCACAGAATAGTGAGGACTACTAATGCCATCCTCTGGACCGTCACTCCGTTCCCCGACTAGTCCCTGCTATGTTCTCATTTCCTGAAGAGAACAGTGAAAGAAAGGGTGAGCTCAACTAGCCCAGTAAGAAATATTATGACTAAGATAATGCAGAATAAATTATCGTTAGCCTTCAACAGTATTAAACTGATAAAATATAACAACATCAAGTTTAACAGAAGCAGATCAAGCAATCCATTAAAAGAGTCAAGTAGAGAATAGAATCTACTATCTTTAATGATTTAAAAAGTTTTTCATCACTTTTATCGCTGAGACTCAGCTTAATAAATAAACCACATCATCCCTGCACTACGGCCAAGGATATTTATTAGGGTCACGACCACAAATTCCATGCACTACGGGCCAAGGACATTTGTGTATTCATCAATGGTCATGATCATGCTATAAAATAATTCATCTTTGCTCCCTTGGCCGAAGAGAATCCATAGCCATAATCATGCCAAAAACTGTTCATCAATGCACTACGGGCCAATGATGACTTTTAATTTTCACATTATTTGTAACATTACGGTCATTATTATACCGAATAATCCCTGGTCATAATCATACCAAGTCCATCTATGCACTACAGGTCACAGATGACTTTCAACATAACATAAACATGAGGATGATGACAATGATATAATAATTCAATAAAACAAGTTCAAGAATTAATTTGTCCAAGAACTGCTAACGTCCAAATTGTCAACATGATACTGCTTTGTAGAGTAAAATTCAAGAATGATCAGAAGAATATTTCCATGAAAAGATACTGGATGAAGCGCAAATATCAAGGATATTCTACTAATTTTATGGAGTATAGAAGTCAAAACTTTAACTAACTGAGTATAATAAAGAATGGAATAACAACAGAAATCACCATGCATGCGGTACTTCGCATAGAAAGGTTATTCCAACAGAATAATAATAACGGAACCAGGTCAGGCAAAATTTATACCAACAGGATGTTCCAACAGAATAGTAAAGACGGAACCAAGTCCGGTGTAAAACACACAGACAGGATGTTCCAACGGAATAATAATAAAGACGGAACCAGGTCCGGTGTAAAACACACAGACAGGATGTTCCAACGGAATAATAATAAAGACGGAACAAGGTCCGGTGTAAAACACACAGACAGGATGTTCCAACAGAATAATAGAAGAATGTCACCAAGTATAAGGTAGACCGCGTATACAGGTTATTCCAACAGAATAATAAGAAATGGAATAACAACAGTTCTCTTCATGAATAAGAAAGAATAACACCCCTTACCGTAACAGAAACTGGATATAGGAAAAGAAAAGTTAAGTAGCAAAAAGCTTTTTTTCTATCTCTCTATAGTTTCTCTCTCTAGAGTTCAGTGAATTCGCAAGAAAATAATGAAGGAATGAGCTTCTATTTATAGGAAAATGGAATGTATAGTAACTAATCCATGAACGGTCCAGATTGATTTACTTTAATCTGACGGTCCATATTTAAAGAAAAATCTTTTAAATAAAATATAATATATTCTATTTATATAAAAAGATTTTTACTATGCAAAATACTATGCAACACTATGCATAATAAAATATAATATATTTTAGTTATAGAATAACTTTAATAAAGTATTCTGTTTTACATAAAAAGATGTTTCTGTTTTATTACGTTAATAATACGAATAAAACAAAACATCATCATCGCTATAATAATTCATATTATTAATCGACAATAATTGAATCAAACTGAGCGACTTCTCACATAAATATCAATAATCAATACCGTGTGCTACTATGCAACAACGCGTATTACTGTATTTTTACTACCCAGTAGTTCAACAGTATCAACGGTAAAACTTCCGCCGTTATTTTCAATAAAATATTTTTGTCGTTTTCTCAATCCGACAATAATTCCGTTGTGGGGTCCACCAATAATTGTACCGTCGTACGAATATTTTTCGACACAAAGAATATTCCCTGACCAATCGAATATAATATAACAACTTGCATACTTTGCAAAATTTATAAATACTACCCACAACTATAATATTATCTCAAATTCACACCATAATATTAAAAAATTATTTCGAGAAAATTAATTCTTTATTCATAAAATCTGGGGTTTCACATATATGATAATATTATTATTTTTTAAAAAAAACTATAATATATTATAATAATATATTTGAATGAATATTTTATCCAAGAAGATAATTGTAATTCCACAGAAAAATATGTCAAACTTTCAACAAATATCTCATGCTGAACTCCTTCATTTATATCTACATAAAAATAAATATTTTCTTATCATAAAAATTAATAATTAATTATTCACAAATAATATTACAGAATTACAATTATGCAATCAGGTCGTTCCTAGGAAATAGGGGGCTTTCCGATAAAGATTTCTCCTTACTGGCGTGCAATTATATGACAAAACCTCTTTCCTAGACAGAACTTCCTTAGACATTGCCAATAATGTTATCTAATAATATTATTCAAATAATATGAATTATTGATCTGATAATGGGGAATACTGTGCAGTGACAATTATTGAAACAACAATAATATAAAATATCAACGTAACAATTATTGAATCAATAAAATAAAATATTGAACAGTAATTAGTGTAACAATTATTGAGTAGTGCATTCTTACGTAATAATCAATAATTCAAAAATACTATACAATACCGTGTGCTACTGTGTAACCATGCGTATTACAGTATTTTAACCACCAGGTATTTCAACAGTGTTAACGGTAACAATTACACCATTATTTATAAAAACTTAACTTGTCATTTTCTTTATCCGACAGTTATTCTGTTATGGGGTGTAAGACCCCAACTTTTTAATAAAGATGATTTTTCTATAAATATTATTTTTAAATATTATGGAATGAATTTGATATAATGTTATAGTTGTGGATAATATTTATAAATTTTACAAAGTACGCAAGTTGTTATAAAATATTTATTTGGTCGGGAAATATTCTTTTTATCGGGAAATATTCGTACGATGACACAATCATTGGTGGACCCCACAACGGAATTATTGTCGGTGTTAGAAAATGACAAAAATATTTTTATGATAACAATGATGGAAGTGTTACCGTTAACACTGTTAATAATACCTGGTGGTTAAAATACAGTAACACGCGTTGTTGCACAGTAGCACACGGTATTGCACAGTATTTTTTTGAATTATTGATTTTTACGTAAGAAGACACTACTAAATAATTGTTACAGTAATTACTGTTTAATATTTTATTGATTTAATAATTGCTACGTTGATATTTTTGATTCAATAATCGTCATTACACAGTAATTTAAATTATCAAATCAATAATTTATTTAGATATATTATTATAATATTATATTATAGTAGTACGATTTGATTATATGATAGTGTGTTTTTTTTTAATAATTTGAATGGTAACATTATTATAGTAAATTCATGGTAATAAAGTAAAATGAAGTGGAAGCGAACAATTTAAATTTGAATTCTGATGATGTAAGCGATGATGTCATCGGAACGATGAGGTAAACAATGATGTCACCGGAAGGATGATTTAAGCAATGATGTCATTTGATTGATGATGTAAGCAATGATGTCATTTGATCGATAATGTAAGCAATGATGTCATATGATCGATGATGTAAGCGATGATGTCATAAATTATGGCGAAAAGACTATTTTACCCTTACTCTACCAAGCTTATAAATAGAAGTTCATTCCTTCATTATTTTTCACGAATTCACTAAAGCTATAGAGCAAGAAAGAATAGAGAGAATAAGAGATAAAGAAGAAGAATCTTATGTTACTACAATATTGCGGAATCCAATTTCCTACTAAGGTAAGGGGTATTATTTCTTTCTTATTCATGAAGAGAACTTTTGTTATTCCATTCTTTATCATTATGTTGGAATTACCTGTCTATGCGAAGTGCCGCATACATGGTGAAATTCTTCTATTATTACATTTTTATTATTCTATTGGAACATCCTATCGGTGCGTTACGCATGACCTGGTTCTGTTATTTATTATTCTGTTGGAATATCCTGTCTGTGCGTTTACGCATGACCTGGTTCCATTATTTATTATTTTGTTGGAATATCCTGTCTGTGCGTTTACGCATGACCTGGTTCTATTATTTATTATTCTGTTGGAATAACCTGTCTGTGCGGTCTATCGCATGCCTGGTGATTTCTTTTGTTATTCCATTCTTTATTATACTCAGTTGGTTAAAGTTTTGACTTCTATACTCCATGAAATTAGTGGAATATCCTTGATATTTGCACTTCATCCAGTATCTTTTCATGGAAATATTCTTCTGAGCATTCTTGAGTTTTACTCTACAAAGAAGTAGCATGTTGACAATTTGGACGTTATTAGTTTTTTGACAAATTAATTCTTGAACTTGTTTTATTGAATTCTTATATCATTCTCATCATCCTCATGTCTATATTATGTTGAAAGTCATCTGTGGCCTGTAGTGCATAAATGGAATTGGTATGATTATGACCAGGGATTATTCGGTGTAATCATGACCGTTATGTTACAAATGATGTGAAAAAAGTCCTCATTGGCCCGTAGTTCATTGATGGACAGTTATTGGCATGATCATGACCATTGATGAATACACGAATATCCTTGGCCGTAGTGCATGGATAATTTGCGGTTGTGATACTAATGAATATCCTTGGCCGTAGTGCAGGGATGATGTAGATTATTTATTAAGCTGAGTCTCGGCGGTAAAAGTGATGAAAAACCTTTTAAATCATAAAAGATAGTAGATTTTATTCTCTATTTGACTTTTTTAATGGATTGCTTGTTCCACTGCAGTTAAACTTGATGTTTGTTATATTTTATCAGTTTAACATTTTTGAAGGCTAATGATAATTTATTCTGCATTATCTTAGTCATAATATTTCTTACTGGGCTAGTTGAGCTCACCCTTTCTTTCATTGTTCTCTTCAGGAAATGAGAACGTAGCCGGGACTAGTCGGGGAACGGAGTGACGGTCCAGATGATAGAATTAGTAGTCCTCACTATTCTGATAAATAGTGTGAAAATAAATGTAAAGAGGACTCTTTTGAGTGTGGATATTGTCTAGATGATAATATTCTAATTAAATTCTCAGTTTACGTTTTGTTGTATTTTACACGATAGCTGTATTATTAAGTTGTATACATGTATTTGAATTTTGTACTATGTATTTGGCGACTCAAGATGGGTGATGTATACCTATTTTTGGGGCGTCACAGTTGGTATCAAAGCTTAGGGATATGATCCCTGGCTAAGATGTGAGACAAGAACTAGAAGGGGAGAGACGGGGAATTCCTTCGCTAGTATGACCTACCTAAGTTTATTTGGTATTTAATTGGTCGGTCAGAGTATAGGGATAATATGTGATATGTTAATTAACCCTTGTTTTGTGGTAGTATTTGAAAATGACATCCGAGAATGTTGAGATCATCAATGGAGCACAAGAGACCGTTGAGTCTCCATAGATCAATAATCAGGATAATGAGCATCAAGAAGGCGACAATCCTCAGGCAAACAACAACACGGACCAGATGATGAACGATGGAATGTTCAGAGGCTTTATGTAATTCATGCAATATCAGGCAAGAGCGACTCCTATCCAAAATACAGGTGGAAACACTGGCAACTCTCAGACGGTCACCGCTAAGCAGTTCAAGGAACTGGGACCACTGGAGTTTTTTGGAGAGCCAAGACCACTTAAGGCGCAGACGTGGATATAGAAAATCAACAAGATATTTGTTGTCTTGGGATGCTCTGAGGAGCAAAAGGTTCCCTTTGCCACTTTTATGTTGCGGGCAGAGGCAGATTACTGGTGGGAATCTGTAAAGCGTACTCAACCTGCCGCACTGAAGATGTCTTGGGAGAAGTTCCAAGAACTGTTCAATGACAAGTACTTTCCCGAAAGTATACGTCCCATGAAAGAGGTAGAGTTCATCAAGCTGGAGCAAAACAACATGACTATATCGTAGTACGAAGCCAAGTTTGCCGAGTTATCCCGGTTTGCATCTCATTTGGTTGATAATGAGGAGAGAATGACCCGAATGTTTCTAAGAGATTTGAAACCCGAGATACGTCAATATCTTATCTCTCATAAACTGTGTTTGTATTGAGATGTTGTTAATAGGGCTCAGTTATTGGAGCGCGATAATGAGTCAACCCAACCAAAAGAGAGCAGCCGGCAAAATGATAATACTAGTGACAACAGTCATCAAAGCGGTGACAATAAGCGTAGAGGGAATCAACATGCCATAAATGGTAACCACTTCGGTGGTAATCATGGCCAAAACAATAAGAATGGACATTTGAAGAAGAGGAGATTCAACAATGATGGAAAAACGTCAGCATCAACACATGTCGTTAAGGAAGGAGAACGACCACCTATCATATGCTTCAAATGTGGATGAGAGGAACACATCAGTCCAAACTACGCGATGCCATCCAAAGCATGTTATAATTATGGAAGAGAAGGTCACCTGGCCCAATTTTGTCCTGCACCGAAGACAAGTCCAGCTGGGATGGAGGCATCAAAGGCCATCCCAAACAAGACAAAATCGGTAGTTCAAGGGAGAGCGTTTGTCCTGACCTCCCAAAAAGTAAGGAACCCAAACGAGGTCATCACGGGTAAGCTTATCATAAACTCTAACGAAGTATATACCTTATTTGAGACCGATTCTACCCATTCTTTTATTTCTCCTACATGCGCTCAACGTTTAAATTTGACTCCGGAGAAATTGAACCTTGACTTATCTGTTGAAACTCCATTGGGAGAAACCTTCATTACATCAACTGTTTATAAGTCTTGTTTGGTTCAAATCAGTACCCACACATTACTTGTCGATCTTATTTCATTGAAAATACTTTCATTTGACGTAATTCTAGGGATCGATTGGTTAACTACTCATCATGTAAAAATTGATTATTTTTGTAAGGTTGTTAGCTTTCATATTCCTAACCAACCTATTATGCGAATTCAAGCAACCAAATAATTAAAATCAATCACTGTCATCTCAAGCCATAAAGCTATTTGTTTATTAAAAAATGGATGTCAAGCTTTCTTAGCTCATGTCACAGATCTAAACAAAAATACGTCAGTTTTGAATGATATTTCTATTGTTAATAAATTTCTTGACGTATTCCCTGAAGAACTTCCTGGCCTACCCCCAGAGCGTGAAATTGAATTTTGTATCGACCTTGAACCCGGTACAAAATCTATTTCCAAAGCCCCATATCGAATGACTCCTATTGAACTTCAGGAGTTAAAGACCCAACTGTAGGAATTGTTAGACATTGGTTTTATTCGTCCTAGTACTTCTCCTTGGGGTTCTCCTGTTCTATTCGTGAAAAAGAAAGATAGGAGTATGCGACTTTATATTGATTATCGGGAGTTGAATCATGTCACCATCAAAAATAGTTACCCATTGCCACGTATTGATGACCTGTTTGACCAGTTCCAAGGAGTCAAATTCTTTTCAATAATTGATCTTCATTCTAGATATCACCAATTGAAGAATAGAACCGATGACATTCCAAAGACGGCTTTCAGAACTTGGTACAGGCATTATGAATTCTTAGTCATGTCTTTTGGATTGACTAATGCTCCTGCTACTTTTATGGATATGATGAACCAAGTATTCAAGGAATATTTGGATCACTTTGTGGTCGTCTTTATTGATGACATCCTTATTTATTCCAAAAGCCGTGAAGATCATGAGCAACACTTGAGGCTGATACTCCAAAAGCTTCATGAATATAAGTTTTATGTCAAGTTGAAGAAATGCGAGTTCTGGCTTGAGGAAGTAGCATTCCTTGGGCATGTAGTATCAAGCCATGGAATATCTGTTGACCAAGTAAAAATTGAAGCTATTCAAAGCTGGGAGCAACCTAAATCAGTGACCGAAGTACGTAGCTTTCTCGGCTTAACTGGTTATTATCGGAGATTCGTAGAAGGGTTTTCTCGAATCGCTACTCCATTAACTCATCTGACTCGGAAAGATACAAAATTCAGTTGGAACGAGGAATGTGAGAAGAGTTTTCAAGAACTCAAGAGGAGACTCATTTCAGCACCTGTTCTGATAATACCATCTGGCTCGGAGGTATTTGTCATCTACAGTGATGCTTCGGGCAAAGGGTTAAGAAGTGTTCTCATGCAACATGGGAAAGTCATAGCATATGCCTCTCAACAACTCAAAGAATATGAGAGGAATTATGCTACTCATGATCTAGAGTTGGCAGCTGTTGTTTTCGCACTTAAAATTTAGAGGCATTACTTGTATGGGGAGAAAGTGGAGATCTTTACGGATCATAAAAGCCTCAAATATTTCTTCACTCAAAAGGAACTCAACATGCGACAATGACGTTGGCTTGAACTGTTGAAAGATTATGATCATACCATCCAATACCATCCTGGAAAAGTGAACGTGGTAGCTGACGCACTGAGTAGAAGATCATATGCGAGTACGGGTGCGATATTAACAACGCAAAGGCCCATTTTGTGTGACCTGCAAAGGATGGAGATAGAGTTAAAAACTTCAGGGACCCATGTGATGATGGAGAATATACGAGTAGAACCAACTTTAATTGATAAAGTTAAAGCTGCTCAAGTTACAGATCTGGAGCTGATGCGTATGAGGAAGAAAGTGCAAGAAGGTGTTATGCCGGAAGAAAGAATCGATGAAGAAGGAATAATTCGAGTCAACTCCAGAATTTGTGTTCCTAACGACCCTGATTTAAAGTATAAAATCATGATGGAGGCGTACAATACACCGTTTGCAATCCATCCTAAGAGTACCAAAATGTATCGTGATATTCGTCATACATTTTGGTGGAGCAATATGAAGAGAGAGATAGTGTTGTTTATCTCAAAGTGTCTAACTTGTCAACGAGTCAAGGCGGAGCATCAAGTACCAAAAGGTCCATTGCATCCACTTGAAATTCCAGAATGGAAGTGGGAGCACATTACCATGGATTTCGTTACGGGTCTTCCCAAGGTTTCTCAAGGCATAGATGCAATTTGGGTCATTGTTGATAGATTGACCAAGTCTGTTCATTTCTTACCAATACGAGAAACTTATACACTTGAACGTCTTGCTCGTATATACATAAACGAGATTGTAAGACTGCATGGTATGCCAGTATCCATAGTTTCTGATCGAGACCAAAGATTCACTTCACGATTTTGGGTTAGTTTGCAAAAAGCTATGGGCACAGACTTACGATTTAGTTCGGCATATCATCCTCAGATGGATGAACAATCAGAGAGGACTATTCAAACTCTTGAAGATTTATTAAGACTCTGTGTCCTTGACTTCAAGGGAAGTCGGGACAAGTTCTTACCATTGGTGGAGTTTTCATACAACAATAGTTATCAAGCAAGTATTGGCATAGCTCCATTCGAAGCGTTGTATGGAAGAAAGTGTCATTCTCTAGTATGCAGGGATGAGGTGGGTGAAATAACGTTGTTGGGACCAGAGTTGGTACGTATGACTACGAAAAAGATTCAAATGATCTGGCAACGTATAAAAACCTCACAAGATCGACAAAAAAGTTATGCTGATCTTCATCAAAAAGACGTGGAATTTGATATTGGAGATCATGTGTTGTTACGTGTTGCTCCATGGAAAGGAGTTACGAGATTTGGAAAGAGAGGAAAGCTTAATCCTCGATTCATTGGCCCATTTTAAATCCTCAATCGAGTAGAAACTGTGGCGTATAGACTCGTTTTACCGCCAAGCATGTCTAGTGTTCATAACGTTTTTCACATATCCATGTTACGTAAATATGTGGAAGACCCAAACCACATTATTGAGTTAGAACCGAATGAAATAGCGGAAGATTTGATTTATGAAGAGGTTCCTGTTCAAATCTTGGATAAGAAGGAACATATTCTACGCTCCAAGGTTATACCTCAAGTCAAAGTTTGTGGAGAAACCACGATGTTGAGAAAATGACCTAGGAGTTAGAATCTGAAATGAAATCAAGATATTTATTTGGTCGGGGGATATTCGTACGACGACACAATCATTGGTGGACCCCACAATAGAATTATTGTCGGACTTAGAAAATGACAAAAATATTTTTAAGAAAATAACGGCGGAAGTGTTACCGTTAACACTGTTGGAATACCTGGTGGTTAAAATACAGTAATACGCGTTGTTGTACAGTAGCACACGGTATTGCACAGTATTTTTTTGAATTATTGATTCTTACATAAAAAGGTACTACTCAATAATTGTTACAATAATTACTGTTTAATATTTTATTGATTCAATAATTGCTACGTTGATATTTTTGATTCAATAATTGTCATTACACAATATTTCAAATTATCAAATCAATAATTCATTTAAATATATTTTTATAATATTATATTATAGTAGTATGATGTGATCATATAATAGTATGTTTTTTTTATAATTTGAATGGTAACATTATTATAGTAAATTCATGGTATAAAAGTAAAATGAGGTGGAAAAGAATAATTTGAATTCTGATGATGTAAGCAATGATGTCATCGGAACGATGAGGTAAGCAATGATGTCATCGAAAGGATGATGTAAGTAATGATGTCATTTGATCGATGATGTAAGCAATGATGTCATTTGATCGATGATGTAAGAAATGATGTCATATGATCGATGATGTAAGCGATGATGTCATAAATTATGGCAAAAAGACTATTTTACCCTTACTCTACCAAGCTTATAAATAGAAGCCCATTCCTTCATTATTTTTCACGAATTCACTAAAACTATAGAGCGAGAAAGAATAGAGACAATAAGAGAGAAAGAAAAAGAATCTTCTGTTACTACAATATTGCGGTATCCAATTTTCTACTAAGGTAAGGGGTATTATTTCTTTCTTATTCATGAAGAGAACTTCTGTTATTCCATTTTTTATCATTATGTTGGAATAACCTATCTATGCGAAGTACCGCATACATGGTGAAATTCTTCTATTATTCCATTCTTTATCATTATGTTGGAATAACATGTCTATGAGAAGTACCGCATACATGATGAAATTCTTCTGTTATTCCATTTTTATTATTCTATTGGAACATCCTGTCGGTGCGTTATGCATGACCTGGTTCCATTATTTATTATTCTGTTGGAACATCCTGTCTGTGCATTTACGCATGACCTGGTTCCATTATTTATTATTCTGTTGGAATATCATGCCTGTGCGTTTACGCATGACATGGTTCCATTATTTATTATTCTGTTGGAATATCCTATCTGTGCGTTTGCGCATGACCTGGTTTCATTATTTATTATTCTGTTGGAATAACCTGTCTGTGCGGTCTATCGCATGCCTGGTGATTTCTTTTGTTATCCCATTCTTTATTATACTCAGTTGGTTAAAGTTTTGACTTCTATACTCCATGAAATTAGTGGAATATCCTTGATATTTGTGCTTCATCTAGTATCTTTTCATGGAAATATTCTTCTGAGCATTTTTGAGTTTTACTCTACAAAGAAGTATCATGTTGACAATTTGGACGTTATTAGTTCCTGGATAAATTAATTCTTGAACTTGTTTTATTGAATTCTTATATCATTGTCATCATCCTCGTGTTTATATTATGTTGAAAGTTATCTGTGGCCTGTAGTGCATAGATGGACTTGGTATGATTATGACCAAGGATTATTCGGTGTAATCATTACCGTAATGTTATAAATGATCTGGAAAAAGTCCTCATTGGCCCGTAGTTCATTGATGGAAAGTTGTTGGCATGATCATGACCATTGATGAATATACGAATATCCTTGACCGTAGTGCATGGATATTTTATGGTTATGATACTAATGAATATCCTTGGCCGTAGTGCAAGGATGATGTAGATTATTTATTAAGCTGAGTCTCAGCGATAAAAGTGATGAAAAACCTTTTAAATCATAAAAAATAGTAGATTTTATTCTCTACTTGACTCTTTTAATGGATTGCTTGTTCCGCTGCAGTTAAACTTGATGTTTGTTATATTTTATCAATTTAACATTGTTGAATGCTAATGATAATTTATTCTGCATTATTTTAGTCATAATATTTCTTACTGGGCTAGTTGAGCTCACTCTTTCTTTCACTGTTCTCTTCAGGAAATGAGAACGTAGCCGGGACTAGTCGTGGAACGGAGTGACGGTCCAGATGATAGTATTAGTAGTCCTCACTATTCTAATAAATAGTGTGAAAATAAATGTAAAGAGGACTCTTTTGAGTGTGGATATTGTCTAGATGACAATATGCTTATTAAACTCCCAGTTTACGTTTTGTCGTATTTTACACGACAGCTGTATTATTAAGTTGTATTTGAATTTTGTACTATGTATTTGGCGACTCAGGATGGGTGATGTATATCTATTTTGGGGCATCACATGGGGCCCTCAAATGGTTGCACCGTTGTACAAATATTCCCTAACAACAAGAATATTCCACGGCCAAACGAATATTCCCCGACAACAATGAATATTTTATAACCACTTGCTTATTTTGCAAAATTTGCACATTTCATCCATAACCAAAATATTATATCAAATTAACACCTTATTATATCGAAATATTGAATATAGAAACTTCAATTTTATTTATAAAAAGTTGGGGTCTTACATCTTTCCAAAAAAGTTACTATGAAGAACTGACAATCAAAAAATTGACATAAATAGTCGCAATATATATCAACTTATTTGAAACTTATAAAAAGATACCAAAACTAGTTTATGGCTTGAAATTAATTCATGGTTTTGTTTGAATATAAAAAGTAAATTTGGTTTGAAACTTTGAGCATTTGAGAAATAATTCAAATTTAACTATAACAAGTAATCAAAGTAAGTTTCTAAATTGTATCTAAAAAAATTTTATTTGAAATTCCTTTTTTAGTTTGACTTATGAATATTTATTACAATTTGTAAACATTATTATGATTAAATAATATTATGTTTAGTTCAAGTTTTTTTAATTTAACTTAAACAAAAATAATAATTAAAATATGTCCCTGCTGGAAAAAAAAATTTGGATCCGCCCCAGCTCCCGCCTGTGTCAACAGTGCATTGGGCATAAAATAAACTTATCATGAAGTTCACTTCATGCTAACCGAATCCCATAAATAGATAGAAAATTGATATTTTCACACGATTTTTTGATATTTCCACATGAAAAGTGTCGTTATAGATATATTACGACGATTTATAATCTATAGTAATGATTTTCATTTGAAAATATCAAAAAATTATGTGAAAATATCAGTTTGTAAATATATTACATTGAGTTTTTCTATGTAGACAGGAATATGGGACAGGGTTATGGGACAGGGTGACTGTGACGCCCCTAAAACAGGTATACATCACCCATCTTGAGTCACCAAATACATGGCACAGAATACAAATACAAACTTAATTATACAATCGTCGTGTAATATACAACAAAACATAGCTGAGAGTTTAAACAGGAATATTGCCTTCTAGACAATATCTATTCTCAAATAGAGTCCTTATTACATTTATTGTCACATTATTTTATAAAATAGTGAGGACTACTAATACACCATCTCGGACCATCACTCCGTTCCCCGACTAGTCCTAGCTACGTTCTCATTTCCTGAAGAGAACAATGAAAATAAAAGGGTGAGCTCAACTAGCCCAGTAAGAAATATTATGACTAAGATAATGAAGAAAAAATTATCATTAGTCATCAACAATGTTAAACTGGTAAAATACAATAGACATCAAGTTTAACTGCAGCAGAATAAGCAATCCATTAGAAGAGTCAAGTAGAGCATGATATCTACTATCTTCTATGATTTAAAATGTTTTCATCAATTTTTATCGTTGAGACTCAACTTAATAAATAAACCACATCATCGAATCATCCTTGCACTATGGGCCAAGGATATTCATTAAATCATCAATAGTCATGACTATACCGAATAATCTCTGGTTATAATTATACCAAAAACTGTCCATCAATGCACTATAGGCCACTGAGGACTTTTACCACATCATTTTTAACATTACAAGTCATGATTATACCGAATGATCCCTGGTCATAATCATACTGAGTCCATCTATGCACATAAGCCAAAGATAACTTTCATCACAATATAAGCATGAGTATGATGACAATGACATAATAATTTAATAAAACAAGTTCAAGATTAAATTTTAAAGATTTATAAGTTAATTTATCCTAAAATCAATAACGTCAAAATTATTAACATGATACTGCTTTGTGGAGTAAAATTCAAGAATGCTCAGAAGAATATTTCCATAAAAAGATACTAGATGAAGCGCAAATATCCAGGATATTCTACTAATTTCATGGAGTATAGAAGTCAAAACTTTAACCAACTGAGTATAATAGAATATATGAAACTACAAATGGATTTTCACCCGTCATGCGGTAATCCACGTAGACAGATCATTTCCATAATTTAATAAGGAATGAATACGAAGGATCATTCACCATGCATGTGGTAATCCATACAGACATGTTATTCCAACAGAATAATAAAGAATGGAATAACAGAAGAATTCACAAGGCATGCGATAGACTGCACAGACAGGTTATTTCTAACCAAATAATAAAGAATGGAATCAGGTCATGTGTAATCTGCACAGACAGGATATTCCAACAGAATAATAAAGAATGGAACCAGATCATGCGTAATCCGCACAGACAGGATATTTCAACAGAATAATAAAGAATGAAATAACAACAGAATTCACCAGGCATGTGATAGTCCACACAGATAGTTTATTCCAACAGAATAATAAAGAATGGAATAACAGAAGAATTTCACCATGTATGCGGTACTTCGCATAGACAGATTATTCCAACATAATAATAAATAATGGAATAACAGAAGAATTTCACCATGTATGCGGTACTTCGCATAGACAGGTTATTCCAACATAATAATAAAGAATGGAATAACAACCCTTACGAGTATTGAAAGAAAATAACTCTCTTCATGAATACGAAATAATAATACCCCTTACATTAGAAGAAACTGGATATTAGAATAGTGAGGTAGCCGAATTCTCCTCTTCTTTCTCTCTATAATTTCTCTCTATAATAATTGCTCTAAAGCTTTAGTGAATAGGTGAGAAATGAAGGAAGAATGAACTTCTATTTATAGAAAAATATAGTTTTGATAATTGCACATTTTGGGCTCGAAATATTACAGTACAATACCTTCAACTTTTCTTTTATTTTTAATTTAGTCCTGCAAGTATTATCAAACTTGCACCACCTCCCCTAATAGTAAATAATGTGAATCAATAGTTCAATCATGTGAATCAATAGTTATAATCATGTGAAAATACGAATTACAGTATAGTACCTTCAACTATACCTCAATTTTTAACTTAGTCATGCAAGTATTATCAATCTTGCACCACCTCCCCTAATAGTACAAGAATGTGAATCAATAGTACACACATTTGAACAAATAATTATAATCATGTGAATCAATAGCAATTAATTGCTCATTTATCCGATAAAATACCCGATTGGTCAATATAACATCCAGACATTAATTATTATCGAAATAAATGTTGATTTTCACTAACATTAATAATTCCAACACAATGAAACTATCAATTTCATCTTTAATCAACACGAACTTATTCATCGTTAATATTATAACTCACAATATTTAACAATCAGGTCATTCTCAGGAAAGAGGGGGCTTTCCGATAATGATTTCTCCTTGTTGGCGCGTAATTAGATGACCAAACCTCTCCTTGACAGAACTTCTACACATTGTAAATATTATAATTTAATAATATGAATAACTTTGTCGTCTCAATTATTGATTTAATAATATAATATATTATGCAGATGATACTGTGACAATAATTGAATCAATAATATGAGAGATATGATGCAGCAATTACTGTAGCAACAATCAAGTATAACTGAGTGACTTCTCACGTAAGCATCAATAATCAATACCGTGTGCTACTATGCAACAACGCATATTACTGTACTTTTACTACCGGGTAATTCAACAGTTTTAACGGTAACACTTTCGCCGTTATTTTTATAAAATGATAATTCTGTCGTTTTCTAACTACGACAATACTTCCGTCGTGGGGTCCACCAATGATTGTGACGTCGTACGAATATTCCCTGTTAAAACAAATATTCCCCGACCAATCGAATATTATATAACCACTTACTTACTTTGTAAAATTTATAAATATTACCCACAACTATAACATTATATCAAATCCACACCATAATATTCAAAATTATATTTCGAGAAAATTATTCTTTATTCATAAAAGTTGGGGTCTTATAGTGAGGTATATTTGACTTTCACCTATTTATATTTTAGAAGAATTACATATACTATTACATTTTTGAAAATAATTACAACAATAGTGTACTCATAAAATATTTACAAAAGTAATACAATTTCTATATTTATTTATAATATTAGTACAATTAGGATTCTTTAATTTAGGAAATTAGTATGCAGTTAGGATTCTTTAATTTAGGAGATTAGTATTGATTTACTTTCTCTCTCCTCTTGTTTTCGTTTCTTTCATTCAAAGAGTGAAACATTCAAACTCTACAACACTGGTGCAGTTATGTTAAGGTTATGCGCCATGGACACCGTCAAAGCTTTCTATCCTTTTCTCACAAATGCCTCCCCACTGGGTATTCTTCATAGCAATTCTTTGTCACCGAAATCCATGGCGGAAAAGGGTGGTTTCGGTGTATGTACAGTGAGAGTTTGGAGAGTTCGGTGTGCGAAGGTGGGAGTATTCGGATCCATCCGAAGAAGATTAAAATGTCAGATGAAGGGGGGACATTGGAGAGTGTGATCGGAAGGGGATAAGATGAAGAGAGATGATTTTGGTCTTATTTTCATTTTTATCAAATACATGCAATATTAAAGGGGAACAATCACGATTGGTTCCTAATGATTTTTCACAATTTCTCCATCATCTCCTATGAAACCATCTAATGCAAAATAGCATCATCCTGGAGCATGTTTTTCCCTTTTATGGTACATTAAAGTTTATGGGTACTTTTTTTTTAGCAATTGATAAGCATGACATTCACACCTGCAATTTTTTTATAGTGCAGTTGGTAGCCAAATATTTATACCAAGGTAACCAATTCAGTATTATTAGGTTACCAAATTATTTTGAATGTGATACAGTTGGTAGCCAAACTTTCATGTAGTGGGTATCCAAACATTCTTACCTAGGTAACCAATTCAGTTTTATTAAGTTACCAATTTATTTTGAATGTGATGCAGTTGGTAGCCAAACCTTCATGCATGTAGTTGGTAGTCAAACCTTAATGTAGTTGGTTGTCAAATCTTCAGGCAAAGGTAATCAATTCAGTTTTATTAGGTTATAAATTTATTTTGAATTTGATGCAGTTGGTAGTCAAACCTTCATACTAAAGTAACCATTTTAGTTTTTGTTGGTAACCAAATCGTTAACAAAAAATTCAGAACAAACTAAGGTACTTCCGGAGATTTGCGGCGGAAGAGGGTGATGATGAAGGGGAAGAGAGGGCGATCTAACGGCGGCGCAACCAAGGACTTCTGGATATTCGCGGCAGAGGAGAGAGGAGGCGGTGATGAAGATAATGAGCGGTGAGGGAGATGAAGATTAGGATGAAGAATATATTTTTTTGTTTTTCCCTAATTTTATTTTGAATTTGAATTTGTTTTTGTTGTTAGATCCCAAATATTTGAATTTAAATGATTAATTATGACAGTTATTTCTCCTTAATTTTAGGTTTCCTTATTAATGTGAATTATACTATTTTTGTAATATGGGTCCTAATTACACTCTTTTTGTAATTATTTTGTACGTGTACTATTAGTATAATTACTTTCTGATTGTTGTATATTTATGTAAAGAACCCTTATATTTTTATCCTCATTGAGGGTCAAAACATAAATAGATGAAAGTTAAATACAGTCATATCCAATATTTTTGTCATATATTACTGTATGCATAGACTTTTTGTATAACATTTAGTATGTCATAAAATTGAAAACCTTATCTAAAAAATTGTTCAAAATGACGAAACATAAATTAATAAGAGATACATTTGTAAATGTCGTGGGATTAATACATATAAAATTAAATATACATATTTATAAATATATCACGTATACTTTAAATAATCTGATATAAAATAATTTAAAATAAAATATGAGAATTTATATTTTCACAAGTGGGTTTTATAATTTCACAAGACCATCCGAACATGATGAATAGTAAATACCATTCACATTCATGTAAGTAAAATTTTGTGTAAATATCAACATTTTCTTATAAAAAATAACAACTCTGTAAATTATCTACTCTGTCAAACTTAATGTTATTTTCTCCTATTTATTAATTTTTTTGTATTCTATTTATTACTGAACAAACGCAGCGTGCGTCTTTCAATTATCTCTATTTGAATTTTCATCTGAGAGAGCCATAGAACCTTAATCAAAGCCGTTGAAATTGGACCAGATCCTACGGCCATAGTTTGAACAGAATAAGACCGTTAGGCTTTAAAAGGCATGTGTTATATACAGTATTTCAATTTCAATTCTCTGTATTTGAATTTCATCTGAGAGAGCAAAATAGAGATCATAGTAGCGGCTACTTACAGAGGCGGATGAAAGAAGGAGTTCTTGCGCTGATTCAATGTGTTTTGTATGATTCGAGACCAATGTTCGACAAATCAGAGGTTCGCTTTTAATTGTGCTCTAGGGTTCTTTTAATTCAATTAGATGTTTTCTTGTGTTGGATCTTCAATTTCTTTTGATTATTCTACAATGACATCTTTTCCATCCATACCGTGTTCTGTAAACCCTAGTATTCGGCGTTTATTGATTCTTAATTTTGATTTCAAGAGAAAGTAATTCATTTTGATATTTTCTTCTATGTGGAGTTTGTTTGGTTTCTCTTGCGTTCTAGGGTTCTCTAAATTCTTTTACATCTTTTGGATTTATTGTTTATAGTGATTATTGGGGCTTCTCTATCTTTTGATTATCCTACAGTTATATTTTCTATTCATGTGTGTTCAGTATACCCTATTTTTTGGTGTATATTGATGCTTAAATTTTGATATCAAGAGACAGCAATTCATTTCAATTTTTTCTTCTCTGTGGAGTTAGTTTAATTATTATCAAGTTGTATTCTTTTACATATTTTTTTAATTTAATTTTTGTAATGATTTCTTCTCTATTCTTTTTCTCTCTGTGTTTTGTGTATTTTTTTTATGATTGCTATTAATAATTTGTATTGTGTGTGGCTTACATTGAATAGATGTTTTCTTTACATATGTTTTCTGTCTAATTGGGGGTTTTCCTTGATTTCTTGTCTAATTGGGTTTTTGTTTGTTTTGTCTGTCACTTTGGGTATGAGTTTCACTATCTCTTTTCTTTCCGAGTCTACTTGACTTTTTTATTTATTAATGTTGTTCTGTTTGGAAACACCATTATCAGAATCTCTCTCTCTAAAAAGGAAAAAAAATGATGTTGTACTAATCCTATATACATACATGTAATGTTTATATCAGGGTTTGGTGTCTACAGATCATGATTTGCAGTGCAGATCTAGTGCTTTAGGGTTTCAACATTTGCTCACTCCCTTTTCCTGCTGGTGATGACTTGAAGAGATTGAGGAATGGGGATTTGGATTTGGGTGCCAGGCAGGAGGCTGTTGATTGGATGGGAAAGGTAGATTCAGTCGTCTTTTTAATGGGTTTTCCCCTATTTTTGGATAATGTTTCTTTGAGTTTAGAACTTTGATGATTGATGTTTGGATTTAGATTCCATTTTTTGAATGTTTTAATCATTTGATGAACTTGGGTATTATGTATTTGAAGTGAATTTGGTTTCTGATTTCAGTTTATGATAGACCTTTTCTTGGGTAGTTTTTGGTGTTTGATGAACTGTGTTTTGATTTTCTTTAATTTTGGATTCCTTTTTTAATTGCAGTCGCACATTAAATGGTTGGATCTTTTACTGTCTGAAATTGTATTTCAGTTTCCCTTTCTTTGTTGAAAAAAAAACAAACAAAAAACAATTAGATTCTTCTAGTTATTGAAAATTACTCAATGCAATTACTCAATGCAATTTCATGACCATTTCAGCTTTGGACCTCATGTGTGCATGTTTGTCTGTAAACTAACATATTCCTTTCTGCCTATGACTTTACCAGTAAGCTCCTAAATCAAAGCCTAAGTTATTCAATTTTATTTAGTTAAAATGTTAATTGTACGTAATAGTTATATGCTCATTTTTAAATGACTCTTTATTGCAGAAGGGCAAAGCTTGGATGATGCAATTGTTGGCTGTAGCTTGTTTATCTCTGCAGCCAAAATGGAGGAGACTGAAGTGCATCTATTACTCAATGCAATTACTCAATGCAATTTCATGACCATTTCAGTTTTGGACCTCCTGTGTGCATGTTTGTCTGTAAACTAACATATTCCTTTCTGCCTATGACTTTACCAGTAAGCTCCTAAATCAAAGCCTAAGTTATTCAATTTTATTTAGTTAAAATGTTAATTGTAGGTAATAGTTATATGCTCATTTTTAAATGACTCTTTATTGCAGAAGGGCAAAGCTTGGATGATGCAATTGTTGGCTGTAGCTTGTTTATCTCTGCAGCCAAAATGGAGGAGACTGAAGTGCATCTATGCTTAGATTTGCAGGATCTCAATAGTTTTGTAAAATTATTTTCCAATTACCAACATATTGGTAATTGGAACTATTAAGTTCACTTTCATTACACATTTTAACTACATTTGGTTGTCTATGCTTCATTTTGATTCATCACCATCTCATATTAAATCAGTTCTGATTTCATGTATCAAATTCTCAGGATTGAGAGGGAAAATCAGTCATTTTCACGCTTCTCAGGACTATATATAATTTTGTTGCAACTCTTTTGAAGCTCATAGTCTTGTTCCAAGTAAGATATATCTTATTTTTCTGCAAATAAGTTGTGATATTTACTACATATTTTTAATATCCAGGATGTCTGTATATAAAAATAATTCCCTTTGTTTTTTGCCCCAAAATTTCTTCAGAATATGGATTTGGAGCTGGCTGCTGAGGTTAGTGATTTATTTTAAGTCTCTATGAACTTGTAACCTTTTTTGTTTTCAAAACAGAGAATCCATATGACTTGAGGAGATATCTCTGCAGCATATTTATCATCTAACACCTTTTAGGTAGTCCTAATCAATAAATACACACGGGTGACATATTCCATTAATATGTACTAACAATTAGCATTTGGTAATTTTAATGGATAAAATGATTATCTGTCAAATTTATGGATATCACATCATCCTTTTAATATACCTTGAACTTACTTTAAAGTTACCAGCCCCAAGCGGAGTACTTCTCTACTTGTGTATTGTTCCCAAGTCCCAACTTGGGAATACTACTGTTATAGTATATAATATTAATATTAATATTCCTCCGTTGGAAACCCACTATCTATATTTGGTAATTTACTAATTTATCTCCTACCAATAAACATTTATAGAATAGAATAATAGTACACAAGGTGGTCATTACAGTAATTTTATGCCCCCTTGTAATCATATATTTTCTGTTTCTTCCGGTTATAAAATTTAAACAAGGTAGCCAAAAAATATATAGGGAAAGAAAATATGTAATAGCAATATCTTTTCTCAGTTGATCTACAACACAGTTTATATAACACCCCCAAGGTAGTACAACCAAAATTTAAAAGACCGACACATTAATTATAAGTATATAAACATAAAAATATAACATTCATAATATTATTTCTATTATAAGTATAAAAGTATAACCTCCATAACATTCATATAAGTATGAAAGTATAACATCCATTGTTAATTAAAATTTTTATTTGATAAGTATAAAAGTATAACATTCACATAGAGAATCTAGACGCACACACAAATAAACATACAGTCTAAAAAGAGAATTTAGACAAACATACAATTACATGAATTAAATAATTCATGAGCAAATGCAGAAAGTTACTAATATAATCACAACCATGTAAGTTGAAGATGGAGGTAAAAGATAGGAGATTCAACTTTTTGAAATTGGATCAATATTAGTATTTGCAAGCATGAAGAAATTTCAGTAGCAAGTGTATTATTAAAATTAGAAATTGTTGTTTGCTATGTTTGAATGATATTGTATTAATGTGATTTAAGTTTGAACGAGATTTTAAAAATATTTTGCAGGTTGTATTGATTCTGAGTAAGCTTGCTCAATTTAGAAGTCTTTACTTTTCTTGGATCATGAGATACTATTTATCGGTATATTTTCTTTCTAACTTAAATTTTTGTTTGAGAACACATGTTTGACAAAAGTAGCGGCCTTTCTTGAAGAGAAAAGGGAGGTAGTAAGGAGTATAGTGGGATTTGGATTTTGTGATAGATTTGGGTAGAAAAAG
Organism: Panax japonicus; assembly: GCA_020205505.1. NCBI lineage: Eukaryota > Viridiplantae > Streptophyta > Magnoliopsida > Apiales > Araliaceae > Panax > Panax japonicus. Next base: position 35,269,493 of record CM035095.1, read on the forward strand.
AACCGTAAGTAGGTATAGGCGTAGAAGATGGCTAGTTTTATAGGTTCTAAATATTTAGAAAAGTGATATAATTATATTATATTATATTATTATGTAATATATATATATATATGTAATTATATTATATTATATTATATTATTATGTAATATACGTAATATGCATGTGTATGTATACATTATCTATATATGTATTATATTATATATTATATTATATACGTAATATACATACATTTATGGATACACATTATATATATATATATATAAATTTTATAAAATGTGTTATATATGATTACGGATTGTTATTAAACTTTGTTTGAAATATTGTAATTTTTTTGATTGGTCTTGCATGATGAATGTGTTATATATGTGTGTTATTTTTTTTCTTATTGTGTGATGTTTCGTTGGAATATTTATAATATTTGTTTTGAATGTGATGTTTTGTTGGAATATTGTAATTTTTTTTATGAATGTTGATTTTGTTTGTGAATGTGATGTTTCATTGATGATTGTGATTGTAATTTTTTTTGTGGTATTGTTTTTTTATTTTGTTATATATGTTTGGTTGTTTTGTTAATAATGTTTCATTGGTGGTTGATGAACTTATTGTGATATGAATTTTGAATGAGTTTTTTTTATGTATGTATCTATTTAGTGTATTTGTTACATTGTATTATTCTAGTTTATTTTGTACTTTAATCGAGAAATAATTTTACACTTAGGTATCTATTTATGTATCTATTGATTTTGTGCCAAGTGAAAATTTTGTAATATAGAACTTTACTATAAATGTGGCATAATAGAGTGTGGCTTGGAAAGGTTGAGTGAATTTTTGTAACAACTCAAACCATGTAAGCTGAAGATGATGTTGGAAGATGGGAGATTCAGCTACTTGAAATTGGATCAATAGTGATATTTACAAGTATGAAAAAATTTCAGTAGCAAAGGTATTATTTAAATTAGATATTGTATTAACAAGCTTGCTAAATTTAAAAGTTTTTACTTCTCTTGGAACACGAGGAACTATTTATCGGCATTTTTTTTATTCATATTTTTTCCAACTTAAATTTTTGTTTGAGAACACAGGTTTGACAAAAGTAGCAGCCTTTCCTTGAAGAGAAAGTAAGAATGTAGTAGGATTTGAATTTTGTGATAAATTTGGGTAGAAAAAGAGTCGTAAGTAGATAGGCGTAGAAGAGGGCTAGTTTTATAGGTTCTAAATATTTAGGAAAGTGATATAATTATATTATATTATTATTATTATGTAATATATAGGACAGTGATATATATATATATATATATATATATATATATATATATATATATATATATATATTAGCAGCCGAAGAGAAAAGGGAGGTAGTAAGAATGTAGTGGAATTTGAATTTTATGATAGATTTGGGTAGAAAAAAAGCCGTAAGTAGGTATAGGCGTAGAATAGGGCTAGTTTTATAGGTTCTAAATATTTAGAAAAGTGATATAATTATATTATATTATATTATTATGTAATATACGTAATATAGGAAAGTGATATATATATATATATATATATATATATATATATATATATATATATATATATTTGTGGCCGAAGAGATAAAGGAGGTAATAAGAATGTATATATATTATATATGTAATATACATACGTATTATATAAAATGTGTTATATATTGTTTACGGATTGTTATTAAACTTTGTTTGAAATATTGTAATTTTTATGATTGGTCTTGCTTGATGAATGTGTTATATATGTGTGTTATTATTTTTGTTATTGTGTGATGTTTCGTTAGAATATTGTAATATTTGTTTTGAATGTGATGTTTTGTTGGAATATTGTAATTTTTTTATGAATGTTGATTTTGTTTGTGAACGTGATGTTTCGTTGATGAATTTGATTGTAATTTTTTTGTGGTGTTGTTTTTTTATTTTGTTAATAATGTTTCGTTGGTGGTTGATGTCCTACTTATTGTGATATGAATTTTGAATGAGTTTTTTTATGTATCTATTTAGTGTATTTGTTACATTGTATTATTTTAGTTTATTTTGTACTTTTGTTGAGAGATAACTTTACACTTAGGGGGCACCCTTTTGAATATATCAATATTTCTTTGTATGTAATATGGGGTTGTGCCAAGTGAAAATTTTGTAATGTAGAACTTAGTATAAATGTAAGACATAATAGAGTGTGGCTTGGAAAGGTTGAGTGAATTTTTATAACTCACAAACCATGTAAGCTGAAGATGAGGCTAAAAGATGGGAGATTCAGTTACTTGAAATTGGATCATGAAGAAATTTCAGTAGCAAATGTATTATTTAAATTAAAAATTGTTGTTTGAATGATATTGTACTGATTGTTATTAAACTTTGTTTGACATATTGTAATTTTTTTAACTTGATGAATGTGTTATATATGTGTGTTATTTTTTTGGTTATTGTGTGATGTTTCGTTGAAATATAGTAATTTTTATTATGAATGTTGATTTTGTTTGTGAATATGATGTTTCGTTGATGAATGTGATTGTAATTTTTTTGTGGTGTTGTTTTTTTATTTTGTTATATATGTTTGGATGTTTTGTTAGTAATATTTCGTTGGTGGTTGATGTCCTATGTGATATGAATTTTGAATGAGTTTTTTTGTGTATTTATTTAGTGTATTTGTTATAGTCACCCTTTTGAATATGTATTATTTCTTTGTATGTCTTTATATGGGTTGTGCCAAGAGAAAATTTTGTAATGTAGAGACCTTACTATAAATATGTAAGGAATTGAGTGTGGCTTGGAATGTTGAGTGAATTTTTGTAATGTGTAAACTCACAAACCATGTAAGCTGAAGATGAGGCTACAAGGTGGGAGATCCAACTTCTTGAAATTGGATCAATATTGATATTTACAAGCATTAAGAAATTTCAGTAGCAAAGGTATTATTTAAATTAGAAGTCGTATTGATTTTTAGCAAGTTTGCTAAATTTAGAAGTCTTTACTTTTCTTGGAACATGAGGTAGTATTTATCGGTATATTTTCTTTTTTATTCTTATTTTTTCTAACTTCAATTTTTGTTTGAAAACACAGGTTTAACAAAAGTAGCAGCCTTTTTTGAAGAGAAAAGAGATGTAGTAAGAATGTAGTGGGATTTGAATTTTGTGATAGATTTGGTAGAAAAATAGTCGTAAGTAGGTATAGGCGTAGAAGAAGGCTAGTTTTATAGGTATATACGTAATAGGAAAGTGATATATATATATATATATATATATATATATATATATATATATATATATTAGCAGCCGAAGAGAAAAGGGAGGTAGTAAGAATGTAGTGGGATTTGAATTTTGTGATAGATTTGGGTAGAAAAAGAGCCGTAAGTAGGTGGTATAAGCGTAGAAGAGGGCTAGTTTTATAGGTTCTAAATATTTAGAAAGGTGATATAATTATATTATATTATATTATTATGTAATATACGTAATAGGAAAGTGATATATATATATATATATATATATATATGTGTACACGTATATCTATTATATTATATTATATTATATTATATTATATTATATTATATTATATTATACGTAATATACAATATACATGTGTATGTTATGTATATCTACATATGTATTATATATTATATATTATATTATATATGTAATATACATATGTAAGTATAGATACACATTATTATATATTATATAACATGTGTTATATATGTTTACGAATTGTTATTAAACTTTGTTTAAAATATTGTATTTTTTTTATTGATGAATGTGTTATATATGTGTGTTATTTTTTTTGTTATTGTGTGATGTTTTGTTGGAATTGTAATATTTGTTTTGAATGTGATGTTACGTTGGAATATTATAATTTTTTTTATGAATGTTGATTTTGTTTGTGAATGTGATGTTTCGTTGATGAATGTGATTATAATTTTTTTGTGGTGTTGTTTTTTTATTTTGTTATATATGTTTGGATGTTTTTTGTGTGTTATATATGTTTGTGCCCGAGAGTGGTTTTCATTGGGATGAATAACCTGATTGGGCGTGTGTTGGCTGTCATAGAAGAGTTTTCGCCGGAGGGAAGGGGTCGGTTCCTCCTGACCCCTATGAATTCTGGAACTCAGTCTATCTTTCACCGACCCCCTCACCTGGGTGGTCTGTTGGGTCTTCACCTTCTCCTAGGCAGAGGCACTATTCTCCCTGCTCGCCATGGCCAGCTACCGAAAAAGTTGGTTGTGATTGTAAAAGCACTAAAGCCCTCCTTCTAGCGCCAATGTTAATGCCAAGTTTCGCCGGTGCGTCCAATCACCAAATCCACGCTCTGAATCCTACACAATAACAGATCACACGCAAAGCTTGACGACTTGTGTCACCGGGGGATAGCTCTGGTGTGAGAATAAGTACAGGTCGTTCACAACGTTTAACGATGGAGGCTTAAGTGCTTAGTGATCAATGAAGTATTAATTGTTAATTGAAACTCAAGCCTTGTATTTATAGTACTCTCACTACCTTAGAATCCATCTCCGAGTCGATTTAGGACTCCTAAACATGGCAATTACCATAATTCGGGTCCAACATAATCTCCTTAAAAGGTGGAAGTGGAATCCAATCCAAACACTACCTTTGGAGTTACCTTATTCAAATATGGTTAAAACTCCAGACTCTGTACGCAAGATAGCCCACTGTACAGGCCCAATTCAACCGAACTCATAATCTGGTCTGAGCTTCAGCCCAAAGGACTCGAAGGTCCAACCCCGAACACTATACGCCAGATTAGGGTTCCGGCCCAAGGGACTCGGATACCCGAACTCGAACGTCATCAATCTGGATAGGGCTACCCAGAGGACTCGGATGACCGAACCCGAATACCTTCATCATCTCCAAGGGCTTCGGCCCATTGGGCTTATAATCCCCTTCAGGTGTCAAGCCTTTGGCCCACATGAAAGTCGGGAAAATGCTCCCGAACAGTTAGACAGCGCTTAAATCGTTTAGTGCATGCGTTTGGAGCATTTTAAAGTCCAAACGCACTTGAAAATCTTGTTCGTCTAGAAACAAGTTATTTAAAACGCAGCTTATTTAACTCACAAATGCAAGAGGTAAGGAGGCCTTTGTTGCAAATGCAGACAAAGAAAAGGAAATAAACGTTCTTCTGAGCCAGAGAACCTCTTCCTAACGTCTGAAAATGTCCAATATTATTAGATGAAATTTGTTCCTTGCTTAAATATATACCTCCTAAACAGAAGTTGTTGCACTTGTCAATTTATGGAAGTTCAAAAGGGAGCAGGCTGGAATTTATAACACATTCTACTTCCATCATTGAACATTAGCATAATAAGGGTCTAAATCGATGTACTGAAAATGGGTTATGCCAAAAGTAAACTAAGAAAAACAACCGACTTATTCTGAAGAAATATAAAGTATTAACCAGTAACCAGTACAGTAATGAAGAACTTCAATCGTTGCAACCCCTCAAATTCCAATTGATTTTTCCATAAATGACAATAACTATATAATCAACCTTTCCAGTCACTCCAAAGTCCAAACTAGGTGATGGCTCTGTGGCTTTGAAAATCCAGGAAGAGATACTCCTATTATCCCTTGCATTTCCAAGTGACAGGAAGACAAACACTGTTAAGAAGCTTCCAATACCCAGTACTTTTTTTGAGGAACCTAGCCATACATGTTATGCATTTTTTATAAGATTGCAGAAAACAAAGTAACAATAAAAAACTTTTCACTCTTCATACTTTCTTTTGCAAACTTATCTTGATATATCAACTGCAAAATACAGTCACTTATGCTTGATGTCCAACCCACTGCGCATAACAAGTTTCCCTTTCTTGGTCCTAGAAAGTATCCACGTGCTACATATAGATCTATCCCAAAGTAATGCAAGTACTTTCCACTTCACCAGTTCATATATATGGTATATTCAGTCCTCAATAACTTTCACCAATCTAGCTCTCAACCACCATTTTGGGGGTTCTTGTCTATCCTTTCACACGACCAACCAAAAGAGAATGGCCTCTCCCTTGGAGATAGGAATGGCTAGAAGAGCAGAGTGATGGCTATAAAACTTAGAAAATAGCTGGGCAAAGAGGATCTCCTCCATTACGCCATCTGGATTATCTATGGAAGAGAATCAAGTTGGCCCTTTTGAACCAGTTAATGAACTATTTCCTTTCAACCCTAAAATCCATGAAATTGGCACTTTGTCATTTTCCTTGTGAGCATTGTCTAGAGATGATGGTGTTGTGTGATATTTCCCATTGGAATATTTTTACAGCCCAACGCATGCTGCCCTTAAGTGTCCATTTAAACCATTTAAAGCTTGGTAGATTTCTTTCCTGTGCCCATGCTTGGTATCTTTAGACATAAACTCATGTACGCTGTTACCTATTTGGATTGAACTACAACCTGGTTCCTTTTCAATTCCCCGATGTCTCATTGCCATCCGAACGTCCAAAGCATCTTGCCACCGTCCAACTGATGAATTTGAATTTGTAATCAGTGTCAAATAGTTAGGATTTGAAGGCTCCTGATCTAATATTTTTCTTGATACAGACTCTAATAACTCTGCATTACCATGAATTTTACAAGCACCGAGTAGTGTGGCCCAAATTATGACGTTTGGCTCCAAGTGCATTCCTTCCACGAACCTAACTGCTTCCTCTAGCTTCCCTGCCCGACTGAGAAGATCAACCATGCAGCCATAATGCTTGATTTGGGGTTTAATGTCATATTCATGTATCATCTGATCAAATACTCTTTTACCCTCGTCCACAAGCCCACCATGGGTACAAGCTGTCAGAACAGCAATGAAGATAACATCATCTGGTTTTAGTCCTTCTAAACGCATCATATCAAAGAGTTTTAAGGCTTCTCTGCACTGACCATTAACGGCTAGTCCTGTAACCATTGTAGTCCATGTAATTATACATTTTTTAGCCATCTTATGAAAAACTACTCTCGCATTTTCCAAATCACCGCATTTTGCAAATATATCTATTAAAGCATTGCCTAATTGATTTGACAACTCAACCTTGTTTTTCTTTATGTAGGAATGGATCCATTTTCCATGTTCGAGAGAACCCAAGTGAGTGCAAGCAGATAAAACACTGACCAAAGTGAACTGATCAGGTCTGCACTTACCATCAATCAGCATATGTTGAAACACAGAAAGAGCTTCATCAAACATGTGGTTACGTACATAACCTGCAATCATAGCATTCCACGAAACCTCATTTTTATGTGGCATCTGATCAAACAATTTTTTCGCTGATTCCAGATTTCCAATCGTGGTGTATCCCGTGATAATTGCAGTGCAGGAAACTACAGTTTTTACTGGCATCTTATCAAATATACACACAGCAGCTTTCACATCACCAGACTTTACATATCCCGATACCATAGCATTCCAAGAAACCTCATTCCTCTCCGGCATTTTCTCAAAAAGTAACAGAGCTAATTCCATATTCCCAGCCTTCGACATCCCAGTAATAAAAGAATTCCATGTCACAATGCTCCTTTCAGGCATCACTTCAAACAACCCAACGGCAGACTCAATCTCCCCGCGATCCATATACGCCCCAATCATAGTATTCCACGAAACAACATCTCTTTCAGGCATTTCCTCAAACACCAGACGACCCAAATCCAAATTCCCGCAACATTTAGCATAAAAATCCAAAAGGGTATTCTAACAAACACACTTGAATTAAACCCCAATTTCACAATATGACCATGTAACAATCTACCATCCAATAAAGCCTCAAATGATTCAAAACATCTCAACAGAGAAGTAAAAGTGAAACTGTTCGGTGATACTGAAGACTGAATCATTCGGCTATAAATGCGCAATGCATCTTTATGGGATTTCCCTATGAAGCATTTCATCATGGTATTGTAGGCAACAAAGTTGGGATTGCGCGAAGTTCGAAATACATTAATGGCGTAATCGAGTGAAATGAGATTAAAGGAGAGATTCATGAGCTTTGGTACAAGAAAGTTGCAATGTTCGAGACCATTAGTGATAATCTGGAGATGGGTTTGCTTTAAGTGTTTGATGCTTTTGCAGTTCTCTAGGAATTGGAGCAATCTAGGCTTCATTGCTGTTGAGGGTTGGTTACAAAGGGTCCAATTGTATATAGAAAATGAAAATCAAACACCTAGTGTTCTTGGTGAGATGGATGCAAACAATAACACCCAAAATAAAATTTTGGATGCAAAATTATAATTTGTACACATATTAAAAAATATATAAGAGATTTTTTTTTCAAATTTACTTTACATACATATTATAGATATTAAGAAAAGTACAAATAAAAGAAAGAAAATAAAAAATAATTAAATTTATATTTAGTGACCCATAAAATTATATAAAATAATTATTACTTATATTTTTTTTATATTAATGGACTATTAAATGACATATTTACTTTTCACTTTATCTATTTTATCTCATTTTTTAGGAACAAAAAATTTGCACTTTTGAGTAAATTATATACTTATAATATATAAAATGATGATTTTGAACAAAAAATCACGCCCCAACAATCATCATTTTGAGCATGGAGGGAGTAATTTTTTTAATATAAAAATTGTAAAATAAATTGGGTCGAAATTTTGGTCCATGCCATAGCTTTATTGAAATAAAAATACTTTGCACATAAGATTTTGGTCACTGCACTAAAATTCGATTTTCATTGTAATTACCGAAACGTTTTTTATTACAATCGAATAACTGTACTATCAAAAATTATAAAATAATCATTATTTTTAATTTTCGTCCGAAAAACGGACAGAATGTTGACTGTGCATATTGGCCCATTATTTTTGCTGACGTGGAGGGCAGAAATGCAAAGAGGCAGTTAAATGGCATCATGTATGTGTAATAATAATAACCATAATTCCAAAACTATTAGTAATTAAGCTGAATAATTCCAAAACTAATAATAATAATATTAATAATAATTTTAAAATAATAATAATAATAGTAATAATAATAATAAAATAATAATAATAATTTTAAAATAATCATACTAATTGTCCCTGCATAGATTTAGTTGGTTCAAAATAATAATAATAATAATAATTTTTAAATAATAATAATAATATTAATAATTTCAAAATAATAATAATAGTATTAAGAATAATAATTATTATTATTTCAAAATAATAATAATAACTTCAAAATAATAATAATGACAATAATAATAATAAGAAGAATTTTTAAATAATAATAATAAATTTTAAATAATTAATACAATTATTATTAATATTTTTATTATTATTATTCCTATTATTATTTTGAAATTATTATTATTATTATTATTTAAAAATAATTATTATTAATATTATTATTTTGAAATTATTATTATTATTTTTTTGAAATTATTATTATTATTAATATTTTTATTATTATTATTTTGCAATTATTATTATTATTATAATTTCAAAATAATAATAATAATTTCAAAATAATAATAATAATTTCAAAATAATAATACTAATTTCAAAATAATAATAACAATAATAATAATAAATTTTAAATAATTATTATGATTATTATTAATATTTTTGTTATTATTATTTAAAAATTATTATTATTAATATTTGTATTATTATTATTTAAAAATTATTATTATTACTATTATTATTTTGAAAATATTATTATTATTATTAGTTGTTGATCTGATACTGTTGTTGAAACCCGTCCACATGGCAAAACCTATCCTCATCAGCAAAAAAAATGGAATTTTATGCACTGTCAGCTTTCCCTCCATTTTTTGACGGAAATTAAAAATAATGACCATTTTATAATTTTTGAAAGTACAATTATTTAATTGTAACAAAAAAAAATTCAGTAACCACAGTAAAAATCGGACTCTAGTACAATGACCAAAAAGTGTATTATCCCTTTTTTTTAAGTTAACTTTTTCTTTTGAAGAATATTGAAATTTGTATTACACACTAAATTTTGAATTTGCTATTGAATTTTAAAAGTTATATTTTTATTATTGAAAAAAAATAAAAATATATATATATGCGCCTTGTCATGCAAACATTAATATTCGCAAAAATAATTTAACTAGAGAAATAAGTATCTTTTCGAGAGAGCTTTAACTAATCCGTATTACACTCGCAGTTTTTTTATTGTACAACATGAATATATGCATTGGTGAAATTAAAAAACTAAAACAGAAAAATTAAAACAATAGCAAACCAACACGTGGCACTTTATGAGCCAGAATGTGATGATGCATTAGATAAGTGGTATCCAAATATGTTAAGGTATGATGCTACATCCACAAAAATTAAAAAAAAAAATGATGCCACGAGCTAAGGACGTCTTCATTTTACACTACTAGTCCAGCCAAATATTCAAATGACTATAATTTAATTGATGTTCTTCTAGGTTTCTCCATAGAACCAAAACAAGAACCTTACTATAATCTTATCTGAATTTCTAAGCACTAAGCTCAACACTTCTTGATAATTTTGTACAGGAGAAGGAGAAGGAGAAGTTTACATTTCCCTCTGCCTAAATAAGAGAGGAAATGGGTTCAATTGTGTTCAATATCTTTTGTTTTTCCTCAAAATATAATCAGCAAATGGTTCATTCTCACTCTGTAGGAAAAGGGTTGTCAAGAACAAGAGTTAGTGCTGCAATTTCAAGAGAAAATGGAGAGTTTCTTCATGAAGAAAGTGATGGGAGTTTTGGGATTTTGAGGAGAAGATCAGCTTTGGTTTCTGGGGTTTCTTTGATTTCTTCTGCAGTGTTGGGTTTCCCAGGAGAAAGTCTGGCAGTTGTGAAACAAGGCCTTCTAGCTGGGAGGATTCCTGGACTCTCTGAACCAGATGAGCAAGGTTAGTTTACATGGTCTCTTCTTGCATTAAGTTACATGCTTTGTTAATACTAGCATTATTTCAAGAAAAAAATTCAATGATAATTTATGAAAGAATCAGAATGAAACATAAAAGAATGATATTTTTTTTGAGAAACTATATTATTACAATTCAGTTCTATGGATAGAATTCAAACTTAAGGCCTAGGGGAACCTAGAAAAGGGGCCAAGAGAACTAGGGGAAACCAAGGAAAAAGGGAGCTAGGCAGAACCTAGGAAAACTTACCTTCAATAAGTAACTTTACTGAGGGATATACTCAAACATGTGATGTTACACAATAAAGGAGAGGCCTTATATTAGGGCATCACCTTTAGTCTAAAATTTATATAACTATGTTAAATTATCTTCACATACAATTGCCTTCTATTGAAACTTGTCGACGATGGATATCATTTTGCTTGTTAATCATCTCTTCGTAAAACTACTCCCCAAGTATTTGTTGTGCATGACACATTCTGTTTTACCATTTTGCTTGTCAAGGGGATTATCCTTCTTACTTTTCACCGGGAAACTGAAACTTCATCACCAAAATCAAGTCGAAATGAATAAGGCAAATTTGACCTATTTTTATCCTTCAGGATATTGTCCCAAAAAAGCTTGCACGACTTTAGAGCAATATTTGCAGGTTGGAAATTTTATGACCATTTTATAAATCAGGCAAAAACAGTGTGCACATTTCTGCATTAAAATGTCATATAGTGAAATGCTTTCAGCTGCTTTGCTTTCTACACCATAATTAGCAAAGAAAGTGCTCAGACAGGTTGGAGGACTTACCGCAGACCGGATGAGAAGTCTGGAGGACATGGTGTTGGATGGAGTCCTATAATCCCATATCTCTTTTCAGTGCCTCAAGAATGGGAAGAGGTAAAATTCTACCCTAAAAGTCTTTATCTTAATAACTTTGAAATGCCTCTTTAATCTTTACTCAGATATCCCAATATTCTTGACCTCAAGTTTTTGCTGAAGCACCTGCACAATAACAGAAAAATTAAAGTTTTCTTCTTTCCTAACACTTACCTCCAAGTTGTATCTATCTTTGCTACAGGTACCAGTATCAATTGCAGATCTTGGAGGAACAGAGATTGATTTGAGATTTGGTAGCCCTAAAGAAGGACGTCTATTTGTCATTGTAGCTCCTGTTCTCAGATTCGCAGATAGTGAGTTAAAATATATTGTTTCATGGTGTTAAATTAATTAGTATCCATTAATAGAATAATAGTTTAACGAGTAAAAAACGTAACAGCTGAAAATTAAATCCATTTTAACTCGCTCTAACTTCCCTCAGATTTTAATAAATACTGTTGTCCGATACTGTTCAGATCTTGGCGAAAATGCAACAATAGAAAAAGTTGGAACTCCGGAGAAAGTAATAAATGCATTTGGACCAGAAGTGATTGGGGAAAATGTAGAAGATAAAGTATTAAGTGTGGAAGTAAAAGAATACTCGGGAAGAAAATATTACCAATTTGAGTTGGAGCCACCTCATGCTCTGATCACTGCAACTGCCGCTGGGAATCGCCTGTACTTGTTCAATGTAACTGCAAATGGTAAATGTGTTACCTACTCTCACAAGCTTTATGTCAATCTTAGCTATCACCAAAATTAAGATGACCAGTTTTGTTTTCTGCAGGTCTTCAATGGAAGAGGTATTACAAAGACTTGAAAAGGATAGCTGATTCTTTCAGGGTAGTGTGATTAATGGGCAGAATTGAGAAAATCTACAGCAGAATATACAACCAAAAATGGTAGACAGCATGATACACAAACAGCATAAAATTTATATGCATATTATTGGCTTAAATTTAATCATATTGATAAATTATAAGATATTAGAGGTTTAACCTCTAGTTTTGTACATCATTGGAATTGTCTGTGTTTATCTCAAATTTTATCTCAAATACAAAGTGATTTTGTATCATAGTCTAATCAATGCATATCGTTTACATGAATGATACCTAATTCACATTAAATAGCAAACAGAGAACTGTACTCATTCTTCATAGGGTCTATTAAAATAAATGTATTTACATAGTATATAATACCTGGTGGAGTTTATACACTACATATTGCATGTATAGAAGAATTTGGTTGACATAATTAAGCTATTAGAAGAATTCTTCCACAAAACTTAGTTTAAGAGCTGTTTAGCATAACTGAACTGCATCCTGGCGTCTTATCAAATCCTTTGCTCGATATGACCATCCTCACTCTTTCAGCATTCTCCCATCTTTCAGCAGCTGCATAAATATTTGACAGCAGCACATAATGTGAATTATCACTTGGACTTGCATCAGAATCTGACTTGCGGACCTCTTCTAGAACACGATCTGCCATATCCATGTCCGAGTGAATGCGGCATGCTCCAATTATAGACCCCCAGACTGTATCATTTGGTTTCACCGGCATCCCCTTGATCAAATCATAAGCCTCTTTCAATCTCCCAGCCCGACCCAGAAGGTCAATCAAGCAACCATAGTGCTTAATACTGGCTGATAAACCATACTTCTCCAACTTAGAGAAAGTTTCTAAACCTTCCCTCACATACCCCCCATGTGCACAAGCAGATAAAACAGATAGAAAGGTTATGTCATTAGGCTTCTCACTAGATTTCTCCATTCTGGCAAAGAACTCAATAGCCTCCTTGCACTGTCCATGAATCGCCAAACCTGAAATCATCGCATTCCAACAGGCATCATTCCTTTGCAACATGCTTTCAAAGATTGATCTTGCACTTGTTAAATCCCCACACTTTGCATACATGTCCACCAACCCATTTAAAATAAATTGATTAGCCTTAATTCCTTTCCGGCTTATAATTTGATGGACTTCTTTACCAGCATCTAGCAAACCTAACTGAGCGCAAGCAGATAAAACACTCGCTAATGTTACTTCATCTGGCTCAAACCCCTCAGCTTGCATTTTGGTGAACGCATCTAAGGCTTCCTCGCAATGCCCATTTTGAGCATACCCAGAAATTAAAGAGTTCCAATTGACCAAATTCCGGACTGGTATTCTATTAAAAATGGCCTTGGCCTCCTCAACATCATCCTTCTTGAAATACCCAGAAATTAAAGATGACCAAACAAAAAAATTCCTTGTTGGCATTGCCTCAAAAACTTTCCTGGCAGAATCTATATCTCCATTGCTAGCATACCCATCAACCATCACAGTCCAAGTCACCACATTCCTCAGCTCCTGTGGAACCTGATTGAAAAACCGCCTAGCAATTACCATATCTCCTTTCCTGGCATACCCCTCAATCATCTCAATCCATGACACAGCCGTTCTTGTTGGCATTTTCTCAAACAAAAACAATCCAGATTCCGTATCACCATGTCTCATTAACCCTCCTATCATTGCGTTCCATGTTACCACATTTCTTTCAGGCATAAAATCAAACACCTTACGTGCATCACCAATATGACCACATTTTGCATACATGTGAACCAATGAGGTGCCCACCATTACATCAAACATTGCCCCAGCCTTGACTGATTCAGCATGCAAAACCTTTCCACAATTAATCACGGAAAGGGAAGCACAAGCTTTTAAAAGTAACGGAATCACACCCAATATTACACTTTCTTTACATCTAATGTTGGTATAAACTTGAAGGGCTTCTTTTGGTGCCCCTTGGGAAATGAAATTTCTTATATAAGAGGACCAGTTTGATGGGTTTGGTATGCCCTTCGTAGAGCAAAATACAGAGGTTTTCTTGAGGAAATTTTGGGGGTTTTTAGGGGTGGCTGATTGAGTACAGGTGGTTAATTTTCGTGCATTTGCATAAAAATTTCTTGTATTCATCTCAATGATCTCATAATTAATAATGTTATTTCTTTGAACAGTAAAATGGAGGCAGTTTGTGCTGGTTTTATAGTAGAGGGTAGTAACAGCATATGGTGCAATGTACCAGCAATAGTGCACTCTTCATTAATCATCAACATAAGTTCTCAGAAAAATCTATACAACATATAAAGGTAATAAGGGGTGTATTCAATTAAAATTTTTAAAGACTCTTTTTAAGTGACAAATTTTTGTAGAATTTGTGAATTTTAATGACTTTTAAAGACTTTAAAGATTTTTTTAAAATGATTTTTATAGACTCCATGAAATAAGTAACAAACTTTTATAAACTTTTTTTCAAGACACTGATATACTTTTGTATACTTCTAATATATAAAATTGAAAGATTATTAGATTTAAGATTAAAATTTTGCTAAACAGTTAAATTATTTATTATATTTTTTAGTGCATATATTATAAATAATAATCCACTGCTTATGATAACAACTTTCAGAAAACATATTATACAAAAATTTCAAGTTCTGACAATATTATTTTATCTAAGCATTAGAATACATAAATATTATAATATATTTATTACATGGCTTCTGATTATTAAATTATTGGCTCTATGATTTCATTTTTTTTCCTTCGCAGAAAACGAAATCCACACTCTTGTGTGAGCGTGTGATTCAATACCATATTGATTGTTTTACTACTATATATATATATATATATATATATATATATATATATATATATATATAAGAGAGAAAATGAGCATTTTGCTTTACACTCTTGTATGAGCGTGTGATTCAATATGAGCATTTTGTCTTATATATATATATATATATATATATATATATATATATATATATATATATATATATATATAATCCCTCCTTTTACCAAATCATACAGTATAATCAATAATAAGACAAAAGCTTTAAATATATATATATATACATAATCTTCACAATTGATCTGAGAGTTTCATGATTTTCTCACCTTTACTAAACATATTTTTTTCGTCTTTGTATTGAAAGCTTTCGAACTGCCGCTTTCTCCCTTACCAATTTACTGTGTCTTTTCCCTCTTTCCTCGATTACACGTATTGCGAGACAGATTAGGTATTTAGTTATAATATGATTTAATTATAATATGATTTAATTTTATCCACATATAAATTAAATCCAATTAGTTTTAAGGCTCAAATTTTACCAAATTAATTTATCCTTCACATATTAATACTTATTAGCCCATATAAAATAAATAACTAGTTTGACCCAATAAAAGATAAAGTCCAATTAAATTATTTAAAATATAATTTTAAATGTTATTTATTTATTTTATTTTATTTCGTTATTATTTATTTTTTTGGGTATTACAGCGCAAATTTTTATTTACACCGCGAATTTTTGGGTTCCCTCTTTACTGACAATCCGAATGTCCACCTTTGTGTTTAATATTTGAAAGTCTTTAGAAGTCTTTAAAGATGAGGTCAGACTTTGGATGTGAGTTAATAGTTATAATTCTTCTTCTAAAGTCTGTCAAACTCTACCATTTAATAGAAAATCTAAAAAATCTATGACTTTTTGAATACCAAAATATTTTTATAGACTTCGTAAAAATCTTAATTCAATACCACCTAACTTTTAAAGACATTAAACAAGTTCTAATTAAAAACCAATAAACTTTTATAAACTCTTTAAATATCTTGATTGGATACAACTAAACTTTTAAAATCTATAAAAGTCTTTAAAAATCTTAATTAAATGCACCCCCTAATTAAGAGAAAAGTTCTCCACGCAAAATAAAATATTCTCACTCCAATATTTTTTATCAATAATAATAATAATAATAGTAATAATAATATTAATAATAATAATAATAATAAAAAAACATACATAAATTTGATAAATTGTCTTCATTTTCATCTTTATCTTTCAATATTAGGTGGAGTCTAAAGTTATTAATATTTTAACCATCATTACTATGAGTTTAGATCATAATTTTAAAATTCAAAATAACATGGGAATATTAGTATCTTTCTAAATATCTTAATCTAATACGAAAATTAAATTTCAAATTCATTTATATTTCTCTATTTTTATATTATGAGTCCAGATCATAATATTAAAATACGGAATAACATGTGTATATTAATATAATTTTTCAAAAATCTCAGTCTAATTTAGAAAATAAATTCAAATCCATCTTCTTCTTCATCATCATCATCTCATTTTTTTTTTAACTTTTTTATAATGCGACTTAATATTATGAGTAGAGATCAATTCAACTTAAAGCCAATAGTTGTATAGTTGTGTTGGGATGTGATTATTTAAGTCTAACCAAAGTGTAGCTGTGACGCCCCCAAAATAGGTATACATCACCCATTATGAGTCGCCAAATACATGATAAAAAATTCAAATACGACTTAATTATACAATACGACAAAAAGCGTAGCTGAGAGTTTTTACACGAATATTGTCTTCTAGACAATATCCAAACTCAACGGAGTCCTTTATTATATTTATTATCACACTATTTCATAGAATAGTGAGGACTACTATAGCCACCATCTCGGACCATCACTCTGTTCCCCAACTAGTCCCAGCTACGTTCTCATTTCCTGAAGAGAACAATGAAAGCAAAAGGGTGAGCTCAACTAGCCCAGTAAGAAATATTATAACTAAGATAATGCATAATAAATTATCGTTAGCCTTCAACAGTGTTAAACTGATAAAATATAATAAATATCAAGTTTAACTGCAGCGGAACAAGCAATCCATTAGAAGAGTCAAGTAGAGCATGATATCTACTATCTTCTATGATTTAAAAAGTTTATCATCAATTTTATCGCTAAGGCTCAGCTTAATAAATAATTCACATCACTGAATTGTCCATGCACTACGGGCCAAGGATATTCATTAGTATCAGGACCACGAATTATCCATGCACTACGTGCCAAGGATATTCGTGTTTTCATCAACGGTCATGATCACGCCATAAAACAATTCATCTTTGCACCCTTGGCCGAAGAGAACCCATGGTCATGATCATACTAAAAACTGTCCATCAATGCACTACGAGCCAATGATGACTTTTACCACATCATTTGTAACATTACAGTCATGATCATACCGAATAATCCCTGATCATAATCATACCGAATAATCCCTGATCATAATCATACCAAACAACAATACATCTATGCACGTAAGCCACACATGACTTTCATCACAATATGAGCATGAGGATGATGACAATGATATAAGAATTCAATTAAAAGAAAGTAAATGATAAATTTTTAAAAATTTATAATTTAATTTATCCAGAATTCAATAATGTCCAAATTGTCAACATGATACTGTTTTGTAGAGTAAAATTCAAGAATAATATTGAATCAAAAATGATTTGGACCGAAAAGAAATTAATTTTTATCATGAATAGTACCCCGGGTGAATAGTACTCGAGTGAATAGTACCCTATGAATAGTACTTCGTGAATAGTACTTCAGGAATAGTATTTTATGAATAGTACCTTATGAATAGTACCTTATGAATAGTACTTTGTGAGTAGTACCGTATTTATGAATAATGCTCATGAATAATACTTTGTAAATAGTACTATATTTATGAATAGTACCGTACGCATGAATAGTGTTATATAAATGAATAGTACCCATGAATAGTATTCCGACATGAAAAGCTTAAAATTTAACAAGAATGTTCAAAAAAATATCCTTGTAAAACGATACTAGATGAAGCGCAAATTTCAAGGATATTATACTAATTTCACGAAGTATAGAAGCAACACTTTAACAAAATGAGTGTAGAATTAGGGATACGAAACGAAATAATATTACTTATATACTACAGAGTATGGAAGAAAATATTATTTCATACGGATATTGAAAAAAAATAACATCCCTTACAAATAAGAAATAAATAACATCACTTACCTTAGAAGAAGACTGAATACTGGAATAGTGAAGTAGCAGAATACTCTTCTTCTTTCTCTCTATAGCTTCTCTCTCTATAATTGCTCTTGTGAGTCTTAGTGAATTGGTGAGAATGAAAGGAGAATGAGCTTCTATTTATAGAAAAACATAGTTTAGATAATTGCACGTTTTGGGGCTCGAATTATTACAGTATAGTACCTTCATCTTTTCCTCCATTTTTAATTTATATAGTCCTACAACTATTATCAAACTTGCATTACCCCCCCTAATAGTACATGCATGTGAATCAATAGTTCCATTCATGTGAACAAATAGTTATATGCATGTGAACTAATAGCAATTAATTGCTCCACTACAAAAAAATAGGGCTTCAGCAACAACCATTTTTCGTTGCTAAAGGTGTCAAATTTTATTGCAAAATGGTTTTGGCAACGACTTTAATGTCATTGCGTTTTTCGTTGCGCAATGAGCATTGCTAATTGTTCCGCAACGAACGTTTTTTTTCGTTGCCAAAAACAATACATTTTGCAACGAAATTTGGCTTTCGTACAGAGACATTCATCCTTTAGCAACAAAATGTATTGTTGCAGAATAATTAAAATTTCATTGCTAAAAACTCCATTTCATTGCAAAAGCCTGCTAATTGGCAACGAAATGAACTCTCTTTTTTTTGCAACGATCATGCATTTTCGTTGCAATTGACACCATTTTGCAACGACATTTTTCGTTGCGTTAAATTATGAAAATTGTTGCCTAAGCTTGCTGTCGTTGCGGAATGTAAACTTTTTAGTAACTATTTTCGTTGCTGATTATATTACTTGAAAACAACATTTTTCTGAATCAGCAACAAAAATATTTATTACTGGTTATTTTTCAATAGCAACGAAAGTTGATATGATTTGCAACGATAAAAAATATTGATTTTTATGTTAATATTAGCAACAATATCCTCTCCATTATTATTAGGTTAATTTTTCGTTGCCAAATATTATATTTTTAATGCCATTAGCAACGAAAAATTTATTGCTAAATGTATAAAAAAAATTATTGCTATATTAAAACTTGTTCAATGTTTGGTAACGAATTATATTGTTGCCAAATCAAAATTTGTCATTCTTTTTGTGTACCTGACTGGCTCAATGTTCGCATAGCAAATAATGGCAAAAATACAAAAAACTAAAATAATATTAACTTAATAAAATTATCCACTACATAATCATTCATTATCTTTACAATTAACTATCTAAAGCTACCACAGTTCTTCAATCAAAGTAAATATCTACATATATAGAGAGAGTACACTTCATAATTTCGTCCCTTGTTTTTCGTAAACGTAGCACGAAAATTTAATACCCAGTATTGTAAGACAGGTCGTAGAAGCAGTATTCCTGCACATATTTAAAAATAATAGCAAGTCAGAAAAATGAAGCAAATAGGTCACCAGAGGCACTTAATGCCAAAATCAATACACAAAGATAATAGAGTTGCTACGTTGTACTAATATTATTAAACCAACAGACTACCCACAATATTTATTAAATGGTTGAGCATATAGAAAGATTCCAGAGTCCTTCAACTGACTAAATAAAATGCCTTAAACAAGATAACATGAAGTACATACTAGTTTGACAAACATACACAAGATGGTACCATGTGCAATGTGCATGTATAAGATTACAACAACTATGACAAAAGATACACATGCTCTATGTGTCCAACTTTGAAGTAACTATTATGTGAAAAAAAAAACTAAATCTTATATTACACTTGGCACACAGTTTTGTATGCCTATTTACACGGTCCTTGATTTTTATTTTGACAAACTCAAAATTACTAAATTTTTGACAAATAGCATGCAATTTGATACACAGTTGACGACAGCAAGCATATTAAGTAAATCACACTGTCAAGTGAGTATACACAAAAGATTATTAAACTAAACATCAATAAATAGAGCATAATTTAGGCTTAGAGGGCGTTTAGAAACAGCAAGACCACACTAACAAAAAAAAAGCTGCTAGTGACAATTCTAGAACCGTGGCTCACTAATCAATAGCCATGCACATAGAGACGTGGAAGAAACAAAACTTTAATCTATCTCCTCAGTAGATTAATCTAGTCCCTACGTTGTATGCTCACTAGAATTTGGAAGATCTATAATGTATGTAATACAATTTTAAGCCACATGAAAACCATAAAAAACATGTAAAATGTAATGATCTCCTTACAGAGCATTCCGGGAGACATATGAACACAGAATGACTGCAGGATTAAGATCTCAATGATTGTTGATTTCATCAATATTGGCATCTTCTGGAGTGTTGCAACCTAATGCAGCAATATTAGAAGAATCTGGAGTTTGGTCAGAGGATGGTTCACTCTTCTTAGCCTGTAATCCAGTATACCACACAAGATCGATCCATTGCTGCACCAAATAATAGACATAAAGTTGAATTAATATTATTTTATCCCAAAAAGAGAAAAGTTTAAAGGCTACAACTAATCAATGCCCATCCTATCAATCTAGCACAACATAAAAAAACATTGGTCATAAACACTTTATATACCTCTTTCTCCCCTTCAAGTACACAAACTACAATCACCTTAGCAACATAATTCAGGACACAGTAATTGTGTTATAGATGGAATAATATATACATACATATGGATATATATAAGCTTTTATGTGTGTGTGTGTATTTATATATGTATCTCACAGTTAGTAATAATATGTGTGCCATTAAATTCTTCACGCCATCATCTTTACCAGAAATCGAATTAATGAAACAAGAAAGGAAAAAAACAAAAAAAGTTATTTAGTAAGTAGAAGCATCTAACCTGGGTTCCCCAATAGGAGTTGACTGTTCGGATGATAAAAGATAGCATATTTACGAAAAATGTTTGATCTGAAAATTGGTCTGAAATTCGATGTTTCACTATTCCGGCAATAACCTGCATTGCAAGTGATATTATTGTTAAAGTCAAGTACATTGATAAAAGCACCAAAAATGTTAATTTTAAAATGCATCCAATAGTTAACTGCAAGAACAGTTCAAGATTGTAGCTATGACCATTGACATATAATTTTAGCATCAATAAACTATGCCGCATTTCTCTCTAGAAAATTAACCTCAGACAGGTATAACAGATGGCAAGATAAACCTCTGGCTTATCTTGGAACTTGAAAGGGGATCTAAAAAAAAGAAGACTGAAAAAGGTGGACTATATTACTACAAGCACTTTATGGAATAGACTAAATGAAGTAGTTGCTGTCAGTTAGCAACACTTGGTCACAACTCATGCACAAAACTACAAATCAATAAAGTAGCTATCAAGGTGCTTAATCATTTCAAAAATAAACTGGGTAGTGCTTTATATCAACATCTCATCAACAGTTGACTGCTGCTATTTTGAAGATGGGTGATCTTTTATTCACTTGACTATTGACAAGGGTTGGATTAAGTATTTTGCGCATTGCATAGTAGATATTGGAGGCAACCACAGCTCCAATGATGGAAATAACACCCACACTACCAAGCTTCAAGCCACCAATGAGCACTGAAGCATCTTTATGACTCAAATTCCAATCCTTCCTAGCTAGATTCTTCTGAAATGCATTATCAGGAATGGAGCCAAGAAGACCCTTTAGTGCTTCCATGCTATCAGGTACGTTAGCCTCACCAGTGATTGAAAGAAACGACAATGTCGGAGCAGGAAGCCATATGGTAAAGAAATCAACAACAATTCCCCTGGTAGTGTCTGTAATAACATAATCAATCTCTTCAAAGAAATTTTCTTTACGCTTACCATACTGTGCTAAGAGCATTGTTGTTATCGATATAGCTTCTTCTATGGCTAATCTATGTAGAAACTTGGAATCTGCTAATAATCTTTCTCTGAAACCCTGCATCAAGATAACTACGGTCAACATATAGTATCTATTAAAATAATCTCTATTACCAAATAATATACATATTCCATCTCAAACACAAAATAATGGAGGGAAAGATGGATAATATGTCTTCTGAAAAATACATTTAACCTGGAAAAGGTTTAAAAATGAACATATGTTAGTCTTACGGACAATATTTGATTTATAGAAAACAAGTTTACCTGGAAACGATGAGTGAGTTCTGAAATAAGAGGATATTGCTCCAGATCAAAAAAAAATTTGAAGTACTTTTGGAGATACCAGACCAAGATCAAGTCCTATCTGAATGTCCTGAAAAGTAAGTTATAATGTTGATGTCAAGATTAGTTCGATTGAAGTAAAAGCATTCCATCTTGTATAATCGTTTTTAATTCAAACCTTATTCCAATAGCATATTAATTTTTAAAAATAAATCACAAAATAATGATAAAGCGTACAATAACAAAATCAGGATGTATTAAGCTTGATTAGGTAACAATAACTAGTAGCTCTAGGGAAAAGGTTGATTAGGTATTAGGCTTTTAACAAGGAAACGGTACCATGGAAACAAACCTGACCACATCTACAATAATTGCAATACGAAGTAGAGGGCTTTTCATAAAGATGCAGTTGTAGGGGATGTGTATTAAAAATAAATTCAGCTTTTCTAAGAAGAAAGCATAAAGTTTATATACATTTAAAAGTAATCCAATTTGTAGAGAATTTCAATGTTACTGATGATACAATCACATCAATGATCCAAAAATATCAAACCCACAAAAAATCACCTAAGTCAATAAAATTTTTAAAAGGTATCACTTTGGGACGCCATATCAGCCATAAAGTCCTTAAATCAAATTTGTTACTAGTTAGCAAATAAGACCCTTATAAATCACTTATCTTATTCCCACATACTAGATGTTGGACAGGGGCATCACAGAGTTTCTAGATCTTTTAGTGCATGCCAGTCGCTAGATTATTAAATGAGGATGGTAAAATGTCACTGAATTACCAGATAACAGCTCATAAGCATTTCATCAACAAAATGGATAAAAGTAAACTCCAGGAAAGCAAAACTATGATGATACCAAGATACAACATATAAGAAATTTTCAAACACCAAAAAACACTCCAGGAAAGAAAGATTACACTAAATAAAAAAAGAAGATAGCTGACAAGAAATATGACAAAACTAGATATTGAAAGGACAAATGCTTCACTAAATACCTGGATTTTACAAAAAAGAAACTTGTCATTCTGACAAAAAGAGGCATATGACTTGGTCTATGAGTAACTTCTTTCAGATGGTTTTAAAAGGTCAAAATGCACCTCACTAGAAAGTTAATGCAATGGATAAGACCTGTTCTGCAATATTCCAGGAAACATGCAGCCCTCTAGATATGTAAACAAACTTAAACTCAAAAACCCAAAAAGGACTAAAGAGCAATAAAGAGAGTTAGAGAGGGGAATAATTACATTTTCCAAGCACTACAGCAATTTCATCAATGACATCTTTCGTCCCCAAAACCTTTCTCCAAACTGCATACAACCCAAAACACAAAAATAAAAATTGATTCTTGAATCGAAATTACAATCAATTAGCTCCATAAATTACATCAATCACTAAATTATTATAAAAATAGAGCTTACAAATTAATCACTAAATTATTATAAAAATAGAGCTTACATCAATCACTAAATTACAATCAATAGAGCTTATAAATTACATTCTCTTCTGTGGAGACCACAACTCTCTTCTTTCCCGCCTTTTGAGTCTGAAACACTGCTTGCTTCACTTTTCCTATATACTGCTGATGCCTAAAAACATCAAATCAAAATCCAATTCAATAATCACAGAATTCAAAATATTAAGCAAAATTAAACTGCCAGTACAATTAAACACGTATAGTATTTTAATATACGCAGAGAGGAGAGAGAAACCAGTCCGTAAGTCCGACTTGATCTTCGTAGAGAGAAAAGGAGATGGTTAAGGCGGATAAAAATAGTAAAAGAAAGACAAAAACCCTAATCGCCATGGCCATGGCGACGGATCTGAGGATGCGAGGTTTGTATGCAAGTGTTGGGGCTACTGACTGACAAAAAGCAGGGGAGAAATAGTTATAAACAACTGCCTTCGAGTTTCAACTAAAGTCGGCTTCAAACTCTCTTCTTTTTTATTTTTTTACTTATTTATGTTATTATATAAATTCGTGAAATCCAAATTACTATTGTATTTGTCTTTTTTTAATCTATATTATTATGTGAAATTAAGTTTAACTACACCTTATAGTAAAATAATATAGATAGTGAGGCATGAGAAATAAAAGTAAATAATGATTTTTTTTTGGTTTTATATATGACATGTATACAGGTCCTTTTCTCCAGCGAACCTTATCATTATTTTTTTCATCGTTATAACATACAAAATCAATGACTGGCGACAACCGTTGCTATAGTTCAAAAAATCGTCGCTATAGTCGGTTCGCTGTTTAAGATTCGTATATATATCTATTTAACAAAATATAACTGATTTTGAATTTTCTACTGACCCTAATAAATTATTTGGACTGTTCAAATTTGGGATAAATCACACCGTCTATGTAGTGTCGGAAGCACGGGACACAACTAGAGGGCTGCTCAAGTAAATAAACTATAAATTCACTAGATAGTTAATGCGGGATCTTCCTCGGAAGTTGGCACCACTGTAGTCATCTTTGCGAACTGCAAACCCTAGCTTTGTAGTGCAACAGAGCTTTCCGAGAGTAAAACAGAAAAAAAACCTTTACTTGGTGATAGACTGGAGATTCATGTTATAAAAAACAAGGGTGGTAATATAAATCATTTTTCCCAAATTAAAACAGATCCCCTTTCCTTAGATTTGTTACGTACATACATAAATGTACATAACTAATTGCGTGATAATAATAATAATAATAATAATAATAATAATAATAATAATAATAATAATAATAATAATAACAGTCATAATAATAATAATAGTAGTACTACTTCTAATAATAATAACAGTAATACTAATAATAATAATAGTAACAGTAATAATAACAGTAATACTAATAATAATAATAGTAATAATAATTATTATTACTATTAGTATTATTAGTTAGTATTACTGTTACTATTATTATTATTAGTATTACTGTTATTATTATTACTATTATTATTATTATTATTACTGTTACTATTATTATTATTATTATTATTATTATTATTATTAGTACTACTATTATTATTATGACTGTTATTATTATTATTATTATTATTATAATTACTGTTATTATTATTATTATTATCCGTTAAGTCTGTTCACTTTTAACGGAAATGTCTACATCAGTTGCATACGTGTAAAAAAAATTCTTATGTGGCACAAATCATCCCATGTGGCTTTCTTACGTGGAAATTGAGAAAATAATTTATGGAGAAAATGAAAGATTTATTCTAAATAAAACAACATATGTCAAAATAAATTAAAAAAGTTAGCCAAAAATAATTAAATATATATTTTTAATTTATTTTCTTATTTTTTGGCACACTTTTTAAATTTATATTATACTTTAAATTATATTTTCCATTTTCTTCATAAAAAATTTCCTCCAAATTCACATAATCACTGTCACGTCACACAAGGACGCCACATCAGCTTTTTAACAGACAACTCAGCTACTTAGCTGTCTTTTTCCATTAAAGTCAAAGCTTTTAACGATTTTTTTAACTTTGTGTTAGAAAAGTCGAGTACAGTGAGTTGACTGTAAGAAAAAAAGTTCAGTGACCCATTTGTAAGTTAACGTAAAGTACAGTGACTTAGAAAGCATTTAACCCATTATTATTATTATTATTATTATTAGTACTACGAATATTTTAATATATATATATATATATATATATATATAAATTTATCTCTAAATATTCATATAAATATTTATAAATATTTCATCTAAAATTTATATCTCTCTATTCTGCAATATGTAACACTTATTACCCTTAGTGTGGTTTACCAACTAATTATAACCAAAAATATTTATAATATAATGTCTAATACACCCTTCAAGTTATAATGTTTAATATACACACTAAATGTAAATTTGTATATTATAATATTTACTTACCTTAATCTAATTAATTAAATTATGAAGTTTTGCAATAAATAACATAAATGTCAAAACAAATATTAATTTTATCAGGAAAATAAAATCATACACTTTTGCTAATTAAGTTTCTCAAGGATTAAAAATTACTTGATATATATTCAAATATATTTTTTTGTAATTAAAAAATTTTAATACCCATAAAAAGTAAAAATTAATGCAAAAAATTATAATTATTTTTCCAAAATATTAAAATTTATTTACATAAAACAAATTTATTATTCTAGAACGAATCTTATTATTCATATAAAAAATATTAAAAACTATATTAATTATTTTTCTCATATATTAGACTAAACATAAGTCACACTTGGCATAATTATTTACAGTAAAAATGACAAATGTTGTTACTCATAAAAAAATATATATATTAAAAGGAAAATCTTTTTACAAGATAGAGGTAGTAATAAATATTATTATATTTTTTTTTATTCAACATTAATTGTACAAAAACAATATCAACTGTATACTAAAAAATGTAATCAAAATCATCAATATCCCAAATTTTAAAATATACTCAAGAAAATTTAACATATAAAGAATTCAAATAATAAATTTTGTTGTTAAACACCAAAAACTAAACTATCAATATACTCAATCACTCTAATTAGAACAACTCCATTAATAATTTAATTTAAATTATTTAATATTTGTATCACTTGTCCAAAAATATGTATTAATTAAACTAAATTAGTTTTTTTATAAGTTATTAACAATTTGAATGAGATCGTCTTAATTATAAATAAAACTATAATTAAAATATATCGTATTAAAAAGAATAATTAAACATATATATTATTTAGAATTAAAATTTGATAACATACGAGGATAAAAATGTAACTTTATCTTTTTAGTCAACCTCTAAAATCTTACAGAAGTACTAATTGTTACTTAAAAAACTAGAGGTAAGGTCAATATTATTATGGTTATCTAGAGCGGGTATCATTGTATTTTACTGTTTATATTATATTATGTACCATTGTCAAGTGTGATGTAAATGCTTATTTATAGTAAATTTTAAAACAGATAAGTATTGTCTGGCATATACCAATATACATATGAGAGAGACAATGGATGATAAGTAAATTGATAACATATCTGAATTAAAAAAAATCAAAAAGTTTTTATCACATGAATAGTAAATATACTCTACACTCGTGTGAGAGAAATTATAAAAAATTTAAATTTTACTTATGAAAAAGTCAATTCCCTAAGTCAAAGATACATATATGCATATGAGCAATAGTATTAGAGAAGACATAATTAATAAATTGATTAATTTTAATTATTTTACAAATTTTTTATTGAAAGTAACTATTTTGGATACCTATTAACAAAGTATCATAATAATTAGTACTATTTTCTTCCTCAAAAGAATACTTTAAAATTATCTTTATGCAAATTAAGATCGTCAATCCAACTCTTTCTATAATAATGGCCCCAAAATAATAAGAATAATACTGTGTATTAACTGTACAAAAAAAGTTATGCACAAAAAATAAGACTCATGTATTACTTACAAATAAAAATATATAAAAAAAATATCAGGATTAACTTACTTAAAAGAGTTGCAAAGTCTCCTAATCTCTCCTGTGTTTGTCTTCATTCACCATTGCTATACCAAAATCTCTCATAAACGTTCCGTTTTGAGGATTTTTACCTGAACTATTTTGAGCATAAAAATCGACCAATTTCTTAGTGTCGTTGATTCCATAAAGCCTACCATCTGAAAAATTACGGGGAATCCATTCTTAATATTTTGCAAAATTTGATTATCAAATTTATATCGTTGTCCTAGCGGTATGACTCGTCTCATGAGTTTCGATAAAAAGTTAGGTTTTACCGCATGGTATTTGGCCTATCGGTATGACTCGTCTCATGATTTTCATGAGGTTGAGGGTTCAATCTTTGATGATAGTAAGGAGGGTGTGTGTGTGTTAATGTAGCAAAAAAAAAATTAAAAACACAACACCTAGGGTTTATCAATGGAAAAGTTATAAAGTCGGAAAAGTCATAAAGTCGCTTAGGCATGAAGAAGCATGTATGCGGTAGTACCAATGGTATGTGCATCTGAAAATATTACTACCTCCATTCCATAATAACTGTCTTTTTAACTTGATGCACATAGATTAAGAAACTCATTTAATACTATCATTTAAGAATTAAAATTTGTAGCAAATTCCATCACTACCCCTTTATGGGAAACTAAAAACTATTAATACAAGAGAGAAAATTTATTGGGACAATGAGAAAAGTTAGGGGTAACATAGGAAAATAAATAATTAATTCTCCTAGAAAGTTGTAAACGACAAATAAATTGAAACAAATTTTTTCTTCTAAAAAGACAGTTATTATGGAATGGAGGTAGTAAATGGATTAGAATTCCGCTTTCATAACACAAGTAGGGGTGTAAATGAATCGGGTCAAACTAATTATTGAGTTGCTCAGATTTGATTTATAAAATTTATTGAGTATGAAATAAAATTTGATTGAGGCTCGTTTAGCTACCGAGTCGAGTACGATCTCGAATCGAGCACTAATAGTTTAAACTTTATGAGCGAATATAATTCGAGTATCAATAGAATATTACAATTTGAAGATATTCGAGTAATTTATCAAATTTTAAATTTTTTTCATATTTGAATCATTTATATTTTAAATCGGGTGAGTACGAATTAAACTTGAACTGTTTGATTCATTTTATAGCCTTAAACTCAAGCAAAAGAAAAGATTGATTCACTTCAAGTCTCATTTGACTTTGGTTACAACGGTTTTTTTTGGACATTTTTAGACAGTTGAATATAAATGTTTTTGATACTTTTCTCTTAAATATTAAAAATATTATAAATAAGCCTAGAATCTGTTGTTATTATTATTATTATTATTATTTTTTTTTTGGATAAGGAAAAAAAATCCAGTAAAACAATGAAAGGCAAAATTATAAAATTATGGATAATGAAATTAATACATTTGACCACATATACTTAAAAATAATTTATTCTTTATTGAAATATATCATTAAATATTAATTCACACAAATTAAAACTATTTAAATCAACCCCACCTAACCCTTGCGACCAATTTTTAACTGTGTATCCTCTTCATGTTCCTCGTGTTTAAAAGACCACAAAAAGGAAAGGATAAAACCACACATGCACAAAAAAGACGTCTAGCTATGGCAATCTAAATATCATATCAAAGCAAGACGTCTAGCTATGTTCCAGTCTCTTTATGTTTGTCTTCTCAATATTAAAAAAATCATATACTTTGTGACTAATAATTACTCTTTACCCGAATTATAATTTTTATTGCATTTCACATTCTTGAAACATTTTAAATTCTTTGCTGAATATTTTTAGTTTAATATTTAAAAAGTTGTGCATATGTCACCAATAATAATAGACAAATCTTTAGTATTCTCCAATATCTCAATTAAAAATAGAATGCACCATCTAAAGAAAAAAATGGTGAAGAAAAATAGCAAAGAAAATGGTAATTTCTGAACATGCAAATTAAGAAGTATAAGAAATAGAGCTACAATATGGCCGCGACCTGAATAGAATAACCAATATTATCATAATATTTGTGAGGGTATAGAAAGCACACTGAACTAATGACCACTTTAACATGCATGGTTTGAGCAAATTTTGGTTGGTTATAATATCCAAACTCGATTCGCATGATTTTTCTCAATCAATACTTATTCTCAAGGTTGTTAGATCCGGATCGGACCGTCCGGTCGAACCGTTGAAACCGAGAATTGCTCGAAAAAATGAGCCGGTTATCCCAGCAAACCCGAAAATGTCAAAAAATCGTTAAAATCCGGTGGTCCGGTGTTTTGAACGTCTGAACCGGAGAACCGGTGGCCGGTCGACGATTTTATCCGGTTTGCACCTTGCCAAAAAGAAAAATAATAACCCTTCAAAATATCAACTTTTGTATTCTCCTCTATACCAGCTGCGATCATGTGTGTGAGTTACTACTTTCCTTAAATTGATCGCATATTGGGAAGAATTTAGAGATTGGGGAAGATGTAGCTTTCCAATCGTTTTACAGTCCTTCTACGCAGACACGTGATTGACAGAAAAATGGGACAGTTTTTTTTATGACTCAAAAAATGTATAGTATTTATTCCAACAAGAATTTTTATAAAATACAGTATTTTAAGTGTAATTTGGATACATATACAAAAACAGGGTTATACAGACTGTATAACCCTGTTTTTATATATGTATCTAAATTACACGTATTTTATAAAAATCCCTGTTAAAATACATTTTTTGAGTCACAAAAAAAAATAAAAATAAAAAAAAATAAAATAAATTACACCAGTCCAATTCTCCTGTCTACCTAGACTTGTTCATCGTTTTATTATGGCGAAGATGGGAGGATTCGTTTGATCTGGAAAAGTGAATAGTTGAGAAGATGGACAGGTTGACAAAATGAAGAGATAGAATCAGTAGTGGGTGGGATGAAGAATAGTGGGATTGGTTTTGGGAAAGTAGATTTATTGGCTAATTAATTAAAAAAAGAGAGAGTAAATACAGTGGTTAAACAGCAAATTAGCACAAGATTCTATTTGGTTTGTCTTTATTTGATTAGTCTTATTCTTATCCAGTATTGTATTGTTATATAAATATAAACTATAGAAACTATTTTGGAGATTTTAAATTCATGAGTAAATAATATGACTATTATTGCCACTTATATATTAATTTTATTTGTTTATATTTAACATATATCGAATAAAATTTATAATATGACTATTGTTTTATAATACATAATTATTTAATATATAATAATTTTTTTGTTCTATAATATAAAAATAAGTGATCTTATATTTTGGAATGGATGAAGTATATAATAATTATTTAGTATAATTTATATTTATTTATATATTTAATACATAATTATGAGGTTACTGGTTTAATAATAGTTAGCCAACTGGATGAATCAGTGACCCATCTATCTGGTAATTATTTCACTTCGATGATCGTTCTGAGTTCGAAAACATTACTTATTCTTTTGACCAGGGATCATGCGATTTCTGTTTCAAGTTATAATTTTTTTAAATAGTATTTTTGTTGACGACGTTGTTCATAGTTCCACCAAATTAAAATTGTCATCAATTTTAAAAATAAAAATATATTAAAAAAGAAATTGATATTGTTAACGCCTGATTTTGTACGCCTGACGAAATCACCAAAACAACAGGTCAAAATAGCGCCAACGGTTGATGGAGTAATTGTTGTGAAATCAAACTCACGAAATACACTCACATAAACATAAATAAAGAAATATAAAGTATGAACACAAGAATTTACGTGGAAACCCAATTGGGAAAAAATCACGGAAAGAGAGATTAATCCACTATAATAATATTGAGAGTACAAGTTGTATATTTGTGTTGTATCTCTTGTGTCCTATCATCTTCCCCTTTTCTAAACCCTAGCTTGTAGCCATATATATAGAAGTAACCTCCACCTGCATCCAACTAGGAAAAGGATTCCTTATCCCTCCAAATAAGGGAATACAATCTTATTTTAATAAGGATTCTCTCACTATCATAATAAATACATATGAGTCATCACCAGATCCGGACCATTAAATATATTGGACTGCACCATGGCTAGACCCAAATAATCACACTCCAACATTGACCCCCAGTCTCTTATTTATAAGGAACTTATGAATGAGAGAGTATACAAATTTATCCCAATAAAACAACCATATTTGCTGAAGACAAAATATATCACACCTGAACTCCATGTGCCGAACTAAAATTGTCGGCTCCCAATATCGCTGCCCCACTCCTCTTGTTCACTCGTAAGATAGATAAACAATTTCCCTTATTACTACCGAAGATATAAAGAACAAACCTTATCACAACCCAATATATATAGAACCAACCTTATATCAACCAAACCAACCTTATCACTACCGAAGACAGATAAATAATCCACCGAACACATCCAAATATATAGAGAACCAACCTTATCACAACCGAACCAACCTTATTACGACCGAACCCACCTTATCACTACCAAAGATATAAAGATCCAACCTTATCACAACTCAATATATATAGAACCAACCTTATATCAACCGAACCAACCTTATCACTACCGAAGACAGATAAATAATCCACCGAACACATCCAAATATATAGAGAACCAACCTTATCACAACCGAACCAACCTTATTACGATCGAACCAACCTTATCACTACCAAAGATATAAAGAAGCAACCTTATCACAACCCAATATATATAGAACCAACCTTATATCAACCGAACCAACCTTATCACTACCGTAGACAGATAAATAATCCACCGAACACATCCAAATATATAGAGAACCAACCTTATCATAACCGAACTAACCTTATTACGACCGAACCAACCTTATCACTACCAAAGATATAAAGAACCAACTTTATCACAACCTAATATATATAGAACCAACCTTATTACGACCGAACCAACCTTATCACAACCGAATATAAATTATAAAGTTCGCTCCGAGGAACTAAACGTATTCGTTCCGAAGAATCGTATAAATATTTATTTTGACCGTTCGGGAGGACGTTGGTCCGTCCCGAAGGATATTGTCCGATCGAGATGATGATGGTCCGTCCCGAAGGAAGTAATCCGTTCGGGAGGACGATGATCCGTTGGTGAGGATGTCGGACCGTCTCGGAGGATATGGATGTCGGTCCGTCTCGGAGGATGTGATCCGTTGGAGAGGATTGTTAGGTTTGTAATATTCATGAACGCAATCAAATTGCAAAAATAATGCGGAAACGTGTAAAATCAGAGTTTAAAAATTTTACAAACCATAAACCCGGATCACCCTTTATACACAATTATTAATTAAACGAAAGATAAAGAATAAAATCATACCCTTGAAGATCTGAGCTTCCTCAGGTACAAGTTCACCTCCAATCCTTTTCGCGTTCAACTTGAATCCACCGGGTTGGGTTCCTTCCTTTGATCAACGTTAGCCACCCAAGTGTTTGGCCTCTAGAGGTGATCCACCAAGGAAGAAGAAGAATTCAAGAAGATGAGTATTTGGCTCAAACCCTAGTTTTCTATCTCTATAGAAAAAGGGGCGTACTCTCCAACTTTTGGAATTACGTATGTTGTTAAAGTCAACAACTTCATCACCTATAATAAGACTCCTCTTATTTATAGATGTAGGCAACCCTCCTTAACAATTAAGGAATTGGGTTTTATTTTAATTAATTAAACTCCTTTAATTAATTAGGCTCCTAATCTTATTAGGAATAATTGAGAGTACTTATATTAAATTAATTCTTAAACTCTTTTAAAAATTAAAATAATAATAATTGTAATAATATTAATAAGACTCCTCTTATTAATTTATATTTAATATTTCTAAAATATTAAATAATAAATATTAAGCTATTTAATTTATTCTATCATCATATATTAAATTAAATATACTTAACATATTATTACGATTATGCCATTAACTTCTTAAATAATTATTCTTCCTTTTATGGTGTGACCCTTTAGGTTCTCCATATTAAACCGGTTGTGAATAAATCAATTAGAACAATTCTAATCTTATTTAAATAAATAAATTAAACTAATAATTTATTTAAATAAATAATATTTATTCTACAATAGGGATAAGCCTCCCTAGCGATCAACGACTTTCCAGATAATATAGATTTCAACATTAATCATAAAAGAACCTTTGAGTAAATAGTTACCGTACAATTCAATCCTTCCACCATACAATGTCCCAATTAAATATAAGACATGGAATTACTGTCAAGTCTTATTTTATTTAATTATATGTATTTCGACTCTTAAATGCACAACTCCAAATAATGCAAATTAGAAACTCCTTTCTAATTTCATTCTGCCTTGGCCAAGGACTACTGAGTTGTCATTTATCGAATCACATAGGACATTTCTCTTCTTTTACTAGAAGTGGTAGATTCTTTATTGATCATACATTATCTCCATGTACAACTTATTATACCCAAGCATACCCTTTGATATACCCTAAGGGTCTTAAGGAATAAGTCAAAGTATAACTCATCATACACAAGATACTATGATGATCTCAAGTCCAAGGATCACTTGTACTACTATCACTACAGGAATTCCTATTGACATGCAAGTAAAACTCCATTAGGTATTCCTTAGCGAGTCACGTTCAGTGAACTTATTCTCTAATAAGCACCTACATACTTGCTTTAGTGTCTCCACACAAATGATCATGAGATCAATCATCCTCATCCAATGAGCAAACAACGTATGTACCAATCTATCCGGATTCACTAATCCCCAATTTAGTAATCCAACGATTGGGAACTATTTTAGTTTTAAGCTTTCTAAGAATTTAGATCTCATTAGAATGATCATCATCATTATTCTAAAAGCATTGCTTAAAACTATGGGTTTATCACATATTATAAAACAGCATCATGTAGATAATTAAAAGCCTTTAATAAATTAATACTTTTTATTAATAAATGAATAAGATTGTTACAAAGTATATGTTTTATCATCAAACATGATTGGCTTGTGTGCATATTACTTTCAAGGATGTCCATCCGTCTCGGGATGTTATCCGTTGGAGAGGATGTCGGTCCGTCTCGGAGGATGTGATCCGTTGGGGAGGATGTCGGTCCATCTCGGGATGTGATCCGTTGGAGAGGATGTCGGTCCGTCTCAAGAGATGTTATCCGTTGGAGAGGATGTCGGACCATCTCGGAGGATGTGATCCGTTGGAGAGGATGTCGGTCCGTCTCAGAGGATGTGATCCGTTGGAGAGGATGTCCGTCCGTCTCGGGATGTTATCCGTTGGAGAGGATGTCGGTCCGTCTCGGAGGATGTGATCCGTTGGAGAGGATGTCGGTCCGTCTCGGGATGTGATCCATTGGAGAGGATGTCGGTCCGTCTCGGAGGATGTGATCCGTTGGAGAGGATGTCGGTCCGTCTCGGAGGATGTGATCCATTGGAGAGGATGTCGGTCCATCTCGGGATGTGATCCGTTGGAGAGGATGTCGGTCCGTCTCGGAGGATGTGATCCGTTGGAGAGGATGTCAGTCCGTCTCGGGATGTGATCCGTTGGAGAGGATGTCGGTTCGTCTCAGAGGATGTGATCCGTTGGAGAGCATGTCGATTCGTCTCGGGATGTGATCCATTAGAGAGGATGTGAGTCCATCTCAGGATGTGATCCGTTGGAGAGGATGTCGGTCCGTCTCGGAGGATGTGATCCGTTGGAGAGGATGTCGGTCCGTCTCAGGATGGGATCCCGACCTTATACTGCCATACCAGCCTTATCCCCAAATGTCACGGGAGAGCCGCCTAAAGTCCACCAAAGTACGAACTGTAATTGCCCCCCAGTCTCTTATTTATAAAACTTATAAATAAGAGAGTATTCAAAAAGTCTCCATGTGATTTTTATCCTCGGGACTTTTATCTTCTGGACTTTTATCCTCGGGATTTATATCCTTGGGACTTTTATCCTCGGAACTTTTATCCTCGGGATTTATATCCTCGGGACTTTTATCCTCGAGATTTATATCCTCAAGACTTTTATCCTTGGGACTTTTATCCT
The DNA here is from genome assembly GCA_020205505.1 of Panax japonicus. Taxonomy (NCBI): domain Eukaryota; kingdom Viridiplantae; phylum Streptophyta; class Magnoliopsida; order Apiales; family Araliaceae; genus Panax; species Panax japonicus. The sequence continues at coordinate 35,305,805 of CM035095.1, forward strand.
CGGGACTTTTATCCTCAGGATTTATATCCTCGGGACTTTTATATCCTCGGAACTTTTATCCTCGGGATTTATATCCTCAGGAATTTTATCCTCGGGACTTTTATCCTCGGGACTTTTATCCTCGGGATTTTTATCCTCGGGATTTTTATCCTCGGGACTTATATCCTCGGGATTTATATCCTAGGGACTTTTATCCTCGGGACTTTTATCCTTGGGATTTATATCCTCGGGACTTTTATCCTCGGGATTTATATCCTCGCGATTTATATCCTCGGGACTTTTATCTTCGAGACTTTTATCCTCGGGATTTATATCCTCGGGACTTTTATCCTCGGGACTTTTATCCTCAGGATTTATATCCTCGGGACTTTTATATCCTCGGAACTTTTATCCTCGGGATTTATATCCTCGGGAATTTTATCCTCGGGACTTTTATCCTCGGGACTTTTATCCTCGGGATTTTTATCCTCGGGATTTTTATCCTCGGGACTTATATCCTCGGGATTTTTATCCTCGGGATTTATATCCTAGGGACTTTTATCCTCGGGACTTTTATCCTTGGGATTTATATCCTCGCGATTTATATCCTCGGGACTTTTATCTTCGAGACTTTTATCCTCGGGATTTATTTCCTCGGGACTTTTATCCTCGGGATTTATATCCTCGGGACTTTTATCCTCGGGATTTATATCCTCGGGATTTTTATCCTCGGGACCGGGATTTATATCCTCGGGATTTTTATCCAACCTTATAACCCCTCCAACCTTATGCCGCCATAATATCCGTCCCGACCCCTGTGGGAGGCTTCGATCAGACTTTATATCTGTAGAATGTTCATCCTTTCGGGAGATCGGAACCTTCCCAAAGGACGTTTGTCCGACCGTATAACCCCTTCCGAACTTATGCCGCCAAAATACTCTTCTCGACCCCTGTGGGAGGCTTCGATCAGACTTTATATCTGTCGAAAGTAAACAGCCGAAGATAAGTTGAAATTAACCAGTGTGGCCCGAAGAGGAATCGCCAAAGAAATTGAGAATTTTATGACCGAAGATAGAAGACGATCAAATCCTCAACCTATAAGTATGTCCCAAGCCGAAGATTAACCCAAGTACAGGGGAACTGCCGAAGCACGAAGAAGTATGGAAACGGGACTCCGAAGTCATAGCCAAAAAGATTGTCGAAGTGGTCTCTGGCAGGGCTTCTTCCTCTTTCGTCTCCTTTTCAAAGTGAAACAAAGTTCTTCTTTTTCCTCTTTCTCCTGGGTCTAATTTATTATGATCAAATAATTTCTGCTTTTTGCCCTTTCTAGTATTGCCAAGTACTTCACTTCATGGTAATTTTTAATTCTGGTTGAGTCAAAGAGTCCTGACCATGCATCATGCACCGTTGCTTGTCCTTACTTCTAACGAAAGGCAATCACATGAGCATGATCCTAGGGATGTTGAGGTGAAAAAGAGTGATCAGATCTCTGTTGGATGAGTAGCGCACGAGATTGAGCCTCGTCGGCTTTGAGGGAGAAGCCTTTTGTGGAGTAGAGTTTGGCCAAGTCAAAGAGAGCTGTGGATAGTTTCAGGAGGCCCGATTAAGATGAAATTATTTGGGTTTGGAGGTTTGAAACGATTGATTCGAGGATAGAGATTGCTTTATCAGAGTCTCCACCATGGGCAAGATCTTCCACCGATTCACTCCAGTTGGTTTCTTCACCGTCCATCAGTGTTGGAGTCTAGGCGAAAGTTGCAAAAATACATTGCCATCTGCAGTCATTTTTAATCTTGGATGAAGCCTCTGCCCTGCAGATCCCTTGATTTGACCGATTTTTTTTAGAACCCTTATTAGTGGAGGCACATTGTAGGAGAGGTGGACGTCTCCTAAGCCGAGTATTAGACTGATTTAAGACAGAAAAGCACCCTGTCCACCTTCTTCCTTGAAAAAAGAATACCTACACATAAGCCTTTCGGGAGATCAAAGCCTTCCCGAAGGACGTTTGTCCGACCTTATAACCCCTCCGACCTTATGCCGCCATAATATCCGTCCCGACCCCTAGTGGGAGACTTCCTTTCAGGAGAACTAAGCCTTCCCGAAGGATCCAACCTCATTACGCCATTCAACATTATACTCCTAAAATAGTCGTCCCGACCCCAGTGGGAGGCTTCCTTTTGGGAGAACTAAGCCTTCCCAAAGGATCCAACCTTATTACGCCATTCAACATTATACTCCCAAAATAGCCGTCCCGACCCCAGTGGGAGGATTCCTTTCGGGAGAACTAAGCCTTCCCGAAGGATCCAACCTTATTACTCCATCCAACCTTATACTACAAAAATAGCCTTCCTGACCCCTGTAGGAGGCTTCCTTTTGGGAGATCAAAGCCTTCCCGAAGGATGTTTGTCCGACCTTATAACCCCTCCGACCTTATGCCGCCATGGTATCTGTCCCGACCCCTGTCGGAGGCTTTGATCAGACTTTATATCTGCCAAAATTAAACAACCGACGATATGATGAAACCGGTGTGATATAGTCTGAGGCAAACTGCAATTATCCAAAGAGGATTGTTGTTGCCCGAAGTGAGTTGTTGCCCAAAGTGTCACTGATAACAATTTTTGACTGTGGAAGTGTGCTAAAATCTGAACTCTGATTCTGACTTTAGTTTCGAAGTTGGAGTTGATGTCCTTGAAGACAAAGCGAAGTGGTGAATGTTTCTAGCCCTGTTTTTAGGATAAAGATTTTTTCATGAGCTCCTCTATTTGAGACTGCTGCTTCAATACTCCAAAGTCCGAACTATTCTTACGTTGCAGAACGGTGAATTAGTACCATCCTTTTATTACTCTGAAGGGTTGACGATGGTGAGATCTGAAGAATGGTGAGGCTGTTTACGCTCGGATTTTGGAGGATGCTTTAAATTCCATCACTCGGTTGGAACCAAATTGCCGATACTGCTACAGATCTGTCCTTCCATCCGCTGCTACAATATGCTACTGTACTACCCATTGCGTATCAAGATTACGTCGCCATTTTGAAGAGTGGAATTAGGAGAACGCCCATTGTCATAGCTCCCTGCTTTTTGAAATTGCCGACAAAGTGGTGTAGAGAAAATTTTCGATATAGGACAAAGGTTCGTGTGACCAATTGGAGTCTACTCTTGATCTAAGGCATTGGTGCCAATCTGACCCGTCCCTGTTCATGCCAGTCTCCTACTTCAGTGACACAGTTTTGGGATATATTGTTGTTCGGGTTATCTTGGTTCTGAAAACCACTGTCGTGGAGATGTTCACTGCCACTAGAAAGTCCACGGTTGGTTTGTTGTGATTGCTGTTCTGAATACCTTTGCGGGTGGGTTGTTTCAAAAATTCATAAGAACTAATATTGACGTGGCTTTTCTCATCAGTATTGTCATCCAGGAAAGGTTTCTAGAACCGGTCGTATGGATCATCTGGATAACTAGTCAATTTTTTGATAATTGCCATCAGAAACCAATCTAGCTGCCTTTTATTGATAAAGAAATTAAAACAACATCCCAACTAGGATTTAAATTTTAATGTTCTTTATTAACCTCCAATTTGATTACCCAACCCCTGATTACGCAACTGGTGATTTAAAGAATACTTTGCATATTAGCTTTACCTAAAAAAATGAATGTGAAACTCATGGTGCTAAGAGACTAGTTTGTACATACATTATATGATCCAACACCTCTCTTTAATTATGACTTTTTACTATAATATTTTAAATAGCATGCACAAATTACTAACATAAGGCTCAACGCATATTGCACATATATTTTGTAAATTTGATAAAAGAGAATAACTTAGCTTTATGTTTTGTCTCTCCTTCTTGATGAATCGGTGATTTTAAATTGACACTAGAACAAGTGTCTCTTTCCCACAGACGGCGCCAATGTTAACACCTAATTTTGTACGCCTGACGAAATCATCAAAACAGCAGGCCAAAATAGCGTCAACGGTTGATGGAGTAATTGTTGTGAAATCAAACTCACGAAATACACTCACATAAATATAAATAAAGAAATATAAAGTATGAACACAAGAATTTACGTGGAAACCCAATTGGGAAAAACCACAGAGAGAGAGAGAGTAATCCACTATAATAATATTGAGAGTACAAGTTGTATATTTGTGTTGTATCTCTTGTGTCCTATCATCTTCCCCTTTTCTAAACCCTAGCTTGTAGCCATATATATAGAAGTAACCTCCACCTGCATCCAACTAGGAAAAGGATTCCTTATCCCTCCAAATAAGGGAATACAATCCTATTTTAATAAGGACTCTCCCACTATAATAATAAATACATATGGGTCATCACCAGATCCGGACCATTAAATAGTTTGGGCTGCACTAATAAATACATATGGGTCATCACCAGATCCGGACCATTAAATAGTTTGGGCTGCACTATGGCTAGACCCAAATAATCACACTCCAACAGATATTATTCAAGATATCATCTCCGACTCTCCGCCTATAGATGAATGGGTAATATACCCATGAATTAGGTATTTTTAGACTTAATATTTTATTTGTTTTTAAGTATTTTTGGACATTTTATTTGTTTAGTATGTTATTTTGTAGGTCAAGACAGCAGAAGGGCAAAACAGGAATTTTGACACATGAGGGGCATAATTGTAATTTTCATCCTGGTTACAGCGTCGAGGCGCTGATTATTAAACGAATCCCAGCGTCGGGGCAATGGGAGGGAGTAGGCTCTAGACTGTGTTAAGCTAGGGAAAAGAGACCAATTTCTACTATTTTTAGTATTGTAATTAAGCTAGCCTAGAGGAGATTTAAAAGCTATAAAAGGAGGAGTGCTTGTTAGGAGGAAAGACACACGAAGATTGACAAAGACAAAGATTGGAGGTTAAAGTTGGAGATTGCAGAGAAGCATCACAAGGAATTCATATTAGAGAATTGAAGGTTAAAGACACTTATTAAGTTTTCCTATTCTTCTATCTCAGATTTGTAATTTATTTTGCAATGACTTATTTGGGTTTTTTGGTTTTAAATTTTAGCATGAACTAATTTATAATTAAGGCTACAATTGAACCATTTATTGCTTATGAATTAATTATCTATTGAAATCTAATTATTTATTCAAATTGAGTTGTCTATCATATTTGATATTAATTGATTAATTATCTGGCCAACGATTAACGTCATACACTATATGAATTTAGAAGATGAAATATAGGGTTAGATCTGAATATGATAACATGTATTCTTAATTGTTTGCATGGGATGAATAATTAGGGTTGTTAAATTGAATATGGATATATCTTTTCACAACATGTGACTTTTGAGAATTGACACTTAATGAATTTGATTCTATTATTTTACATAGGGATATCGCCAGATTAATTGAATTAAATAATTTTGTTTGTACCTTGGGAAAAGACTTATAAATAATCTTGAATTCCTATTGTTAACAACTCATGTGTATTTAATAATTGGATAATTTATTTATATTGCATAATTGGGGATATTGTAGTCTTAAGCCTTGAAATCTGAAATAAATCTTTGTGCTAATTCATTCTTAGTTTAATTTAATTTAATTTTAGTTAATACTTTCAAGATTCGATAGTTTAAATAAAATTAGATTGATATAAAACTAGTAGTTGGGATTTATTAAATAAAGATTCATGTGGGTTTGACCCTCATTCTTATCTCTTTATTACTTATTCACCGTTTATATTTGCACGTATATTTTGATGCCACTGTCAATATACACTCGGTGGGGATTGAAGGCACTGAGGCCCATAAATATTACTTTACAGTTAGCAGGCTGATCAGTAACGTATCTGAGGGGTATTGTGGAAGACATTCTGGTTAAGGTCGATATATTTATTTTTTTGTCGGACTTCAGTTTGGATTACGAGGAAGATAAAGAAATACCAATTATACTAGGTCGCCCATTCTTAGCAACAGGGAGAACTTTGGTAGACTTACATAAAAGTGAATTAATGATGAGGGTTTAGTGTGTTCAAAGAAATGAAGTTTGCCAAAGAAGTTGAGGAGTTCCTGCGGATTGATATAGTTGAAAAGGCAGTGACTGAAGTATTAGAGGGAAGTTTTTTAGCGGATCCATTACCAGCAACTTTGGTTGGCACAGATGTATTTGAAGACGTGGAATACATGGACTATGTTCAGATTTTAGACTCGGTACCAGAAACTACAAGATTTAAAAAGTAGGTTGATACCCTTGATCATCCTGAAGGAGTGAAAAAGTATGCCAAAACATTAGCGGAGGAACCACCTGTGCTAAAACTCAAACATCTTCCGTCTAATTTAAGGTATACCTACATGGGGAATTCTGATACACTACCAGTTATCATTTCTACTTACTTGAATGAATCTCAAGAAGAAAATTTGTTAAGGGTTTTGCGTGAATACAAAATGGCAATTGGGTGGACAATAGCAAATATTAAAGGAATCAGTCCATCATTTTGCATGCATAAATTTTGCTTGAGGAAGGAGCAAAACTGATTATTGAGCAACAAAACAGGCTGAATCCAATCATGAAGGAAGTAGTAAAGAAAGAAATCATTAAGTGGTTAGATGCCGACATTATCTACCTAATTTCAGACAGATTTTGGGTACGTCTTGTACAATGTTTGTCGAAAAAGAGAGGAATGAATGTGGTTGAAAACGAAAATAATGAGAATAGTCACAGGTTAGAGAGTGTGTATGGATTACCAAAATTTGAACAAAACCACTTGTAATGATCACATTCCATTACCTTTCATTGATCAGACAAAACCACTTGTAATGATCACAGTCCATTACAACTAGATTGCAATAGCCTCGAAAGACAAATAGAAAATTACATTTACATGCCCTTATAGAACTTTTACATTCCAGAGAATGTCTTTTGTCCTTTTCAACGCACCAGATACATTTTTACAATGCATGATGGCTATCTTCTCGGATATGGTCGAGCATAATTGGGAAGTCTTCATGGATGATTTCTTTGTTTTTGAGAATAGCTTTGACATTTTCCTCAACAAATTGATTCTGGTTCTGAAACGTTGTGTGGAAACAAATTTGGTGCTCGATTGAGAAAAGTGTCACTTCATGGTACAGGGGAAGGGATAATTGTGGGACACAATTAAAGTTTTCTCAACCAAATTAGAAGTAGATAGGGTGAAAATTAAAACTATTGAAAAGCTACCTCCACCTACATCCGTTAAGGGAATAAGGAGTTTTCTCGGTCACGTAGGGTTTTACCAGTGTTTCAACTAAGATTTCTCAACAATTTCAAATCGCTTGTGTTCACTCCTCAAAAAAGATGTTCCGTTTAAATTGATCAGTCTTGCATTAATGCCTTTAAAGTGCTGGGAAAAAAATTAGTCACAGGTTTGATCATATTACTCTCGATTGGTCCCTACCTTTTGAACTCATGTGTGATGCTAGCGATTATATAGTTGGTGCAGTGTTTGGGCAACGTAGAGACAAGATCTTCCATACCATCTACTACAGAAAAAGAGTTACTTGCGGTAGTGTTTTCCTTTGACAAATTCTGAGTGTATCTGATTCGGACTAAAGTAATTGTTACACTGATCACTCACCCATAAAATATTTGATTGGGAAGAAAGATGCAAAACCAAGGTTCTTCTCCTGCAAGAGTGATAAGTGAGTTTTATACCTATGAATCGGCTTCTAATATGGACTTAAACAGTGTTAGCCTTAACTATTTCTGTACAGTTTTACTTGTTTTTGTGTTGTTTTGTGTTTAGGTTGCATGACGTGGTATTGGTGGCATAAAGGTGGCATTGTGGCAGAAAGTAGCATGAAAAAGTAAGAAATCATTTAACAACTAAAGAAAGACCCCCTGCCGGGGCGAGCCCTATGAAGAACAAAACCCCCGCCGGGACGGAGTTTTACGTGGCAAGTGGCACGACTAAGACCCCGCCGGGGCGAGCTTTTACAAGCATAAAACCCCCGCCGAAGCGGGGGTACGGGAGAGAAAATGAATTCTAATTTGCTTATAACTTTGCAGAGGCTTGGATTGGGGAACACTTTGGCATGGATTGGGATTATGTTTGGGCATCGTTTTATCAGCTATTACACGTATAAACACAAGAGCACACAAACATCAATCACAACAATCAATCAATAATTATTAGAGCCCTAATTTCAGAGAAGACATTGGTGGAGAGCAAGGAAAGTCAAGATCACGAAGATTACATAATTGAAGGCAAAGAAGGGTGGTTTTGTACTATTCTATTTCTTTAATTCAAATTTTGTAATTAGGATGATGGATTATTTACTTATTTCAGTTTTAATTTATCTATGATGAACTAAATTATTTTTTAGGCTTCCAGTGGATCTTTAGTGTTGAACGATGATTGTCATGGCTTAATTTCAGTTTAATAATACTATTAATTCAGTTTATCTATTGTGATTTATACTTTATTTATGAATTTCTTGATCACTAACTTTATTTGGATTTGTATGGACTCGAGAGATATTGTATGAATCTAGACCTAATCACAATAGCGTGTGTTCTTGAATTCTGTGTTTTGTTGGAATCTTGATGAATGTTTAGGATAGATATATACCTAAAATTGCATGTAATCGGATAAAGAACTTGGACTTTAAACCTTCTTTGATTTTAATTCACATAGAGATATAGTGAATTAGTTAATTAGGGTGTTTGGCTTAATTCTATCAATTCGTGGATTTAAGTTAATATGGTGTTAGTGCATCGAGAGATGGCTAATTCTACTTGAGTGTTCTTGATTAATAAACTGAGATAAGAAATTAAACTGGAAAAAGGTGTGATAATCAAAGTGAAACTTAAAGTGAAATTGTAAGCCTAATTCTCCAATATCTACTTGAAATTTACGGTTACTTAGTGTGTTGATTGGTTTGGATTTTTAGTTTCTTAGTTTTTATTAATTATAATCATTAATTCGAATAGTTTAATAAAATTGGAATAATATAAAACTGGTAAATGATAGATTAAATTTTATTTTATTCTCTGTGGGAACGATAATTTTCTCATTATTATATTACTTGTTGACCACGTACACTTGCGTGTAGAGCGTATATAGAATTTATCCAACAAGTTTTTTGCGCCGCTACCGGGTACTAGTTTTTATTTTAAGTATTTTTTTCAATATCAGTTTAATTAGTTCAGTTTTAGTTAAACAACTTTTCTTTTTGTTTTGCTTTTTCTTGTTTTAGGTTCTCTAAATTAGTGAATGCAAACTCGGTATAAGAAGCCAGACTTGTTTCCTTTTGAGGACGACATCGAACGACGATTTTAGAGATTGAGTAAGTGGATTAGGGAAAATAGAGAGAACTTTGATAAACAGGAAGAAACAATGGCTGCAGAGGATCAGAAAGAGCTAAGGGATTATGCTACTCCCAGGGTAACTGAGCTTCAGCCGAGCATTATGTTAGAGTTTATGCCCTAGAGGCCAATTATTTGATATAATTGCTTAACGTTTTGATATTATATTTGATTGAATAAATATATGATTTTATTATGGTTTTATTTACTGCGTAATATAATTGTTAACATAATAAAATTCCTTAGAACAGTGATACAAATTATATAGTTTCAAGTATGTGACTTGAACATGAGATTATATATTACCATTAGTATCAGTGTTCTTAAATGTCCCTAGTCGAGTATCATTGTTGATGGGACAACAATGATGCATTGAGACTAGTATGTGGATTGACTGATGACCAAATCTCATTGGTCATAAATATATGAGATATTAAGTCAATGCATAGGTACATGTTAGAGAACGATGTACTGGACAGACCCACCATGAGAATTCTATATGGAGCATTATGCGAAGTGTCATTAGCAATTCTCATAGTGACAATGATGTAATGGTCCTCTGACCTGAAATCGCTATATTACTACACGAGAATTTATATACTTTGATATCATCAAATGTCACCTTTAATCGGGTGGACTATAGAGGTGATTATTGGGTTCATCATTAATCATGTGAGAAATATGAGTGATCTAGATGGAATTTAACCATCCTATATATTATGAGTGATATCCATAGGCCTCTTGATTGAGTAGGACTATGAAATGCATGGCCATGCTCAAATAGTGATTTGTTTCATATAGTCTACTCATTGATCAAGAAAACTCAGATTAAATTATGAAGAGTATGACACATTCCATGACTCGAGTTTAATCTAGGATATTAAGGTTAAAAGGATTAAATTGCATTGAAACATTGGTCACAAAAAGGTTGCATCGAATCATCGATCTTATTATTACTTGGGTAGCAGTGATGCATTACTAGATGCCGCTCACTGTTTATAATTTTATAATATGATTTTAAAATTATTGCCAACGTAATAATAACCTATAGGGTCACACACATAGAACGTTATTTAAAAGGGAATTAATTTAAATTTTAAGGATTTAAATATATTAATATGATTAATAGTATTTAAATCACGAATTTAAATTAAAAGGAGAATTTGTATATATGTATATTAATTAAGTAAGACTTAATTAAGATGTATATATATATATATATATATATATATATATATATATTCGGATTTTATATAATTAGGTTTTGATTTTGATTAATTCCTTTTAACTACTATATATGATATATAGCAGCTACTTAGGGTAAGATATCAGAATAGAAAAACCCTAGCCGCTCTTAGAGAGAGACTAGAGAAAAAACAGTTTCAAAAATCCATTCCTTTTGGTGGCTAGTACCGCAAGTCCTTCTTATTGCAGAATCGTTCAACGGTTCGTGCGGCGTTCGTGTGGATACCGTAGAGGCGCAATCGATTTGTATTGCGTTGGAGATTCGAGGCGCAGTCGGTTTCAGATTCTCGTTTTTGTTTATATCTGGTATAATCTCTAAACCTCTGAATTAATTGATTTTCGCATGGATCCTGTTTTAGGGTTTCGGAAATTGCTTTAAAATTTTAATTTCCGCTGTGCGTTTCTGTGCCCAAGCCCAACACATTAAACCATACAAATGATACAGAACTCAGTGCAGTTTGGGGGATTAGCCAATGGTGATCCGAATGAGCACTTAGACAGCTTTCAGGAAATTTGCGACACTTTTAGATACAATGGTGTGTCGGATGATGCAGTCAGACTTTATGTGTTTCCGTTCACACTGTGGGACAAGGCAAAAAGTTGGTTACACTCACTACCGCCAGGGTCAATTACAACATGGGATGACCTTGCTCAGAAATTTTTGGCTAAGTTTTTCCCACCAACAAAGACTATGAAGATGAGGAACGAGATTACTATGCTTGAGCAGCAACATGGGGAGTCTCTGTACGAAGCATGAGAGAGATACAAGAAACTACTTAGGAAGTGCCCACATCATGGACTACCCAAATGGCTACAGATGAACACGTTCTACAATAACCGAGTGGTAATCTTCGGACTAATATTGATGCAGCTTCTAGGGGAGCTTTCATGGCTAAAAGTTACGAGGAAGCATAAGATCTGATAGAGACGATGGCGGCTAATAACTACCAGTGGCCCACAGCGAGAATGACACAGCCTAAGGTAGCTGGGGTGTTAGAGGTAAATTGGGTAACAGCGTTAGCGGCACAAATTTCAGTATTGTTGAAGAAGATGGATGCTCTGACAGATGCAAAAACTTAGCAGGTGGCTTATGTTTGCGAATTGTGTACGGGGGAAAATCCTACAAAACAGTGTGCCATTAACCCAGCAGTGGTACAATTTATGGGCAGTTATAATAGAATTCCACATAATCAATATCAGAATGCCTACAATTCGGGGAATAGGAATCATCCCAACTTCTTGTGGAGTAATAATCAAAATCAGCAGACTCCACAACCATTTTATCCCTTTGGATTTCAAAATCAACATCAATAAGCAGCTCCACATAAAGAGAAAAAGTCAGATTTGGAAGAGCTACTATTGAAGTACATATCTGGGAATGAGGCAGCAATGAAATCACAAGCAATGGCCATCAAGAACTTAGAAAATCATATGGGACATCTTACATTAACTCTTAATAACAGGCCTCAAGGGACTTTACCTAGCGACACAGAGAAGAATCTGAAGGGGAATCACGAACAGTGTTAAGCAATCACTTTGAGAAGTGGAAAGCATCCTGAGGGACATAATGCAAAAAAATTAGTAAAGAATGATGTTAAACAAGGTGAAGACAAAGTGGTTGAAGAGAAACAGGGTGAGGACAAGCAAGTGGACAAGTGTCAGGAAGATGTTGAGCCTGTTGTTTATCCTCCACCACCATTCCAGTAAAGGGTGCAAGAACAGAAATTAGACAAGCAATTCTCTAAGTTTTTGGAAGTTTTCAAGAAACTTCAGATTAACATTCCTTTCACAGACGCCTTAGAACAAATGCCAAGTTACGCTAAATTCATGAAGGGTATTCTGTCAAGGAAGAAGAAGTTAGAGGATTACAAAACTGTAGCTTTAACAGAGGAATACAGTGCAGTTTTACTATTCCTTGCACAATAGGGAACATGGCCTTCAACAAGTGTTTGTGTAATTTGGGGGCGAGTGTGAACCTCATGCCTTTGTCAGTATATACTCAGTTATGTTTTCCAGTTCCGAAGCCTACAAACATATCACTACAATTACTAGACAGATCAATGACTTATCCGAGAGGAATTGTTGAAGACATTTTAGTTAAAGTGGGTAAGTTCATATTTTTGACATATTTTATAATTTTGGATTACGAAAAGGATAAAAATATCCCAATCATCTTAGGAAGGCCATTTTTGGCGACTGGGAGAACTCTCATCGATGTTCAAAAAGGGGAATTAACAACGAGGTTATAAGACCAAGAAGTTAAATTCAATGTGTTTAAAGCCATGAGGTTCCTTACATATGAGGAAGAATGTTTTTGAATGGATGTGATTGACATGATGGTAAATGAAGACTTGGTTAGAGGTTTGGTTAGAGATCCGTTGGAAAATACTCTACTGGGAGATGAGGACTTGGATGATCCAGAATTCGTGGACTACTTGCATATGCTGGATTCTTTGCCTAGAGTAAGCATGTTTAAGGTACCCTTCGAGCCTTTACATACAGAAGAAAAAGCTTCGGCAAGAATGAAACCTTCACTTGAGGAGCCACCCACTCTTGAGCTTAAGCCTCTTCCTAAACACCTCAGGTATACTTATTTGGGTAATTAAAATACTTTACCTGTTATTATTGCATCTGCGCTTAACGAATTGCAGGAAAGTAAATTGTTGAGGATACTTAAAGAATACAAGTCTGTGATAGGATGGAGAATTTTCGACATAAAGGGGATAAACCCTTCTTTTTTCATGCACGAGATTCTATTGGAAGAGGACTCAAAGCCAATAGGGGAACAACAGAGAAATTAAATCCAATTATGAAATAGGTGGTAAAGAAAGAAATATTGAAGTGGCTGGATGCTGGAATAATCTACCCGATGTGACGCCCCCAAAATAGGTATACATCACCCATTTTGAGTCGCTAAATACATGGTACAGAACTTAAATACAAACTTAATTTCTACAATTGTTAAGTGTAGTGCAGAATACTACAAAACATAAGCTGTGAGTTTTAATACAACAATTATCCCCTAGACAATATTCAAACTCAAATTAAACCTCATTGCAATTATTATCACACTATTTCACAGAATAGTGAGGACTACTAAAACAACCATTTGGACCGTCAATCCATTCCTCGACTAGTCCCAGCTATATTCTAAGTTCCTGAAGAGAACAGTTAAAAAAACGGTGAGCTTAACTAGCCCAATAAAAAATATTATGACTAAGATAATGCAGAATAAATTATCCTTAGCCTTCAATAATATAACAACTATTATAATACAATAGACAACAAGTTTTAGATCAACAACTGCAGTGGAATAAGCAATACATTAGAAGAGTCAAGTAGAGCATGATATCTACTATCTTTTATGATTTAAAAGTTTAGCATCAATTTTATCGCTGAGACTCAGCTAAATAAATAATCCACAACACTGAATTATCTATGTACTACAAGCCAAAGATATTCATTAGTATCACGACCATGAATTATCCATGCACTACGGGCCAATGATATTCGTGTTTTCACCAATGGTCATGAACATGCCAAACAACAATTCATCTTTGCACCCTTCGCCGAAGAGAACGTGTGGTCATGATCATATAAATAACTGTCGCTGAGACTCACCTCAATAAATAATCCACATCACTTGTAACATTACAGGTCATGATTATACCGAATAATCCATGGTCATAATCATACCAATCAACAGTCCATCTATGCACTACGAGCCAAAGATGACTTTCATCATAATATAAGCATGAGGATGATGATAATGATATAAAAATTCAATCAAACGAGATCAAGAATAAATATTAAAGACTTTAAATTTATCCAAAGTTTAAAAACGTTCAAATGGTCAACATGATACTGCTTTGTGGAGTAAAATTCAGGAATAATAATGTATCTAAAATGATTTGGACAGAAAAGAAATCAAATTTTGTTATGAATAGTACTCCGGGTGAATATTACCTGAGTGAATAGTATCCCGTGAATAGTACTTCAGGAATAGTACCCTGTGAATAGTACTCCGATATGAAAAGGTTAAAACTTATAAAGAATATTCAGAATAATATTTTCATGAAAAGATATTGGATGAAGCACAAATATCAAGGATATTCTACTAATTTCAAGGAGTATAGAAGCCAAAATATAACAAAATGAGTGTAGAATTCAAAATCTGAAACAAAATAATATTACTTACATACTATAGAGTATGGAAGAAAATATTATTTCTTACGAATATTGAACAAAAATAATATCTCTTACGAATTTTGAACGAAAATAATAGTCCTTATGAATATTGAACGAAGATAATATTCCTTACAAATATTAAACGAAGATATTATTTCTTGTGAATATGGAACGAAATAAAATTTCTTACGAATACGAAAAATAATATCGTAAGCGAATATAAAATAAATAATACCCCTTACCTCAAAACAATAGTATTTTTGAATGGTATAGCGGATATATTCTTGAAAAAAACTTTCACTATTTTTTACACTCAAAACTTCTTTAAACTCAAAGGAAATACGCTCAATATTATAGAAGAAGAATTCTCAGATTTTGGTGCAGTTTTTATTTCTAAACTGAGCATCCTATTTATAGGAGAATAGCAGGGAACTATTTCAGAAAAATTATCACGGACCAACAGTGACATTCACGAGTGACTGCAAAATTCGGCAGATTTCTAAAAATTTGATTTACTATGCAACACTGTGCAATAAAATATAATATATTCTATTTTTCACATAAAACAAAGATTATTAATATATATATATATATATATATATATATATATATAAACGTGGGAAATCAAAAATCGTGGGTGGGTGGGTGGGTGGGGGGGGGGAATATGTCACGAGATGGGATACTATTATATATATATATATTATAATAAGTTTTGTTTTTATGAAAAATAGAATATATTATATTTTATTGCATAGTGCTACATAGTAAATCAAATTTTCAGAAATCTGCCAAATTTTTCAATCACCTGTGAATGTCATTGTTGGTGCGTGATAATTTTTCTAAAATAGTTCCCTACCATTCTCCTATAAATAGGATGCTCAGTTTTGAAATAAAAATCCCACTAGAATCAGAGAATTCTTCTTCTATAATATTGAGCGTATTTCTTTTGGGTTTAAGAAAGTTTTTAAGTGTAGAAAATAGTGAAAGTCTTTTTGAAGAATATATCCGTTATACCAGTCAGAAATACTCTTTTTTTAAGGTAAAGGGTATTATTTATTTCATATTCGCTTACGATATTATTTTTCGTATTCGTAAGAAATTTTATTTTGTTCCATATTCGCAAGAAATAATATCTTCGTTTAATATTCGTAAGGAATATTATATTCGTTCAATATTCATACAGAATATTATTTTCGTTCAAAAGTTGTAAGGGATATTATTTTTGTTCAATATTCGTAAGAAATAATATTTTCTTTCATACTCTGTAGTATATAAGTAATATTATTTTGTTTTAGATTTCGAATTCTACACCCATTTTGTTAAGTTTTGGCTTATATATTTCATGAAATTAGTAGAATATCCTTGATATTTGCGCTTCATCTAGTATATTTTCATGAAAATATTATTCTGAACATTCTTGATAAGTTTTAACCTTTTCATGTCGGAGTACTATTCACGGGGTACTATTCCCGAAATACTATTCACGGGGTACTATTAATGACAAAATTTGATTTTTTTCTGTCCAAATCATTTTTGATACATTATTATTCTTGAATTTTACTCTACAAAGCAGTATCATGTTGACCATTTGAACATTTTTAAACTTTAGATAAATTTAAAGTCTTTAATATTTATCCTTGATCTCGCTTGATTAAATTTTTATATCATTGTCATCATCCTCATACTTATATTGTGATGAAAGTCATCTTTGGCCCGTAGTGCATAGATGGACTGTTGATTGGTATGATTATGACTAGGGATTATTCAGTATAATCATGACCTATAATGTTAGAAGTGATTTGGATTATTTATTGAGCTGAGTCTTAGCGACAGTTATTTGTATCCCATGTTAACCCTCGATATTGGTAATTGTTTGATTTTAGTTGGATTTATCTTGTTTTTGGATTTCTTGAGTTTACACTGTATGATGCCTTCGAAGAGATTTGTTATGTGTTAAATTTGATTTTATATCAGTTAACATTGTTGTGGAGCACACACACACACACACACTATATTAGTGATAACAGTCTAAGATTTGATGATTGATTGGGAAGTTAATGATTTGTTTTGATATGATGTATTATCATGTTTACTTGATTTCTCTAAGGTCGGTTGAATAGACTTGTTTCTGTCTTTACTGCTGGATTCGTAGGCATGTAGATTAGTTGCATTGCATAGCATTGTTGTTTTGTGTTTTTGTTTGAGGACAAGCAAAGGTTTAAGTTTGGGGGTATTTGATAAGTAGGTTTTATACCTACTTATTCGGTATCTATTTCTTGAATTAGTTGTTTAAACTAATGTTTCGTAGATACTTTTCATGCATTTTGTGTTCATTTTTTAGATTATACGCTTGAGAGCTGTGTGAACGACTATTGGTATGAAATCGCAAAGAAAAGAAATTCGGACATCGTTTGGGCATTCATGTTTATTTCATGTTCTTGCCTGGAACTTGGATTATATTGTAGATCTTCTTCTAATCTTTGTGAAACAAAATGAATCATTCTAATCAGAGTTTGGATGCAAGAGTTATGATCTTTGTACCAACGGACGTTGAACTTCACTGTTTTGGGTGGCCATTTGCATAGCAGTCACTTCCACCCCAATTTCGATCTTCATCTGTTCGTTATTTCTCAAATCTAAAATAATGAAAGTTGTAGAGCTTGTCGATATCTTCAATTTTTTAGGTGGTAGGCCTCGTAACTTCTCACAGATCAAAAGTTATGGCCATTTTACCAGAGGACACTATGGCTGAAAATGGACCCCCGTCAGAGAGGGCTTTTCCTTAACAAAACCCTTGCTAGGGTGGGCATAGCAGCTGAAAAACAGAATGGACCCCCGCCGGGGAGGGCCTTTTAGTGTATAAACCCCCATCGGGGAGGGGGTATGCGCAGAAAAGTCATTTTTTTCCCGAATTTGAGTTGGAGAAGGATTGTTTCGATCCGATTGACTCAAGGACTTCCAAGAGGACTTAAAGATAGATAAAAAGGCTTATAAAAAGAGGAGAATCACATAGATTAGAGGAGAGATTTAGATTAGAATAGAAGAGAGGATTACATTAGATTAGAGTAGAGTAGAATAGGAGAAAACACTAGTTCTTATGAGATTTAGAGATTGAAGCACTTGGAAGCCATTGGAGATCAAGATCAAGAGAGAGACAGAGGACGAATCTGTCGACAACAGATTCAATTCGTTTCCTTAATTTTATTCTTATCTTTTAATGTGTATTCAAGTGTGGATTCTTAGTTTTAATTCAATGAACTAATTCTTTGTTTGAGATTATAATGAATCTTATTGTGTAGTTTATTTTAATATGATTCGTTATCAATTATTATGTTCTATTATGAGGATTGTCTATTGTGATTTGGACTTAATTGTTTAATTGATTGGCCATCAATTAACGTGATTATCTATATGAACTCGAGAGATGAAGTTTAGATTTAGATCTGATCATAATAGCATATGTTTGTGATTTCTGCATAGATAGAATTCATGATTCGTGTTTAGGATAGAGATATGCCTTTACGCCATATGTAATCTTATAGAGAACTTGTGCTTTAAATCCTTTTTAATTGTAATTCACATAGAGATATAGTGGATTAGTTAATTAGGGTGTCTTGCTTAATTCTATCATTTGTTGATTTAAGTTAGTATGGGTATTATGCATCGAGAGGTGGTTTTATCTGCTTTAGTGTTCTTGATTAACAATTCAGAATAAAGAATAATTGATGAGAAGCGTGTTAACTTAAATGAAGCAATAAGTGAAGTTGTGATCTTAAATCTCTGTAATCTTAATTTAACTAGTGGAATTTAATAGTAGTTTAATTACATAATTTGAAATTCATTCGTTTAAATAAGATTGAGTTGGTTACGGGTTAGTACTTGGTGATTTTTATTAAACAATTCCTCGTGGGAACGATACTCTACTTTCACTTTATTACTTGTTGACCACGTATACTTGCGTGTTGTGCGTAATTAGATTTTACCCAAAACGTTTTTGGCGCCGTTGCCGGGGATTTTGTTTAATATTTTTTACCAATATTAATTTCAATCAAATTAGTCTTAATTTAAACATTTTTACTTTTATTTTTAATTCTCTTCCTATATTTCTTTCTTTTCAGGTACCATGGATGACTTTGCGTATCAATGGCCATACACGAACATGAATCAACCAAGAGAAGAGGGGATTGACGGTCTCAATGCATTTTCTGCATTATCAGTGCAGCTTGAGACACTTTCGAGGAGGTTGGACGTTGTTGCAGCCCAGCATAATCGAAGGATAGCAGTTACTTGCAATTATTGTGCTGGTAGTCATCCGAGTCATCAATGCACCATTCGTTTTGGCCTGGGATAACATGGTGGTGAATACCTCAACGATTATATATATGCTAATTATCATCAAGTTTGGGGGTATCACCCGAATTCGTCATGGAGCTATACTTGTGAAGACCAATATTAAGCTCCAAATCCACGATACACACCGGAATTTTCATGTAAACCTCCATTGCCAAAAGAAGAAAAGTCAAAGTTAGAGGAATTACTGTCAAAGGTCAGGAATTACTGTCAAAGATCCTAGCAAACCAAGAGGAGAGGATGATGTGTCAAGCACTATCAAGCCATAATTTTCAGCACCAGATGGAACAACTCATCACCACTTCAAGTCATGGTCCTCAATACATAGATTCCAAAACTGAGACAAATAATTCGAGATTGGAGGATTTGTTGTCCAAGTTCATAGCATTAAATGAGGAGAGAAGGATTAATAAAGAGAAGTCAATTCAGAATCTTTAGAATAAGATAGATCAAATGACCAAAGCCGTAAGCAACCTTCCTCCAAACACTTGGCTTTATGACATGGATGACGAAATTGACGGAGAACTCGAACCAAATCTGCGACTGGATGAGCCACAAGATATCGGAACTGTGGAGACAATTGGGGATAATGAAATAGAGGTCGACGAAGATCTAAATGGGTCTCCACCAAAGATCAAAGAGTCAGTCAGATTTGCAAAATCATGCCCACTTGGTAGTCATGTCATCGGCGAAGCTCTTGATGGCATAAGAGCGAGTACAATTTTGAATCCATGGTGGGACAAGAAAGAGAAGATAGACGAAGAGCCCATTGTGTGTGACATGCTTCCATGCCCCAAAGTGATCACATACACAATGGAGAAAACACCTAGCTGTGGGACGTTCTTGATTGAGATCATACCAAATCAGAGCATGCTAGGTGACTTTGATGCATTGGCCATCGCCTGTGGGAACCTCCAAAAGGACAATTTTTTACTGATGGATGGAGTTCCTCAACTTTCGAAGAGGAATTGGATAGCGTTGACCAGGAAAAGGCTGGCTGAAGGACTATAAATCAAGCGCTAACTGGGAGGCAACCCATGAATTTTTATATTTATATGATTTCCTAGTTTATTTATTAGATAGGAATTAATTTGCTTATTAAGTTCTCTTACCAATCCAAGTGTTATTCTAATCCATATTGTCTCTCTTGATTGTAGGTATTGGAGGTTCAATGGATATGCAAAAGATTATGAAAAGGTTATTCAAGTCCAATTCAAGTGCGGTGCCTAATTTGTTCCATATGCCTAACCTATTCTCCAAACTTAGCGGACAAGGAGGAGGATTGCTATATTTTCAGGGCTTCTGCTTTACTTTTTTCTATTTCAGCCATTGAGGACAATGCCTAGTTTAAGTTTGGGAGCATTTTAGTGTCGTATTGCATATAGTTAATTATTTATGTGACAACCCGAATTTTTATAAGTTATTAAAATAAGAATTTAATAATTAAAATTCTTATTATGAGATGTTTTGAGTTTGAGTATGTACATATACATTCTATATATTTTTAAATATGTGATCTGGTGTGAAGAGAAATATATATTCATATATTGAAAAAGTGAGGTTTAATAATTAAGTTAACGATTGAAGAAATTAAATGATTTTTGTAGTTTATTTTAAATATTTATTGAATTAAATAAATATTTTAAATAATTTATTAATTAATAAAAATAAATAATTTATGAAATTATGGTATAATAATTTAGTTACGTGTGTATGATAATTAAATTAAAGCAAAGGTAAATTTTATTCTTTGAAGATTTAATTTAATGAATTAATTAAATTAAATGAGTTGTTTAATATTAAAAAAAAATAAGTATATTAAATAAAGCGATGTTTAAGTCTAATTTATTAATTAAATTAGATATATATATATATATATATATATAATTATTTATTAATTATAAGTATAATTATAATAAAAATTATTATGGATACTACTGTAAGTTATTTAAATTAACTAAATTAAAGTTATTTAAATTAACTAAATTAAGGTGTGACACATGAGACTATATGATAAAAATAATATAAAATTAATCTAGTAGAGGAAAAGTGTGGTTAGCCAAACAAGGCCTTGTGGCTTTTGGCTTATTCAACTGACGTCTTTTTGTTTAACTGAAAGAGTGCGTGGGAGGTGAGGCCATATACGTTTATATTTTCACGTGTATTTGCCTAAGGCTAGATAGTAGAGTTTAGAGAGAGAGAGCTTGGAAGCAAGAGAGAAAAACACGGGGTTTTGAGATTGGCAAGAGGAAGAAGGGGAATTTCTAAACCTAGTCACCATCTTTTGCATCATATAATCAAACAGAATGTATAGCCTACTTTAATGTTAACCCTTATTTTTGAAATTTCTATTGATAATTGTGTTGGATTGATACATACATATATATATATATATATATATATATATATATATATGTATGTACGTAGGGTTATAATCTGTTATTTATTATATGTAAGTGTTATTTGACGATTAAAGGCCTGAAATTGGGTTGTAGTAGAAGATTTCATATAACAGTGTTTTTTTCATGAAAACTGGCCTTAGAAAGTACAAAATTTTATGTCTAATATGTGTTATAATCTATACAATGGTATTGAATTATGTTAGTATGTGAAGAAACGAAAACGGCGTAGTTTAAATCGTGTTAATTGGTTAAGAAACGAAGTCGTGGCGATCGAATTCGCTAAATGTGTTTAAAACATGAAAATAGAGTATGGACATGTGTTTTGGGTCAAATTTTAGGTTGGTTAATATTTTTATAAATTGTTATACTTCTAGTATGTTTTATTTCTATGAATTATGAATCCATAGAATCGAAAACGGACTAATTTGGATGTGTATAACTCATGTTATGAAGATTAGTAGGAGAAAAGGGTCAAAAATCGCAAAACACTGTAATCTGGGCGAAGGCAAGCGTGGGCGCACTGCCCAGCACTGCTAGATGGCGCGGGCGCATGGGAGTTGTAAAGGAAATGGGCGCGGTCGTGCCCATTGTATGCCAGGTGTGGCTACTTTGACCTGTCTTTGTAAAACGGCCATAATGTTTTCATACAAACTCCGATTGAGGTGATTCAAGATGATCCGGAACGAGGACGAATAGACCTAAACCTTTTATTCTTTAAGTAGTTTAATTTGAGGTATGAAACAGGGATCAAAATGGTCAGTTTTAGGACTATTATGTTTTCAGAGGCAATTAGAGGGCGTCGGGCATGCACGTATGCAAGTGTAGTGTTCTTGATGATAAAAGATGTTGTTCTACGTTATAGAACATGAATATTATGAAGTATAATGATGCTTAACATTAATAAATGATATATTAGATAAGTTGTATACGCATACTAAGCACACAGAAGAGAGACAAATTGGGCGTGTGACGAATAAACGTCGAAACGCTGTGTTAAGTGATAATGAACGTAAAAAGTATTTTAAATCAAATGAAATGAATATTATAAGGTATTGAATAGTGTTAATATAAAACCAATAAGTAGTCATAGCAAGACTTAAACACATGAATGAACTTCGAATATGAAATATAATGAGCTATAAGTCGAAAGTTAAAACAATAAAATTGAACATTGTGTATTGATAATAGGAAGGGTTATGAGATGTAGAGTAAAGTTTACATTACAACTACTACGCATTTCTATGTGACTAATAGTTAATGTGAATGATTATATAATTGTGTAGGGCACGTGAGGTGCAGATAGTTGTAAGCTGTTAAACTATTATTCGTAAACAACGATCAAGGCAAGTCTTTCAGTTCCTATTTGCTATGTGAATTTGGTGATTAAATATTTTAAATCTTTATTGTGAAGAGCATGATGTGTTATATATATGTTGAATGTATGAAATGTTAAAGTCAACTTATGACTACGTTGATTGAGTTAAGCATTTTGATTGAGTAAGGAACTCAATCTTTATACTTGTTATATGAACTGTAACATGTATGTTATGTTAGTCTAATGTTTATGAGATATATGTTGAGCATGTTATTATGTGCTACGTGATACATGAAAACTATTAGACTTTGCTGGGCTTTCGAGCTTAACCATGCAAATAACCATTTTTACAGGTTAAGGATTGAAGGTAACACTATGTGCTACTTGAATGACATGGATCAGAAATAATACACGAAGATTAATATTTTAGCTAAAGTTGTTATTTCTTAATACCATGATTAAGATTCATGAGATGTACTAAATGTTTTATGATGTATAGTTTTATGTTGAGTTGTAAAGCTAAAGTTAGAGTTATCTGATATGTAAAGGTTATCGGATTGAAATATAAAATTTTATATAATAACAGTGATAAAGTGAATTAGAAAATAAGATTAATTCAAAGACATGTAGATGATAAAAGTTTTGATTCAGGGAATTAAAGTAAAAAGACATAAAAGTTTAAATTATTCTGGATTTTATAAAGTTTAATATCGAATAATGATGTAAAATTAGAAGGTAGATGTGTTATTAACGACCGAAATTGAGAATGATATTGTATGAATTTTGGGGTCGTTATAATTTACATTGTAGTTCATATAGTTACATTTAGTTTTTGCATTCAGTTTTTTAAAATAAAATAAAATTAAAAAATTGATTTTTTTTTTAAAAATAGTAGTTAGTTTACTATGTTTATATAGCATTTAGTACATCTTGCATGAGTCCAGCTGTTTGATATTTACAGTTTATTTTGGCCAATGATGAGATTGGAATTGGGTAGACAAGTATAGTACTAACTATTAGAGCTTTGATGTGATTTCTTGTTATGAATTGAGTCTTGTTCTGTTTGAAACTGGTATAATAAGGATAGCACAGTAAAAACAACTTGTTGATTGATTGAGTTTAAATTGATATATAATGGGACTCTAAAGGATAATGTTAGTTTAAATGAAAGAATGACAAGAATAAGTAGTTATGGCTAAGGTTAGACAAGAACCTTAGTTTGGGGGAATATTTGGGGTATATAAGCAATAAAAAGAAAAAAAGTATGAATAAACATCGTGGCGTGCTTGTCTAGTTTTATGGCCTTTGTTACTTGAGTAAGTAAGCCCGAGGGGATTGTCTTTACACCTAGTGGCCTAAGGTCTTAATGGTTTGGGAGTCGTTGGTCGAAAGCTCGTTAAGGTAGCATTGAAAAGCCTAAGGGAATAAGACATTGCATAGCTATGTGTATATAAAATAAAAAAAGATAAAAAAATGAATAAAACAGGAAATAAGAGCAAAAAGCCCTCGTAGATGAAAAATGAAGCATAAGTATCCCATGTTAACCCTCGATATTGGTAATTGTTTGATTTTAGTTGGATTTAGCTTATTTTTGGATTTCTTGAGTTTACACTGTATGATGCCTTTGAAGAGATTTGTTATGTGTTAAATTTGATTTTATATCAATTAACATTATTGTGGACCACACACACACTATATTAGTGATAACAGTCTAAGATTTGATGATTGATTGGGAAGTTAATGATTTGTTTTGATATGATGTATTATCATGTTTACTTGATTTCTCTAAGGCTGGTTGAATAAACTTGTTTCTGTCTTTACTGCTGGATTCGTAGGAATGTAGATTAGTTGCATTGCATAGCATTGTTGTTTTGTGTTTTTGCTTGAGGACAAGCAAAGGTTTAAGTTTGGCGGTATTTGATAAGTAGGTTTTATACATATTTATCCGGTATCTGTTACTTGAATTAGTTGCATAAACTCATGTTTCGTAGTTACTTATCATGCAATTTGTGTTCATTTTGTAGATTATACGCTTGGGAGCTGTGTGAACGACTATTGGTATAAAATTGCAAAGAAAAAAAATCCAAACATCGTTTGGGCTTTCATGTTTATTTCATGTTTTTGGATAGGAACTTGTATTATATTGTATATCTTCTTCTAAGCTTTCCGGAACATCTTGAATCATTCTAATCGGAGTTTGGATGCAAGAGTTATGATCTTTGTACCAACGGACGTTGAACTATACTGTTTGGGTGGCCATTTGCATAGCAGTCACTTTCAGCCCAATTTCGACCTTCATCCATTCGTTATTTCTCAACTCTCAAAGAATTAAAGTTTTAGAGCTCGTCGATATCTTCGATTTGATAGGTGGCAGGCCCCGTAACTCCTCCCGGATCAAAAGTTATGGCCATTTTACCAGAGGACACTATGGAAGGAAATGGACCCCCGTCGTGGCGGGCTTTTCCTTAACAAAACCCCTGTCGGGGCTGGCATAGCAGCTAGAAAACAGAATGGACCCCCGCCGGGGTGGGGGTATGCGCAAAAAAGCTATTTTTTACCTGAATTTGAGTTGGAGAAGGATTGTTTTGATCTGATTGACTCAATGACTTCCAAGAGGACTTACAAACAGATAAAAAGGCTTATAAAAAGAGGAGAATCACATAGATTAGATGAGAGATTTAGATTAGAATAGGAGAGAGGATTCCATTAGATTAGATTAGAGTAGAATAAGAGAAAACACTAGTTCTTATGAGATTTGGAGATTGAAGCACTTGGAAGCCAT